>SNQJ01S0003974.1:433366-500743 GCA_010110895.2 Picea sitchensis | reverse complement strand
ATTTTAGGGTTAACCCACTTCTAATTTCTCCATTAAATTTATTATTGAAATAATTTATTTTGTTTTCACTTTGAGTTATAATACACTCATTACTTCACTTTATTATTTACCTTTTAAAATCTCTTAAACCACTTTGACTACTTTGACCTTTTTAGGCTTATAGATGACATATCAGGGTCCTCCAACTTCGTAAGGCCATAAATCTCAAACCGTGAGGAGTTATGTAACATTCCACATACCACAAAAAATGGAATGACATGTAATATCCATATAGAATAGTATTATCTAAAAATATATCATAAATCATATTGTTATCCATCAAACAAACTTGGGTCCATTACCCGAACCTAGGGTCTCCAACTTCTCATGGCCATAACTCTCTAACCGTGAGGAGTTATGTGACGTTCCACATACCACCATAAATCGAATGACAAGAAATATCCATCTCACTATTCTATAATTAAGCATGGGTTCTCTTACTCCACAAAGCGTCTTTCCGTGAGGGCTTTCACCATAAGGGACCACTTTGGAGTTCATCCATATTTACTTCTTATCAACCATGACAATACAATAATGAGTCATCTTTACATCAAACAATCTTGGGTCCATTACCCAAACCTTTGTGTTGCGGGGATTTCTTCAAGGGTTGACATCAATGACAAATAATCTTAATCAACACCAAATTCAGATCCACCCAGTCGATCAATAAAAAACCACATTCACTACCCCTTGGGGTACTTTCTCCTATCATGTCATGCCCTTCAACCTCAAGAACGTTGGTGCCACTTTTCAAAGGGCCATGAAATACATCTTTCATGATCTGGCTCATATCATCCTCACATACTTGGACAACCTCACCACATGATCTAAGAAACACACTCAACATATCGAGGTTTTATGGATCGTCTTCCAATGGTGTCATCAATACAATATCTGCTTGAACCCCCTCAAGTGCGTATTCTGCATCACCATCAACCACCTCCTTGGGTTCATTGTTTCCCAATGTGGCATCACCATGGACCCCCTCAAGGTCCAATCCATCACATAAATTCCCCCACCATGGAATTTATGCCAACTACAGAGCTTACAAGGAAAAACTTTCTAGGATGCTTTGTCCCAGATTACGCCACTCGTGCACATGGCTTCCTTCGCTTGCTACGCCACGACATCCCATTTCAATGAGATGAACATTCCCAATCCACTTTCGATGACCTTAAAGGGGCACTCTCCAATGCCCTATTGATTAGTCCACTCGACTATGATCAAGACTATATCCTCTACTTATCAACCTCAACCGTCTCAGTAGCAGGAGTTCTATTCTAATTAGGGGATGATGACCGTGAGCATGTCATTTACTACATTTGTAAAAATCTTTCAGGACCACCCTTGAAATACAATCACGAAGAGAAAATATCCCTTGCAGTTATTCTCAGAGTCCAGAAGTTGTGCCATTACATTCTTCTTTGAACTACCAAAGTCGTAGTAGATTCCAACCCAATGCAATACTTGCTCAGTCACCGACAAATCAATGGATAATTTTCATGATGGTTGTTATCCTTTAGGAATACAACCTCAAATTTTCAACACATAAGAGAAAGAAATCCCTTGTCCTTGCCGAACTCATTACGACATTTCCTTCCAACACTACCACTTCCCCCATCAATACAGACGTTCTCGATGAACATCTCTTTTACATCCCCTCAAATGATCCCTTGTACAAAGATCTCCTCGTCTACCTTTGAACACAGAAGTTTGGACATCACCTTTCTTAAGACGACCGTCAACGTATTTGACACTAGGCCCCTTGCTACCTCCTTATCGGTGATATCTTATATCTGCAAGGGTTCGATACCATACTTTGTCGATGTTTGACCATAGACGAAGCTAATAGAGTCTTGAATGACTACCACAGTGGCACATGCGGTGGCCACCTCTCCAGGATGTCCACTGCCTAGAAAAGCATTCGAGTAGGCTACTTTTGGCCCACATTATTTCACGATTGCATCCACACTATGAAGTGCTATGACAAATGTGAGCTATATTCCAACAAAGAAAGGCACCACCCTCTCTTCTCCACCCAATCATTACTACTGGCCCATTTTGGAAATGGGGCATAAACTTCATGACCTGCAACCCTCCATCCAGCTATGGACACAAATACATCGTCGTTGTAGTCAATTAATTCACCAAATGGGCTGAAGCCATGCCTACTTTTAACAACACCGTTGACACCACAATGGATTTTTTCTTTAACCACATCATCTCCTACTTTGGAGTCCCACTCCGGTTAGTCTTCAATCACTGGAAGCACTCTGAGAATGAAATTTTCGTTGAACGTTCTTCCCGGTCAGGATTCTCCCACGAGTTCGCCTCCCCATACTATCCCCAGTCCAACGGACAGGTCGAGGTGGTCAACAAGGTCCTCAAACCATGTTACAACACATGGTTAACAAACATAATACCAATTGGCACCATATGTTATTTTCCACACTATTTGCTTATCGCACGATAGTAAAATCTTCCACTAGTTTCACACCATTTTATCTTATCCATGGGGTCGAGGCCACTCTTCCCATTGAGTGTGAAATTTCCACCTTACGCACCACTATTGAGCTATTACCCGACATTTCTCCAATGTAACAACGTTTTCTGAACATAGAGTCACTAGATGAAGACCGTTGGTCTTCATTATAGAACAATGAGGCAGCCAAAAAATGGTCGAAGGCCACCTTTGATTTCCATGTCAACCTTCGATCATTCAGTGAAGGTCACCTTGTCCTTGCTTACGATATCACCCATGATACCTTTGGCCATGGAAAGTTCGAGTCATTATTCCATGGACCTTACATCATCCAACATTTCCTCACTAAAGGGAGATACATCCTGGCCTCTCCCAAAGGCCACCGCCTCAAAGAAATTTTACTTAAAGAAATTTTATGCCTGGGTGTAGCCATGCGACACTAGCCTTTTCTCTTTTTGTAGAGTTTTTAGTATTCTCTTTTCCTCCATATCTTACATCTAATCTATCATTTGTGTTATTGACAGATGCCTCCCCCATTGACCTTCCACATCAGTTACACCAATAGAGTTAGTCGTTGGACACAAAATCTCGCTTCGATCGCTTGGGCCCTCTATACCCCCTCGCATGAACTGCTCCACTCCAACGACATATTCCTAGGCTCAGCTACCAATAACAAAGCCGAATACATAGCCGTCATTGACCTCCTTATAAAGGCCAATAGCCTCCATATTCATTACCTAAGAATCTTACTAGATTCCCAACTTGTCGTCCTCCAACTGAACAATGTGTACTGTGTCTGCGATCCTTTCCTCTTTCAAAAACACTTGCAAATTAGAATTTTATCTTGACATTTTGATTCAATCACATTTACACATATTCCAAGACAATTTAATCAAATAGCAGATAATATGGATAACCTAGTGTTAGATCGGCATTTATCACATTAAGATCCCATCACACATACATACAATAATCACAAGTCTGTCACAACATATAAATTAGACATCATAAACAAAAAGCATCATCACATGTAAACATCACAGAGATCCAAAAATGTATATCCATATATATATGTCAGTCAATGTACCATCAATGTTTTCAAAAAATAGTACATCAAGTACAACATCCATAGGTAGGTGACCATCTCACTCCTATAGGTACAAAATCGGTGTCATAGCACCAGATACAAAATTGGCCCGCAATCCTATATAAATACAAACACAATATATACAGAGGTACTCATGGTGCCTCTAGAGTTCTACCACCTAGTCCTCTCTCTGGAGGATGTACCCCACTAGCTATGGGTCCCTTAGGCCCTGGGGTAGACCGCCCTATCATCGTTGCCCCCGCTACAGCTGCTCTACAGATCAGGGTCCGTGACTCCGCCGGAAGACTACTACACTACTCCAGGACCCCCTCATCTTGGATTTGCACCCACATACCCTCAGGCACTCCCTATATTATAGCCTCTAATCGATGACAAAAATTCTCAAACTCTCCCTCGACCCTCGTCGGAGGAGCATGTGACGGCCCTGCACCAGAATCATCATAACAACATCTCCCAGCCGCTCTCTTATCACAAACGAACCTCACCCCAACATCCTCCCATCACTATCTCTCCCCCTCTTGTTCAACCCATAGTCGCGCACCCATGTGTCCCTGTCACATCAATAGACACACACCATAGCGCACCTATTTACTCCATAATTGCACACACATGTGCAACTGTCAGGAACACAACTGCACATCAATGCATTGTTGTGCTTTTCATAGGTGCGCATCCCATGCGCACCTATTTTCCTCATTTGGGTGCCCTCATGTGTGGCTCTTCAAATAACATCCATGCACTTGTGCACATGAAACACATGATCTCCTGTGCACTGGGGGGCCCACCCTCATAAAACCCCCTTGTACGACCATCCATACAAGCCCTACCCAAAATATAACCCTTAGCTACTGTGAAAAAGGATACAACCACTAACCTGAAACTCATTGATCCTAAATCGGTTGGCTCGATCTCTTGGAATCTCGAAATCTCTCCTCAAATATCTCTTCCAATTGCTCTAGCAGTAGGTACAAGTGAGGTGGCAATGTGGGCCCTACAACTATATATAGTCACTTTGCCAAAAAATCCAGGATCATTTCCAGGAGCTCCAAACATCCATTTTCTGATCCATATTCAACTAAGGGACCATGATCCGACCACCTACACAGTCACACTCCCAGGCCACCATCCATTCTTGGCACCCAGGGAGCATTTTTCTCACATCACACCCAGGTATGCATACTTGTGTTCAAAATTATCAAATAATCATTATATGCTCTTTATATTTAGATATTGTTCACGTCGGGTATTTGGTTTTCATGTGTGCAGGTACTTGGTCACCCCACATCAGCATGGCCCTTTCAGGTATAAGATTGCTACTGGCATGTAATCATTCCCTCTAAATATCAATTACATCTCCCAGTCACACCCTCTGATATTTTCCTCTAAGTTCCCCTCACCCAACTCTACAGTACTCACACCTCCATTGCATTTCAGTACTGTCATCCAGTATCACTCTTTCCCACATGAGTGGTCCCATTTATATTCCCCCTTAACACTTTGAAACTCATGATGCTTTCACCCCCTAGGGCTGGGAGTCCTCATAGTATTTGCATTCCCGAGAATTAGTCGCATGCTCCTTCTCCTCATTTTGCTAACTTCCCCATAATGGAATCTCGAGTAATCTTGTCACAATTCTCATTTTGATTGCACCTCTGCAGTATCATCATCCCTCCATCTCATCCACCATCAGTTTTCCCATCTGCAGATTATACTCCATTCATTTTACCTAATATAGAAACCCACCTATGGGGCCCTCACCCTACACCTGTTTTTCCACACAACTTGTGCCCTCACAGGCCAAGCCATATTACACTAGGGCAACCATTTATGTACTTGTATGCTCATCCCCAATTGATTTTTTATTTATTTGGTCATTGTAAAAATCCTTTGTTTCCAGCCTTGACATAGCTTTTTGTCATCACCCTTGGTGACCTTCCTTTTCCGGCATAAGAAACCCATGTCGCCCTTGGTTGGGGAATTCATTACCTTCTCCTCCTGTTGACATCATTCATAAACCCTGAATATCCCACAGTCCATTTAGACCCAATCTCTGTGTTTATCCACTTTGTCATGCCTCTGGCACAACTTAACCCTAGTCTCATCGTCCCCCTGGTGCTATATTTAGTTCCACGATTACTGCCACTTATCCTTCACAAATATCCCCAACCAAGAGCAGTCTTGAGTGTCACTACATATTGACTTCGTCCATGTATCTCCTCAGTCCCTGACTGCATCATGTAGATTTCATGAAGCCCTTTTCTTCTTGGAGTCATGTTTCCCTTCCTATTGACATCAACATAGTTTCCAGAAGGGCGACAATATCTTGACTCTCATTACCTTTACAATAAGGTGTCTTGGATGGCACAGAGAGAACCATCATTTCTCTTTGTTTTTGATGACCCCCATGACATTCGACTTCAACACTTTATCAAGTTGTTGTGGGTCTTACTTTACGACTATTGCAGTTGTTTTTATTTGCCAAATACCTTTGAAATTTGATAGGATATCAATGCCTTCATATCATCGACACTCCTTATAGGTGTCATCGCCTCTTTTCAAAGTTTTTTCACCATCCGAATTGTCCTTTTCTATTATCAACAAGCCCCTGAGGATGGTGCAGTCATCTACAACAACACACAACTTCAGTTATTGTATTCCACATTTTTTGAGTTACATGACACGATCATGGGGCATACCCGCCTCGTTTGTACATAGTTTTATTTTTTACACCTTGCAAAAGGATTAGGTCCTACAGGTTCCTCTCTCCCTCCAATGGGTCTCTCTTGAAACTACTCACAACACTCTTTCTTACAAAGGTACTCTCAGTAGAAGAAACATTGATGTATTTCAGTTATACGTATGCTCCTAACTTCACACATAAGGGGGCATTAGTTATCACTGGAATTTCATCCAAAAATGGTTATAGGAATCTAGCATCTTCAAACACCCATTAGTTCATCCATAGATTCAAGAATGCATTTCCAAAGGGCACAAAACTATACAACTAGTTAAAAAAATCAACACGCGCAAAAGCTACAAAGGTAGTGCATGCACGTGCGATAGTTGAATAATGCTGAAAAAGTGCATATGTGCCTGATGCGTGACTGTGGACGCAAAAATCCACGCACACCTCATAACGATGAATTTATGATTTTGGTCGGCCTTCCACCCACTTTTGGTTCATCTCCCAAGTCGATTTGACACCCAAATCCGAGTTGAGTCTGAGTGGGCGGCTGGTCAAATATCTAAGGGTGCCCTAAAGAGCCCCTTGTTCACACTAAGGACTGGTTGATTAATGCCTCAAAGATTTGCTATAAAAGGAGGCCATGGGTGCACTATATTTTCAAGGAATTCATTTGTATTGTTATGTTACCTATATTCTCTTGGAGGATCCTCTTTCCTCATCAAGAGCATACAAACACCATTTCATTTTTCCATTCATATCACCTCTTGAGTGAATGTGCTTTGGATTTTCTTCACCATTTCCTTTTATTTTGTTACTTGTAAGAAGAGTTCGATCATTGGGGGTTCAAGATCCCTCCCTTAGAGGAAGAGGGGACCCATAAGTTTACCTTTCTCTTTGGTGTTTTCCCACTAATACAACTTATCCATTGGTGGCATGAACATTGTTTATTTTTGTTCTATTCCCCTTATGCATTCTAGTTTAGTTTCTTTTATTGTTATTAGCTTAGTCTTTTGTTTATTTCTCATGCTTGATGTTTATAAATCTTACATTCACTGTTGTCCTGCCTAGCTAACCCAACTGGGCTTGTAAGCATCTTGATTTTGCTCATTTAGGTGACAAAAGGGATGCAACAATCCTCTTATACCTGGAGTCATTGGAGGACAATGTTAGCTCATGCTCCCCTAGACATGTGATGATGATTGTCAGTTGCCTACTGGGGAATCTTGGTCAAGAGAGTGACACTTCTGCTTACGAGTTCTATTTGGTGTTAAGTCAATATAGTTGATGCTCCAGGATAGTCCAACATAGGAAGGATAGGGATGGAAGACAAAAGTAAGTTAGGGAGTAAGGATGAATAGAAATAGTTGAGAGTGTATGGGGATTTTTCCTTATAGTGGAATTTATTGTTTTCCCCTTTTGAAAATAAAATATGTATATATGTATATTCATAATTACTTAACCGAGCTGCAATTGTCTAAATGAACGTTGTTGTGCTAAATTATTGTAATTGATGGATTTTGCAAACATTTTAATTGGTTTATCATCTTTTATGAAATGAATGGTCTTGTTGATTGGATTGGACACATACAAGAATTAATATAGGTGTTATAATTATTGTCATTAGTACATGCGTGAGCCTTGTATGTGCTAGATACACATGCATTTCTTGCACATGTACACTAGTATGTATACGTTTTTTTTTTTCTTACTGATAATGTTGTTTATTTGATGTGGGTGTGTGAACTATGTGTCATTACCCTTGTATTGTAAATTACTCTAACTTTGGGACAAAGTTTCTTGAAGTGTGGGTGTATGTAACAACCCTAATTAACTATTTAATTATCATGAATAATAAATATTAATTTAATTAATTATTAAAACAACTTTATGGAGACTTTATTATAATATTATTAAAATTGGTAGATAAAGTAATTAATGGGAGGGATAAGGTGGTTGAGGAATTGATGGGGGAGAAGGCAGTTGGAGCAATTGATTCGAGGGAGGAAGATAAGGGAGAGGGGAGAACTCAGGGAGGGGGATCTTTTGTTTTGGGATATTTTGGTTTAGGGGAAGGTAATAAAATTTGGGGGGAAGGAAGAAGGAGGAAGGGAGGAGACAACAATTTTGTTGGAACAATTTTACTTGACGACTCTCATAGGGGCACAGTTCTTGCTGGTATTTTGGGCTCGGGGGCTAGGAAACCATAAGGATTCCTGAAGCTAGGGAGTCAAAGAGGTTGGTCATAGTTGGATGGAAGGTTAATACTCAGTTTGGTCAAGATCAACATCATCAACAACATCATCAACCAGGAAATGGATAAAACACTAAGCTTCAGGGTAAATACCTTATGCATTTTTTTGTTGTTGTTAGCATTATATTGTTGTTAATTATTATACTGTTGTTATATATTATATTGTTGTTAATTATTATATTGTTGTTAGTTATTATACCGATGTAGTATGTTGTTAGTATGCTACTAAACGATCAATTATTATGATGGAACAATAATTAAAGAAGTAGGTTACAAAGAATTTATGTATTTATATTTATTTTTATGTGGTACCACACTAGTATTAGACTTGCTTGATTATCCTTGGAGCACTTTTACAAATTTAGAAATGACCTGGATTTGCTACATTATATTTTTTTCATTATAAAAAAATTCCTTCAACTTCATAGTAGGCCAAAGAGAAAATGGTTCCCAATTATCTTAACTGCCAATGTTCAATATGATTTCCCTACTTTTGCAATATTCCTTGTTTCTGATTTAATGGAAGATACCATTTGTATTTAAATTTTGTTAGTTGTTTTTCAGTTTATAAGAAGATGTAAGTTCCTCCAAGTTTTGGAGTTGATTCGCTACTGGCATCCTTAGAGACATTCTAGCATTTTTATTGCTACTACAAGATGAAAACCTATTGGCCTTCATTTTCATTCATATGAAAATTTGGAGCAATTATCTTCCTAGTATCGGTTCAAGTACGTGGATCCAATGTGATTTCTCTCATTAGACACAAATGTTTGGAACATATTAGCAAGTTTATGTACTTTAGTACAAAGGGCATGTCAAAATATTTACTACGTGCAACAAACATCCTAAGTTTTTTTGGCAAGAATTTTAATTGGGAAATATGTTGAAAGCACTATGGAAGAAGTTCTAATGCAAAATATTCTTGACACAATTTTCAAGTTGTTTATGAAAAAAGGATTTGGTGTGACATTCAAGCATGATGTGGATGAGGATATAAGAAATCTCTATATGTTGCAATAGATGCAAAATGAATGACAATTATTTTGGGTTAAAATAGATCTAGTTGAAATGGTTTTTCAAAGGGTGATTTAGGGATAGATAATTTGCATGAAAAACTACTGGTATCTGATGATTTAAGGTCCATTGGTGAACAATTGAGAGCTCACTATGTTGAAACTAAGGATTTTCTACTGCAGGTTGTTGGACATAAATATCTACTTGAAAGTGATCCATGCTTGAGACAATGACTCAAATTTCATGACTCATACATTACAACTGTGAATGTTTGTCAAGATTATACTTTGAAAAGAATTAGAAACCCCTTACCCTACTTAACATGCATGAGGACATGCAAGGTTTTGAGTATTGTGGAGGGGTGGGGATGTCCTTTCCATTTCAAATGTCATTGCAGTAGATCATAAGCATATTGATTCACCAAATATTTTAAAATAAATAATTTTTTTTCAAATTCAAGTAATTTTCTATAGCTGCAGAAAGACTGTTACAACCAGACTCTTGTTCACAGGGGCTATCATTTCCCCACATTTGCAAGAAGATAAATTCGAATAAAAAAATTCTGCGCCATGGCTTTTGTGCCCCACATAGAAAAATGAGTATCGAGGGGGAAAAATATTTGTAAAATGCATAATGAATAATTTTTAGGTACATATTTGAAGCATATTGTTATACAATTTCCATAGTTTCCTATAGGTGACTGTTTCTAGAGACAATTTTGCAGCTTCATTTGAAAATAAATGGAACTGAATATTGAAATTCCACGACATTTGTTTTATGCCAAATACAAAAAATTGAGTAACAAGTGAACAACGTTTTCTTAAAACACATGTAACGAAATGCACTAGCATGTTTTAAAATTGATTTTATAAAATTTATCGACTTTATAAAAATTGTCAAAATTTTTGTAAAAGCTACAACCAACTTTCTGTAGTTGATTTATAGTTTTGAGTTGTCGCACGCATATCAATACTAAATCATGACTTGGAGATGATTTCAAAACAATGTAATATGCTTATCCACCTATCATCCATGGCTTTCAACATTTTTCAATTTTTCATCTTTCTATAGCCAATTTAAATATTTGAATGGTTTCACACATTCCAAGACTAGAAATCATCTTGGAGATGATTTCAAATCAACACGATATGTTTATCTACCTATCAACATTGATTTTCAATAGTTTTCAATTTTCAAGTTTTCAAGCATGAATAAAATTATTTATATAGCAACAATTTAATAATAGTCACCAGATTCAAAATCACCTTCATCATCAATATCATTTATCTTCAATGAGAGTATCATCACTATCATCAACAAACTTATCTAGCAACAACACATCATTTGTAGATGTTACTCTATCTAGAATATTCCTTTCCACATCATGCATCTATGATTTTAACCAAATCTTCTCCCACATCAAGCAAATCTAGAATTCAACAAATGGCCTTCAGAATCCAAAGTGGTAAATTTGGGTAAGCAAGATCTAACTTTGAGTAGTCATATTACATGGAAATTCATCCTAATAATACTTTTGAAGTTTCCTTTCCACATTCCATTCCATTATATTTTTCACTCCATATTCCATTTGTTACCCCTATCCACAATAGATTCTGAAGAACCTAAGGTAAAATTCACTTTTATTACTCAAGTGTCTTGTCATCTAAATGTCAGGTTCTTAAATCTTTTTGTGCTCATGAAAAAACACCATGTTAAATAACAAGAGTTATCATATACATGTAACCTGATGGCATAGATCATGGGCATTCATCTTGTTCTCATTCATACCTTTCTAGAAACCCAAAAACAAAAGTAACAAGAAGGGAAGAGACTATTAGTTATGTGGGATTATCTTTGTTTCATGAGGGAATGTAAGATATTGAGTGTGGGGGAGATGTTGGGTGCCATATTAGACATGTTTTAAATGATTACTTTACCAGTTTTGTACCTTTTTTCTCTTTTATATTCCACTCATTTACACCTTCATTTCCACATATTATTCAATTTTCACCATCTCTTGGATGTTTCGAGGCTAACCGGGGTTCTACTTTATCTTTCCAACAAAACCATGCAAATGATCGATCCTTCTGGAGACCAGAAGATAAAACTGCTCACAGAGTGCACAATGCGGTCTCACCCGAGATGGCTTCTGGGTGACTGCAAGACCCATATATCTGCAGTCTTGGAAGGGAGACTACTATGGGGATGGGAGACATTCTTTCTACCTCAACATAGATCACATGTATTATTCTAACGCATCATTATATCCATATATACCATTTAGTAATAAATTACATTCATTCAATATTTATTCAGTAGGAAATATTTGCGTTGCATTTTCCTACATACAGATTAATCCATTCATAACCAACCAATAGTAAGAAGTAACATGAACATTCCACACAAAGAAATTTTTTTACCATGGTTCACCCCCTTGGGCTACATCCATAAAGATCTTGTTGTCTTGGCTCTTATATTATTCTTCACATAAGATATAATGTTGCACACATTACATTTGAGGCTGACAAGATTGCACTAAGCTCCACATCTTGCGACCTTACCCTCGATTAAAATGTACATCTCTCAAAATATATCTTTCTCTATCTCACAAATAGTTCTCATATCATCCTCATAATCACATATTTCTAACCCTCATTCACCCTCTACCCACTATCTCACCACATATATTTATATTACAAAAATGGGTTAATTATCCGTTAGAATAATGACCAAAACCTTAACCCACTAACCCTAGGTGGACTAGATTTGTCCACTTTCTAACTTCCCGATCCATATGTTATAATCAGAAAGAAATGAATATAGATTATTATTATTCTTGACATAGAAACACAAGGAACAATAATAGATATACAATAAAATTGGCTTCTATTCAATAAGGAAATATGTTGAAACTGTAAAATGCAGACTGAAAACAAGCTTGCTAGAATGGCGATGACTTATCTCTGAGAAGAGATGTGATGGTTGCACTCATTCACAATAATATGGTTACAATGAGGCTCTCCAATCCTTTTTACAATAAACAGGAATGAACAAAACCTAGACATCCAAAAACCTAACCCTAGGAGATGAAGCGCCAAAAGTCATGTGGGCCTCGTTGGGGTAAGTTAGTACATCAACTTCCCAGGGTCGTAACTTTTGCATACGATCTTCGTTTTAGGTGGACGATATCCCATTTCAAACGTATATTCGATTACTACACATGTCTTCATTACAATTTGTCTAAATCCTATAGCAGGACTATGTAGAACCCTAAAACAGTTGTTTAGGACCTTAAAATTGCCTCAAAAGTTCGGGACCTGAAAACTAGAAAAAAATGGCCAAAATGAGCCAGTTGGAATAGGTGGGAGGCCACAAAAATCCATCTGGATCAATCCTCCCCCTAGGAATAGATGGTCTCCATTATGTTTATTTCCCCCATTATATGAGGAAATTTCTGTGGAATTTTGCCCCAGGTGAGCCACTTACCTTGGTGTAGGAGTTGTCCTTCTTTGACAACTCAATAAAGTTGGATCCTATGCTGGAAAGTTCCCTTAAAGTGTGAGTCCACAATATGATCATTGGATGCATGTTGCATGTAGTCAATGTTCATATCTATTGGTGTCAATTGTTCTTCTATCTCTGAGGTGTCCAATAACGATGGGAAATATGGCTGAAGGAGACCCATATTGAACATTGGGTGCAGACCAAGGAAAGGGGGAATGTTGAGGTCAAAATGATTGTCTCCCACAACCTTGGTGATGGTGTAAGGTACATAACAGAGTGGGTGAATCTTCTGATGGGGCCCTATGAGGCATTGTTTCTTCAAGTGCAACCAAAATTTTTCTCCCACCTGAAACTTATGTGGCACCCAGTGTTGATCATGGCATTTCTTATACTTGGAATTAGAATTCCGTAAAATATCATGAACTTGTTTACAGATGTGCTAGATCCACTCAATGAACTGGGTGGATTTTTTATATTAAGTTGGAGCAGGTGACAAGTTGGTCAGGGTGGCTACAAGCGGTAGTGCGACATCCATGGGACCCAATGGTTGGAATCCCAACCCCACCTGAAAGAGGTTGTGGATGGTTGAGATATGTAGGGATCGCTTGTAGCTATGTTAAACATAGGGAAGACTCTCATTCCATGTGTGTGGGTTCTTGCAATTGTACATGGGCAGGATATGCATAATCATATAATTGATTACCTTGGTTTGGACAGCTATCTAAGGGTGGAAGGCAATGGATTTGGTGAGCTTGGTGTCTAGTACTGACTAGAGGCTCGAATAGAATGTGAAGAGGAACTGAATATCCAAATATGAGACTTGTGGGATTCCAAAATGTATCCATGCTCATTCAAAGAAGAGCATGGAAGTGGCCTTGGTTGTGATGCTCTTCTTGTAGGAGGCGAGAATCTCCATCTTGGAAAAGTGATCAACAACCACAAAAACACAGTCATTTCCCCTTTTGGTGGATAGAAGGACCAACATGTAGTCCATTCGGATGGACTCCCATGTCCTGTCAGGAGTATAAAGAGGGGTGTTAGCCCTTGGTTATGGAAGTATGTGAAGATCAAGGAAGAAAAGGGAGAATGCGAACTGTATGAAAGACATAGTGATTGATACTGGGTCAAAGTGGGCAAAAGAGAAGAAAATACAGAGCGAAGTAAGCGATTGGATGAGGATATCGAGGATGATAGATAATCAAGAAAGAAGGATCGTGGACAACTCAACAAGAAGAAAAAGGCAACATTATATGATTTGGAGCACCATGTGAGAAGGAAGGAAAGACAGACTGGCGAAGCCCTGAAAATACAGGTCAAGTTGACGTAGGGTTTTGGACACCTAGGGTTTTGGCATCAAGGTTTTGGACACCTAGGTTTCAACCTAAGGATGTCGGTGAGTGATTGTAATGTATAAATAAGAACCTACATGAAGGAAGGAGGTTTGATCTAGTTGTTGTTCATTCATTTTTGTTGGTATGTAATGAGAGATTATTGTGGTGTATGAGAGAAGTGCTAAGTGTGAGAGCCTTCTGGTATTGTAAGATCTTCAGTTGGGTGCGAAGATAAGTCCTGCAGCTGGGTGCACAGGAATGGGAGAGATAGAGAGAAGAACAAAGAAGATCTTCTAGATAAGAGCACTGACAAGAACTGTATGCTTTATATTAATACATTATAAACCACAGTTCTGTGGACGTAGCCCTAGAGAGAGGGTGAACCACGTATATTTTGTGTTGTGTGTTATTGGCATCCTGTCTTTGTCATTGATATACTGTGATTTCATTACTATATTAGATATGATAAGTAGATGTGAAAAGTAGATTCAAGCTGATAAGTGATATATGAATGTTGTGATGTTCTTGTATTAGATCCACTTGATATTCCCTTGGTTGCATACATCTCTATCCTCCAGCCCCCCCATAACTCCTTCGGGTGAGACTGCATCTACTTCACAGGTGTTGCCGAAAGGCAAAGTAGTTAGGGTTTGTTGGTGCGCTCTTGGAGCTGAACCCTGGGTCTGACCCTGTGCCAACAAATGGTTCTGTTGTCAGGAAAAGAATATTTTTGAGGGAATGTCAAGGTGGTTTCCATCAAAGATAGAGACTCAAAAGTGGATAGAGGATCAAGAAAAGGACTTCCCTGAAGCCCAGAATAAGAACCCTAATCTTAGTATAGAGGATTTCTTGGAGAAATATATCTTTAATGATATACACAAGATTTTATTTGGGGGAATCCACCAGGAGATATACGAGTGGTTAGCTAGGTTAGCAGATACCCAGTTTGAGATCTGATCTAGACCTCCTGTGGTTTGGACATCGGAGTTGATCAAGAAGATCAAGAGAGATGATAACATCGTATCACAAGCAGTAGATCACCGGTTTGATAGCACCAGTGGAGGGTACATCACCGAGTTTGTTGTTGACAGAGTAGAGTCATTTAGCCAAGCTGAGAGATATTTCTTCAAGAGACCCAGAGGGAAATTTTTAGAATTCCTAAAGTTGAAACTCAAGATGTTATTGCATGAAAAGAACATCTTGAATATACAGTAGGTTCGTCGGATCTAGAAAAGCTAATGTTCAAGAATTCATACAGTGACAGTGACACAGAAGATGGACATACACTCAATGGAAGAGTGTTCATAGAAGTTCACCTTGTAAACCTGTTCAAGAAGAAATATAGGGAAGAGGGTTTCTATAGTGGAGAAGAGGTAGATTTGGCAGACGAAGAGCATTTAAAACCCACTAGGGTAGAAGAAGGAAAAGCTGAAGAAATTCATTGAGAAGAACTTGAAACTTTAGAAACTATGCAGACTGTTGAAGTAAGTACTATTATCTCTCATGTTGATTCAGTAGTATTAAGCAATCAAATTAATCCGAGCTACCAGAGTATTCAGAGAACTGTCACTAGTAGTCCACCACATACTTAGTCAAGAACCCTAGGAACATCTATGGAAGATGATATGAGGCTTCCTATTTTTAGGGGATATGGATCTGAAGATCCTGATCATCACTGGTTCCTATGCGAAGCCATATGAAATATTAAAAATGTCACAAATGAAGCTTTCAAATAAACCCAATTTAGTACCACTCTAAGAGATCATGCATTGAGCTGGTACATGAAGCTTGTCCAAGGACTTGCACAACCTAAGCCACTGAATCAGATTAACAATGTGCTAATTGCAGAGTTCAAGAAACCTAAGTTGGAGTCGCAAGGTATTAAATATATGAAAGAGATCAAGTAGAAGGTAGCCGAACCTATTTGGGAATTCGATCAGAAATTCAAAACCTTAACAGGCTGATCGACTTTTCAGATCCTAGATGAGCAAAACAAAGAATGGTTCATTGTTGTCCTATTAACACACATCAAAGTTGCTCTGATGCAATAGAAGATTGATTTTCAGTCTTAGGATATGGAGATCACCATGAAACTAGAATTATCCCCTATGGGAGAATCCAACTCATGTATGAGTCAACTAACTAGTTTGTCTCTACGGGCCAAAGATATGAAAAAGACAAGGGAAGAGATAAAAGAGAATACATCTAGTGTGTCAGGTGTAGATCAGAAGGAAATGACAAGGAACATTGTCCCCTATTCAATAAATAGTTGGCTTTTGAAGATCCAAGTCCTTTAAAGAAATTCACCTTACCCTGGTGCATGGTATTCAGAAATAGACATCGCTCGGGTGAGTTCTATTACATGCAAAAGTATGTTCAGACACCCACAAATTTGTATTGCATGTTCTGTAAGTCTGTGGGTCATGATGATAGGGATTGTAGGGCTTACAATCTCATGCATGAAAGGTCGAGAGACATCTACAAGATTCAAGGATAAGTACAACAAGAAGGAAACACTACGTAGTATAAATTCCCTAGAAGAGGAAACTTCAATCCTCATGGTGGATTTAGAAGAAGAGGATGAGGACGAGGAATGGGTCAAGGTCGAGGACATATAATTTGTTATAACTAAGCACAAATAGTACACCTCACAAGGGATTGTCAGAACCCTTGTACTACTTGCAGCTATTGTATCTCATTTGAACATGTTATAGAAGATTGTCCTGTGCTTCTAGCTAAGCTTAAGAAAAGACGAGGACCTCAGTATAACCCGCAAGTGCAACTGATATATGTTGAACCTCATGGAGAAGACCCTAGAGTTTCTATTATAACCAAAGGAGGTGTTGTTACATACAGACTGACCGAAGGGAAGATTACAGAAGACTCAGGAATTAGAAAAGCTACAGAGAAGACACAAATGTTTGATGAAAAGAAAGAAAGACAAATGTTTGAGGAGGCAAGAAAAGAATTCTGAGGAGACTAGGGTTCCTCATCGAAGACAAGAATAGAAGTGAGAGAATATGGAATGCCTCTAGAATTTGATCAATCTGCTTCACCAAAAGAAGGAAAAGAGGTAAGCAAGCTCATGGAATTTCTATATACTTGTATTAAGTTGATTCAGTATGAAAGAACTGTACAAGAACTACAAACTTTAATCAGACAATATGAGATAGGATATATATATCCCTTATTGAATAGGGAAGTACATCAAATCGGTAAGAAGAGAAGGACCAATAAGGAATTACATTTGAATGCTCAAATAGGAGAGTATAAGATAGACTATGTGGTCCTCGACTTAGGTTTGGAGGTCAATGTCATGACGAAGAAAACCTAGGCACTGACGGGAAAACCAAAGTTGATATGTTCCCCTATCAATCTTAGGATGGCTAATTAGCAAGATGTACATCCCTCTTGAATATTGGAACATGTCCCTATGGACATCAACGGAGTAAGAACGTTTGCAGATTTTGAGGTAATTGAGATAGTTGATGATAGTTGTCCTTACCCTGTGATGTTAGGAATTGATTGGGCTTTCAATAATTACATTGTGGTTGTTTTAAAGAAAATACATATGAATTTTGAAAGATATGGCCTTAGGGTCATTTCACCTTTATATCCATATGAAGGTCAATGATAGACATAACCTATCAAAGAAGAAGACCATGCATATGAATTGGAAAACATATACAAATTAACATCCAAACAACATGATTACATTAATCCTACATCCGACAGAAACCTAAGTTGGTGAAGTGACAATGCATGTTCATCAGACTTAGAAGAAGCACTGGAGAACTAGCATAATAATATGTACGGAGTATCTACAATAATATGTGCTAGATTAACCAGAGAAGTTCACTGGATCAACACAATAGTAAGTAAGTTACCCACCTTTGATGGTCTAAATTCTTTAGAAACCTTCTTGTCGAACCTTGAAGAAAGTATACCAATGCAACAAATATTGCTGGTGATGGATGAGGCCTGGAAAGCAACCCCAACAATATGGCGAGGGACACATAAGCACAACATTACAGAATGGGTACAATTTCATACCCTGATGAGAGTGCGGTTCTCAGGACAAGTAGAAGGCTGCGAAGTTCACTACACAAGTTGAAGCTCTCCAAAGGACCACATGTGGAGTTTTGAGGAAGCATGAAGAAACATTCCTCAAGAATAGTGGGTGCACAAATTCATTAACATGCTGGACACGACACCTATCAACTGGTACCTCCATGTAGAGCTGCACCTCATCACTGCAGATTGGGAAGGTATGACTCATAATTTTGTATCTATTTTCTTATTTGAAATTCAATTTCCTTCCGTAGATCAAGAACTACAGACTGTAAGACAAAATTTATTTGAGGAGGCCTCTAGCCTTCCTTTAGAACAAGAAGAGGATGAATGGATTGCGCATCTCCAAAAATTGCAAGGTTGTTACAACATCAATGTTGATGAAGATAATGATCCTAGGAAGGTGAACATCGCTGAAACAAAAGGCCAAAGAGATGTGGAAGGACTAGTAGTTGAGATACCATTCATCATACATCTGATCAAGATTAAGAAGGTCAATATTGGAACAGAGAAGACAACAAAGTTTGTAAATGTTGGAGATTATTGGGATGATGTCACCATTGACAAGATCACAGAGTTACTGCATGTGTAATATCCCTCGGCCGAACCCAAATGAAAATGTAATTCAAGTATATTTAAGATAGTGAGTTGTTCAGAAATCATTTTTGTAATACTCCTTTCATGGCATGGTGCATGCATATACTGCACAGTAAAGTGATGTAGTGTGAACATTTCTAGATACTGCGTGCTGTAACTAAAGAGCGCTCAACCTTGAGGTCAGCAGATATCGCGCCCAGTAACTAAAGTGTGTGAAATATTAAGGTCAACGAACCTTTATGTATATGATATGCATTATAGGCTAGTGAGCTAGTATTATAAGCTGAAATGCTTATGTTTTGGAATTAGGCCAAAGTGCCTAGATGTTAAAGGCCAGTGCGCCTATTTGCATATGTCTCATGATTAATATAAAATACATCGCTGCGTGTAGACCAACCACAATAAAAGAGAAGGGGGAATATATTCCACCAAATAGGGATAGGGAGGGCCTAAATTTAAGAACAGGGCTAAGATAGAGAGCTTAAAGCCGAAAATAAATATTATATTAATATTTCTTAAAAACATAAAGTACGAATAATTAATTTATCCTAAGTCCTAAAGTAGGGGACAAGTGTATTAGATTAGTTTCCAACATGACAAGTGTCAAGTTGGAGACATGCATACTTATTTCCGAGACCTAGTTCCTTTGGGAGGATCGTTTATTGTGGGGAAGAAGAGAGGGGTGGAAGAATTGCTAAGAATCTTACCATTTTTCCTTCGACCAGAGAACCAATATCCGGGATACATTCTGTCAGTCCTTGAGCTATCCTCGTATCTACCTACCACCATACCTAGACCAGATTGATAACCATTCCTGTTGGTGTACCTGTCAGCTTAGGAGTGGGATTGAAGAGGTGGGTTGTTAGGCCTATGAGCAATTCTCTGAGTGAAAGAATTGTTGGGGATTGATTTCTTGAAGGTGCTAAGCTGTGGCTACAATGCTCTAAGACTTTTGGTCCAGCTTGTTGTTGAAGCCTTGGAAGGGAAGTGGGGAAACCGAGGGACTGTTGAGCAGAGAAGGGGCACACTTAGGTGGGGCAGGCATGTGTGGAAGGAGAGGTTGTAGGCTATGGTTGAGCGAACACTTGAGAGGGAGTCCTTATGGTTGACAGTGTACCTTTAGCTTGGTTAGGAATCCCTTACCTGGGTGGACTCTAGTACCAGCTTGGGGGTGACTCATTGTTGAGAGTGATGAACAATGTAGTCTAAGGCTGGGAGGTTCGTGGACGGTCTGCATGCAGTTGGTGACATTCCTACCAAGATAAGTACCGGTTATGTGATGAATTTACATGTTGCATTGTCATTTATGTGTTATTTTATGGGTTTTATTGCATGTGTGGTCATAACTGTTTGTATGTTTAAGGGTATACCCTTGTGTACATTGGATGTCTATGTTTACTGTTAATTCAGATTGAAAATTGTATATTTATAGAATGCAGTTGTTTGTTGATGCTTTATATGTGAAGCTTTCACTAGAGAATTGTATGTATATGTTTAATTGCATACAATTCAATATGTATGTATGCCTGTGTGTATATATATGTATTTGAAGAGAAAAAGTTATGTGACATAGCTCAGTTGAATACTGGGGTGTTACAATATGTTGTCAGAAATAAGTTAAGTGTATGAGTAGTGACATTCCTCGGCCTGTTGGTGGCTAGGGGTATGTTATAGTATGGTATCAGAGTGTCAATTTTTGACACTGAGCCTGAATGGGCCAACGAATTCGAATGGAGACGAGATTATAGTATGGTATCGATTACAATATGGTATATAGTATATTTGTGTTCATGGAAAATTGATCCACCGCGCAGAAGAATAATATGTAGGGATGCACGTGCTAAATTTAGCATTGTGGGGAGTGCATACACATAGTAAGGGTGCACGTGGTGTGCACAGTATGGTAAGGCACAATGAAGTTTGGTTGGTGCACACACAGTATGAGTATGAGTTGTATTGCTACAGTGCAGGCATGGGTGATTGCAGGTGGTTGTGCGTGGTAGTGACAGAGTATTCGATGGGGCATACATATTATTGTACATGATAAGGCATATTGAACTTTAGCATGATGAAATGCATAGATAGAAATTCATATGGAATGTCCGATTGCGATACAGAAACAGTGCGCAGTGGGTATTGGCACGCAACGCGGAAGTAGTGCGTGCAAGTTATTGGCGCGACGAAGAGGAGCTGTATAGCAGATACAGGTGTGCAGAAGCATGATTTACCTTATAAAGTCACTTTGCATGATAAATAAAGGAACACGGGTTTAATTTTATGTGCACAAAAATCATCTGAAAGGCTAATTAAGGGGACAAGCCTGAGTTTAATAGAAAATTTACATAGTATTCAAAGAAAGAGGAATACACAACTGCATTGAAGTATTATTTAAATTGAGTCAAGCGAGTGAGATGAATTCTAAGTTTTATTTAGACAGTTGAAAGTGAAATATAAGTTACAAGAAGACACATAATATTAAAGGAAACAAGATTCATATCACCATCAGTTATAATCTTGTCATAAGCAGTACAAAATCCACTTCTAGGCTTATATATTCATTTAAAATCTAAAATTACAAAAGGGGATGATTCAAAATAGTAGTTTCCCTATTTAAAGAGACCATACAAGAATAGTTCTGTCATCTCTGGAGTTCCTTACCTCTTCTACCATCTGCCCAAAAATCGTTGAAATATACTCAATTTCTTTTGAGGGCTCATTTCATCTTAGTTAGCTCCTTCTTTAAAGAATCTAACCAGACCGATTGATTCTCTCCAACACTTTTAGCCGCTTCAGTGACAGGTTCTTTCTTTTGTTGCTTGCTTTGTTTCTTCTTAGCAGTTGGTCTATTGATAACTAGATCTCTCATGATTGGATTTAGCCTGATTTCCAATCTCGAATCAGTAACAGGCATTGTGTGAAATTTAGTCACCAATATCTATGCGACGACCTTTTCCTTCGTACTCGTAGGAAAATTTAGCATGTTTCCCGAATAACCAGTCTCATTGGATTTAACTGGGTCCATATACCTCAGTTGTGGAGGTACCAAAATACTTTTGCAGAGATGATAAGTTATAACTAGTTTGGAGACTACTCATTGATGGATAAGATGATGCTTCCATACCTGAGAGGTGGTAATTATAGAGCCTCAATCATGAATCACTGACAGACTTGCGCACAAGTACGATGGGTTTCCATGTTCGACTAATCCATTTCAAATGATTAAACTTTTTGAGTTCGTTACATGGCGGCTTTTACCTAACTTCAAATGGCTGTGATGTATCGAGCGAATAGACAGAGTGATCTGACTAGCCGTCACCCATCCCACGAATGGTGGATTTGACATATTGAAGCATGTGACATTGGAACTTACGCAAACGTGGTTTCGGAAAATCGCCTTTCATCCGATGTATCTTTGTACGATGATGTAGTTCTTACTAAGTTCTCAAAACTTGGGTTTTTTCTAAGAATTGTCATGGTGGCAACACCAAGAAATCAGAAAAGATAATTATGATATATTTATTGAGCCGAAATAGTTCATATTTCTCATGGATTGTTGATTTAGTTAACCTATTAAGTTTTAAAGGCTGCACATTTTGCAGAATTAACAACAACTAGATCATATCAGATCATTACCGAATCGATAGGAATGGAAGAGACATGGGGAAATTACAGTCAACAAGATGAGAGCAGAGGGATGAATTCCCATTTGGACATTGAAGGAACAAACTCAAATGGACATGGAGAGGAAGGGGATGAAAACTTGAATATGGTAGATACCATTGAAAATTTGCAAAAGGATGTCCAAATCCATAAAGCTGATAATAAAAAGATTATGAGCACCAAAGAGTAGCAGGATGACTTCAACATGAAGTTATTGCAAAGTCTGGACAGAATAGAAAAGAAATTGGAAAAAGAAAGTGACTCAAGAAAATTTGGAAGTCACAAACCTTCGTATGAGAAAAAGAAATCAAGAAGTGTTAGGAGACACCACCATCACTCCCCGAAGCATTCTAATAAAAGAGCAGGTAGCAGCACAAGTCCATCCCCTATTAGACAACATAAGAGTTCTGGGGTGAATGAGCTACGAGGAGAAATGAACAAAATCAAACCTCCTACATTCGATGGTGAGCGCAAGAAAGATGAATATGCAGAAACATGGTTGCTAGGCATGAGAAAGTATTTTCAATTACATAATTATTCTTCTCATGTAGAGGGTAGAATTGCCATCTATCAACTCAAAGGAAAGGCATCCATGTGGTGGGATCAACTTGTGTAGGTACAACACATTAAAGAGAAGAACGTTACTTGGAGGGAATTTAAGAAGTATTTTGAGAAGAAATACTTGACTAAGATATATTATGACAAGAAAATGAAAGAGTTATTTGAACTCAAGCTCCGAAGCATGACCATAGATGAATATGAAAGAATATTCCTAGAACTACTGAAGTACATCTCTTTCATCAAGAGTGAGACAGTTAAAATTCAAAGGTATTTGAGTGGATTTCTAGTGTTCATCAGTGAATAAATACAATACGATGATCCCAAGACATTGGAAGAGACCATAAGGCATGGTAAATGCCTATATGATCAACAGAAAGCAAGGCCAAATTTCCAAAAATCTTGGGAAGACAAAAAAAAGTTCAGGGTGGATCAGAGGAAGAAAGGATTTAAATCACCATTCTTCAGAAATAGTTCACAGGGACCACAAACTCCTAAAGAGCCCAAAATGATAGAGGCAGAAGACCAAAGGCCAAGGAAGCCACCTATTCAATGTTGGGGTTGTAAAGGAGATCATAGATTAAGATATTGTCCTCACAGAGGTGAAAAGGGAAGGACTGTTTATAATGTACAACAAGCTAAAATAGTGGAGGACATAGGCATAAATGTGCCAAGGATCTATGCAGCCTTGGATAACAAGCAAGCAGAATATCAGTCACACATGATTGAAGTGGAAGGTATGATTAGCAACCAAACCATTGCTATTTTAATCGATTCAGGAGCTAGTTATAGTTGTATAGATTCTAAGATGGTCGAAAGTTTACAATTTCCAAGAAGAAATCATGGAAAATCTTGGTTGGTATAGTCGGCTACAAGAACCAAAAGAAGGGTTAATGAGATGGTTAAGTCATGTCTCATGGACATGAACAGACTGAACACCAAGGAATATTTGAACATCTTACCTTTAGGTTCCTATAATTGTTTAATTGGGATAGATTGGTTGGACCCACATCATGCTCTATTGGATTGTCATAACAAAGCATTCACTTGCTTGGATGAAGAAGGGAACCAAAGGAAAGTTTAGGGAATTCCTAGAGCAGTAACCGTTAAAGAAATTTTAGCATTGCAGCTAAAGAAATACTATAGAAGAGGATGTCAAATATTTGCAGCTCATATGGAGGAGACACCTAAAGACAAGGTGAGAAATTTGGAGGATTATGTAGTCCTGAAAGAGTTTTAAGATGTATTCAAGGAAGTACCAGGACTATCCCCAAAGAGAGACATTGTTTTTTCTATAAATCTGACACCAGGAGCAGCTTCTGTGTCAAAGACTCCTTATAGAATGAGTACACCAGAACTGAAGGAGTTGCAAATGCAGCTTGAAAAACTTCTAAAAAAGGGGTATATACGCCCAAGTGTTTCTCCTTGGGGTGCCCCGGTCTTGTTTGTGAAAAAGAAAGATGGAACTTTAAGATTGTTCATTGATTTCAGATAGTTGAAGAAAGTGAAATGTAAAGAACAAGTATCATCTGCCAAGGATCGATGATCTTTTTTATCAATTGAAGGGTGCAAATATCTTTTCAAAGATAGATCTCAGATCAGGATACCATCAGGTAAGAATTAAGGAGGAAGATATCAACAAGATCGCCTTCAGGATAGGGTATAGTCATTATGAGTTCATAGTGGTGCCATTTGGGTTTTCAAATGCACCAGGTGTTTTCATGTTCTTAATGAATGGTGTTTACTGAGAATATTTAGACAAGTTTTTCATTGTATTTTTGGATGACATTCTTATATACTCTAAGTTAGAGGAAGAGCATGAACATCATTTGAGGATGGTGTTGCAATTATTAAGGGAGCATCAGATGTATTCCAAATTGAGCAAGTGCTAATTTTATCAGAAACAAATTCATTATTTGGGGCGTATCATCTCAAAGGATGGGATAACAGTGGATCCTGAGAAGATAGAAGCCATTAGAGAATGGTCAGCACCAAAGAATGTGATAGAGGTCATATCATTCATGGGCCTTGCAAGCTACTACAAGAGATTCATTGGAGGATTCACAAAGATAGCACACCCAATCACTTCCTTGCAAAGAAAGGGCATGAAGTTTCAATGGAGGTCGGATTGTGAAAGGCGTTTCCAACATTTGAAACAATTATTGACAAGTGATCCAATACTAAGGATTGCAGACCGAAATGGAGATTTCATTGTATGCACAGATGCATGTAATGAAAGAATTGGTGGAGTCTTTAGTCAAAATGGATTTGTGATATGTTATGAATCAAGGAGGTTGAAGGAGCATGAAAGAAACTATGCCACTCATGATTTAGAGTTTGCAGCCATAGTGCATGCCCTGAGGAAATGGAGACACTACCTCATGGGGAAAAGGTTTAATCTAAGAACAGACCACAAAGTTTTGAAATATTTATTTGATGAGCCAAATCTAAATGCTAGGCAAAGAAGATGGTTAGAATTTCTAAGCAAATATGAATTTGATACAAAGCATATCAAGGGGAAAGAAAACAAAGTGGTTGATGCACTCAACAGGAGGGTGCATGAACTATGTGCTACAACCATTAGCATGTACCAGACTGATATTAAAAGAAAAATTATGGAGACTGCAAATACAAACCTACAATACAAAGAATTGATAGCAAAATTACAGCAAGGTAGGACACCACAAAAGATGGATATTTATAAGTTGGGAGTAGATGAAATAATGTTGCACAAGAACAAAATTTTTGTACCAAATGTCTGGGACTTGAAACGTATAATTTTGAATGAGATGCATAATGTTCCTTATGCAGGGCACCCTAGATATCAAAAAACCGTAGCAGTGGTCAAGAGCCAATAATTTTGGCTAGGTATGAAGAGAGAGATAGCATAATACATCGCAAGATGTATGGAATGCCATAAAGTTAAAGACGAACATAGGCACTCAGCAGGATTGCTGCAACCTTTGCCCATTCCTGAATGGAAGTGGGAAGTGGTGACAATGGATTTTATTATAGGATTGCCCAGAACAAGCAAGCTACATGATTCAATTATGGTGTTGGTGGACAAGATTACAAAAGATGCCCATTTTATTCCACCAAAAACTACTCACAAGGCAACAAATGTTGTCGATATTTTCATGAAGTGGCACGATTGCATGAAATTCCTAAAACAATTGTGTTTGACAAAGACCTGGAATTCACCTCAAAATTTTGGAAAGGGTTGTTCAAAGGATCCAGAAGGAATATGAACTTTAGTATAGCTTACCATCCTGAGTCTGATGGACAAATAGAGAGGGTGAATAGAATGATAAAATATATGTTGAGAATGTATGTGATGGATAGACCGTCAAAATGGGAAGACTACCTACATTTAGTAGAATTCACTTACAACAATGGGTATTAGGCTTCATTGAAGATGAGCCCACTTGAAGCACTTTACGGAAAAATGTGCAATACTCTAGTAAGATGGGATAACCCAACTGATAGAATAGTAGTCGGGCCAGAGTTGTTCAAGGAGATGGAGGACCAAATGTTAAAAATTAAGCATAATTTGAAAGATGCCCAAGATAGAAAGAAAATTTATGCTGATAAAAGTAGAATCCACAGAGAATTCAAAGTGGGTGATCATGTTTTCCTGAAAGTGAAAGATAACAGGAGTTCCCTGAAGTTGGGAAGCTACACCAAGTTGGTAGCCAGATTTTGTGGACCATTTGAAATCCTAGAGAGGATTGGCCTAGTTTCTTATATGATTGCATTGTTTTCATATATGTTTGTTCATAATGTATTCCATGTATCATTTCTAGAGAAATACATACCTGATGCTAATCATGTTATTGATTAGAATGTTATTCAGGTGGAGCAATAAGGTGCTTTCCAAGTGCATCCGGTGTGCATTTTGGACTGGAAAATCAAACAACTCCGAAATCGATCCATAGCGCTTATAAAGGTCCAATGGACCTGGTATGGACCTGAAGACGCTAATTGGGAGCATGAGGATGCAATGTGAACATAATACCTGGATCTTTTTGAAAAACAATTGAAAATTTTGTTGTATATGGGTACATGATGCACTGAGGACAATGCATAAATAGGGGGAGGGGATTGTAATATCCCTCGAGTGAACCCAAATGAAAATATAATCCAAGTATATTTAATCTAGTGAGTTGTTTAGACATCATTTTTTTAATACACCTTTCATGGCATGGTGCGCACATATACTATGCAGTAAAGTGATGTAGTGTGCACATTTTTGGATACCGCACATAGTAACTAAAGAGCGCGCAACCTTGAGGCCAGCTGATACCATGCGCAGTAACTAAAGTGCATGCAATATTAAGGTCATCGAACCTTTATGTATATGATATTCATTATATGTTGGTGAGCTAGTATTATAAGTTGGAATTCTTATGTTTTGGAATTAGGCAAGAGCGTCTAGATGTTAAAGGCTAATGCGCCTATTTTGTATATGTCTCATGATTAGTATAAAAAAAATCGTTGCGTGTAGACTGACCATGATAAAAGAGAAGGGGGACTAGATTCCACCAAATAGGGATAGGGAGGGCCTAAAGTTAAGAAAAGGGCTAAGCTAGAGAGCTTAAAGAAGAAAATAAATATTATATTAATATTTCTTAAAACCATAAAGTATGGATAATTAATTTATCCCAAGTCCTAAAGTAGGGGACAAGTTTATCAGAGTAGCTTCCAACATGACAAGGGTGAAGTTGGAGACATGCATACTTATTTTTGAGACTTAGTTCCTTTGGGGGGATTGGCCATTGTGGGGGGGAAGAGAGCAGTGGAAGAATTGATGAGAATCTTACCATTTTTCCTTCGATCAGAGAACCAATATTTGGGATACATTCCATCAGTCCTTGAGCTATCCTCGTATCTTCCTACCACCATACCCAGACCAGATCGATAACCATTCGTGTTGGTGTAGATGTTGGCTTGGGAGCAAGATTGAAGAGGCAGGTTGTCAGGCCCATGAACAATTCTTTGAGTGAGAGAATTGCTAGGGATCGATTTCCTGAAGGTGCTAAACCGTGGCTACAATGCTCTGAGACTTCTATTTTGACCTATTACTGAAACCCTAGAAGGGAAGTGCGGCATCCGAAGGACTATTGAGCAGAGAATGGGCACACTTCCTTGGGTGGGATAGGAATGTGGTGAAGGAGAGGCTATAGGTTATGGTTGATTGAACACCTGAGAGGGAGTCCTTTAGGTTGACCATATACCTTTAGCCTGGTTATAAATCCCTTATCCGAGTGGAGTCTAGTCCCAGCTCGGGGGTGACTCACTATTGAATTTACATGTTGAATTGTCATTTATGTGTTATTTTATGGGTTTTATTACACGTGTGTTCATAACTATCTGTATGTTTAAGGGTATACCTCTGTGTACGCTGCATGTATGTGTTTACTATTGATTCATCCTGAAATTTGTATATTTACAAAATGCAATTGTTGTTTATGCTTTATATGTGAAGCTTCTGCTAGATCGTTGTATGTAT
Organism: Picea sitchensis; assembly: GCA_010110895.2. Taxonomy (NCBI): domain Eukaryota; kingdom Viridiplantae; phylum Streptophyta; class Pinopsida; order Pinales; family Pinaceae; genus Picea; species Picea sitchensis. Next base: position 471,933 of record SNQJ01S0003974.1, on the reverse strand, counting down.
ATGTTTAATTGCATGTAGTTCAATATGTATGCATGCATGTGTGTATATATATGTATTTGAAGAGAAAAAGTTATGTGACATAACTCAGTTGAATATTGGGGTGTTACAATATGTTGTCAGAACTAAGTTAAGTGTCTGAGTAGTGACATTCCCCAACCTATTGGTGGTCGGGGGTATGTTACAGTACCCTAGCCACCAAAAGGTCGGGGAATGTTACTGCATGATTATCAGGACTTGTTTCCAACCAAGTCCACTAATATGAAGGACATTAAAGGGATTATGGGCGAGATGAGGATTCCTCTAAATATATATGCAAGACCAGTCAAACAGAGAACTGACAGATTGAACCCTAAATATAAGGAGAAAGTGAAGATTGAGCTCGACAAAATACTGGAAGAAGGGATTACAGAGCCTATCGAAGAGTCAGAATGGATTATCCCTATGGTGGTGCAATACAAGAAGACATGAGAGATCAGGATATGCGTAGATCTTAGGAAGCTGAATGATGCTTGTTTGGATGACCCCTTCCCTACACCATTCACTGACAAAGTGTTAGATAATGTGGGAGGCCAAGAGGTATATTCTTTTACAGATGGATTTTGAGGATACCATCAGATCTAGATTGCCAAGGAAGATCGCCATAGGACCACATTTTCAACAGAATGGGGATCCTACCAATATACAATGATGCCATTTGGATTGAAGAATGCCCCAACCATCTTTTCTAGGGTGGTGGTCGAAGAATTCAAGGAATTTATGCATCAATTTCTAGAAGGATATTTGGATGATTAGACTATTTTTAGTTTACTGAAGAATCATATAGAATGTCTAAGGCTAATGTTGGATAAATGTAGGCAGTGTCAAATTGCCTTAAACTTGAATAAATGTATCTTCTTTTCACCATTTGGAGCGATGTTAGGTCATATTGTATGCAATCAAGGGTTTTTGGTAGATCCATCAAAAGTTGCCATTATAGTTGATCTACCCCCTCGTACTTCAGTCAAATAGTTGTGCACTGCGCTGGGACACACATAATACTACAAGAAGTTCATTAAAGGATATGCTCAGATCAAAACACCCATGGAGAAACTATTGAAGAAGGGTTGTCAGTTTACTTGGACAGAATAAGGCCAACAAAGCTTTGACATACTGAAACAAAAAATGGTTATTGCGCCTATTCTGGTTTTCCCAGATTGGACCAAGGAGTTTCATGTGCATGTTGATGCATCTTCCATTTCTTTAGAAGCAGTGTTAACACAACCTGGAGAAGGAGATATTGACCACCTGTTAGCTTTTGATAGCATGAATCTATCAACTGTTGATATTAATTACATCACCACTGAGTGAGAAGGGTTAGCCATGGTGTACGCATTGCGGAAATTTTGCCACTATTTGTTGGGAGGAATCTTTAAAATGTTTACTGATCACTCTACGCTAAAATACCTAGTAAACAAACCAGTGTTTGGGGGAAGGATATGAATATGGCTTCTACTATTTCATGAATATGACTTTGAGATCGTAGTTAAGCCAGGAAAAATGAACAAAGGTCCTGACCACTTGTCAAGGTTGGAACATGGTGAAGAGATGACTAGCTAGGAGGATGCACTGTTGGATGCACAATTATTGGCCATTAGAAATATTGATAACCACTTCACAGAGATAGTCCAGTTCCTGTCAATAGGAACGAAGCCTAGCAAGTATACAATTCCTCAGAATAAACATCAAGTAGTGTGCGCTGCAGAGTTCTCACTTATAGTTGGACATCTATACAAGATGGGACCTAATGAGATATTGAGAAGGTATTTTATGGAGGTAGAGTGACCACTGATCCTCGTAGAATCTCATGAAGGCATAGCAGGAGGACATTATGCAGGTAAAGAAACTGCGTAAAAGGTTCATAGAGCTGGCCTTTGGTGGCCTACCTTACACAGAGATGCTAAAGACTATTCCAGAGCTTGCGACATATGCCAAAGAGTTGGGAAACCATCCAGAGGAGATGAAATGTTGTTAACACCACAATTGAACCTACAAGCATTAGAGAAATGGGCCATTGACTTCTTTGGACCTATAAACCTACCTGGAAAGCGTACAGGTGAAAGGTACATAATTACAACAATAGAATACTTGACCAGATGGGCTGAAGCAAGAGAAGTTAGGGACTATAGTGCAACTACAGCTGCATGCTTCATATTTGATGACATCATAACCAGGTTTGGATGCCAAAAGATCCATATGAGTGATCAAGGTACACATTGCATCAATAATACAGTTGAAGCCTTGACTGAGGAATTTGCAGCACACCACCAGAAGAGCACACCTTACTATCCACAAGAAAATGGAACAGTCGAAGCATTCAACAAGATCTTGGAGACATCGTTGATGAAGATTTACAGTGTGAACAGGGATGACTGGGATCTAAAAGTACCAATAGTACTATGGGCCTATAGAACCATTTGCAAGAAACTAACAATGCAGACCCCGTTTAAGTTGGTTTATGGCCTTGAAGTTGTTGTCTCAATGAAATATTTGGTACAAGCCTAAGAATTGTTGCCTTTACAGAAATGGATGATACTAGTGCTTTTTAGGAAAGGCTTGTGCAATTGGTTGAACTTGAAGAAGAAAGATTTATTTTAGGATTCCATCAACAAGTTCAGAAGGAAAGAGAGAAGGCCTATCATGATAGGCACATCAAGAAGAAGGAATTTAAACAAGGTGATCTAGTATTGATATATGACAGTAATTTTAGCAAACATCCTGGGAAGTTTAGAACGCATTGGCTAGGGCCATATGAGATTACCTATGTTACAGAAGGAGGAGCTGTACAATTGAAGACTCTAAATAGAGAATGGAAGGAAGGAATAGTGAATGGGATCCAGTTGAAATTGTACTATGACAACTATATTCCCCACAACTCTCTGTAAATGCAAGAGGAAAGGGTTCTAGATACCAGGTGAAGTTGAAACTAGGTACCAGACACATAAAAGATAGTCTGGACAAGGAAGGAGAAGAGGCATCGAATAGAAAGAAGAGGTTGCATTACGCAGTATGAAGTTGAAGTAAAACAAGAAGCTAAGATCTAAAGTGACTCAGGAGGAGTCACAGGTGAGTTTTGGGGGCCTTTTATCCCTTGGTTATGGAAGTATGTGAATGGAAGAAAAGGGAGAATGTGAATTGCACATAAGACATAGTGACTAATACTGGGTCGAAGTGGGCAAAAGAGAAGAAAAGATGGAGCGAAGTAAGCCATTATATGAAGATATCAGGGATGACAGATAAGCAAGAAAGAAGGATCGTGGAAAACTCAACAATAAGAAAAATCCACCATTAGATACTTTGGAGCACCGTGTGAGAAGGAAGGAAAGACAAGTTGGCAAAGCCCTGAAAATACAGGTCAAGTTTACCTAAGGTTTTAGACACCTAGGGTTTTAGTATTTAGGGTTTTGGAAACCTAGGTTTTGACCTAAGGATGTTGGTGAGTGATTGTAATGTATAAATAATAACCTACATGAAGGAAGGAAGTTCGATCTAGTTGTTGTTCATTTGTTGTTGTTGGTATGTAATGAGAGATTATTGTGGTGTAAGAGAGAAGTGATAAGTGTGAGAGCCTTCTGGTATTGTAAGATCTTCAACTGGGTGCGAATATAAGTCTTGCAGCTGGGTGCATAGGAAGGGGAGAGATAGAGAGAAGAAGAAATAAGATCTTCTAGCTAAGAGTGCAGACAAGAACTGTATGCTTCATCTTAATACATTATAAAGCATAGTTCTGTGGACATAGCCCTAGAGAGAGGGTGAACCACGTATATTTTGTGTTGTGTGTGATTGGTATCCTATCTCTGTCATTGATATACTATGATTGCATTATTATGTTATATCTGATAAGTAGATGTGTGGAGTAGATTCAAGATGATAAGTGATATATGAATGATGTGTTGTTCTTGTATTACATCCACTTTCTATTCCCTTGGTTGTAGACATCTCTATCCTGTAGCCCCCCCATAACTGCTTTGGGTGAGACTACATCTACTTCACAGGTGTTACCAAAAGGGCCAGTAGTTAGGGATTGTTGGTGTGTTCTTGGAGCTGAACCCTGGGTCTTCCTCTGTGCCAACAAGGGGTGTACATGCCCTATTTCTTAGTGGTTGATTTAGTAATAGCATAGACAGTGGAAGACCTGATGTATTTGCTGACATCCTGTCGAAGTTTTGGCCACTATCTTGTTGTTGCAACACTGCCACTATCTTTTTGATGCCGAAGTGTCATACTGCTTGACTATAGTGGGATTCCCAAATCATATTCACCTGCTCACTTGATGGAATGCAGAGATGGCCTAAACGACACAACAACCCATCCTGAAGACGGAAATTACATTTGGTAGGTGGTGGTGAAGTCAGGTAATGTCTCATAGAGGTGGGGGAATCCAGAGGTCTTGTGGTCACATGAGTCTAGCACCATGGTGAGTGTCACAACTACAGGTTGTTTGAGCAAATCAATGACTCGGTTGGTACTACCTATTTTATACTTGATGTTGAGGTGGAACTGCTGCAAGTATGTGCACCACTTTTGATGGAAATCATTCTACAATAAGATGGTTACAATGAGACTCTCCAAGAATTCTACAATAAACGATAATCCAAAAACCATAGAAATAGAAAAATCTATCCCTAGGATATGAAGCACCAAGATTCATGTGGGCCCCGTTGGGGTAAGCTAGTACATCAACTTCCTAGGGTCATAGTTTTTGCATACGATCTTTGTTTTAGGTGCACAATAGCCCGTTCGAAAGGTATGTCTAAAGAATAAACTTGTTTCCATCACACTCTATATAGATAGTATAGTGTGATTATGGTGAGCCCTGAATATGTTTTTTAGGGCCTCAAAACACCCCTCGAATTCTGGGACCCAAAAACTAGAAAAATATTGCCAAACTAAAAAACTGCCAAAATGAGGAAGTTGGAATAGGTGGGAGGCCACTGACATCCATCTGGATCACTTACTAAGCACATTTAGTCCAAAATAAAACCATTTTCCTTGTTGATCCACGTCCTTTTTCCTTTATTTGACTTCCCCAGCTTCTTGGTGCTACTTTTCTAGGTTTTTCGGTGCACACTCCTTCTTTGGTGCATTTTCTAACTGCCTTCATTAATTACCACATCTTTCCATAATATTCATTAATATTTCCTTGAAATTTTCTCCAAAATGGATTGTTCCAACACCACCATTACCCATATTCACTCATATGAACTTAAAAGGAAAAATAATGTTAAAAATACGAATATTCCATCTATTAATGACTATTTGGAGCATATGAGTTTGATTCCTAACTTGTGAAATTCAATAGTTGTTAGTGATTTTGCAGTTATTGGAAATTTTGCATATATTGACAATTCTGCAACTGACTGGTAGTTTTGATAGTCAAAATTTTCATGTCATTTATGAACATATGAAGAGGAATATCGAATATATAAAATATGGGTTTTGTGAGGAATAGAGTCCTTTTGGTGACTCGTGAGGAATATCTACACAAAGTACAAAACAAGGGGCGTATGATTGATATTTCCAAAAAATTTCGTTATAGCCTGTAATTTTGTAGTTAAGTGGTTTGACCAAGTTGTGGCTCATACCCATGAATCCGGGAACATGGATATCATGGGATATGTTGTTATTATCTTATTTAAACTATATTTGATCAAATCCAAGATTTAGTGGAGGATAGGTTCACATGTTTAGGATCTAATATTTGTTGTTTGTAGATCCACTTGTTTAGGATCTGATCTCATATTGTTGTAACTCCTTTTCCTTTTGTAAAGGACAATGTATATGTATAAATATGAGAGGATATCAATAAGTTCAATAGTTTTGTAGTGAAGGAGTTAGAGAGTTGAAGGCTAGACCATGAAGTTTCATATTAAAGAGAAGGATCACTGTGATCATTTTGATGTTGGAACAAAGAGGTTGTTGTTTCACATCAAGAGGTCTCTATTGTAGTCCTTCTTGGAAATATATTCCAAGAGAGGCAAGGCCCCCTCTCTCTAGTAGACGCTTCCCAAACAGTTTCCTTTTCATGTCATTTCAGTAGTTTCATGGAATTAAAGATTGAGTTTGTTTAGTTATCTGAAAATCAATTGATGCTCTTACTTGTCAAACAAAATAATGTTGTAAATAGTTGAAGAATAATTCCATTGACCTTAGTTGAATTCCATAGCCTTTCATTTATGCAATTTCATTTTTGCAAGTGTGGTTGGTCAAGTTTTGTTTGCATCAATTCGTGCCTTTGAGTAATTTTTATTTCCAATTTGATCAAGCTACAAGAATTAGTTGATCCATGATGTAGCTAGATTATCATTGTAATAGAGAACTCGTATCCTTGATTCTGTTTCTTGGAAGTGTATTTTCAAGCAAAGAAATTTTGAATTCATCTTGCTTAGTCTAGAGTTAGTTTCCTACTCTTGCATATATTTTTCCAACATTTCACAATTCTACGGACACCAGATTAATGAATTTAATGTAGCATAGTTTGATCAATAGAACTAGATGAGAGAGGGCTCATAGAGCTTCATATTCTCCACATTCACTACTAAGTAAATGCACATGTATGAGGGTAGAATGAGTCAGTAGGCGTTATCTCCCACCTTTTCCAATACCTCAAAAGGACCATACTATAAATCCTTGATCTTCTTACCAATACTTTGTAGTATTTCCTTATTTAGTTGTAACCATACTCTATCTCCCACTCTGATTGTTATCTTTGTTCCATGTTGGTCATGTCTAGCCTTGTACTTTTACTGTGACTTCTTCAATGTCTCTTATAATTTCAAATGGATTTTCTTGATCTTCTGAACAAATTTTTATTCTTTTAATGCATCTCTTGTGAGGTCCTCCCTCACTCCTCCTTTTTGTCCATATAATACATCTAAGGGTGAAGGTGTAAAAAACCCAAAGCAAGTTTCAAAAGGTGACTTACCTGTAGAAGTGTGGATTTCTCTATTATAAGAGTGTTGTATATAGATCATATTTTCATCTTAGGTCTTCGAATCATTTTTTTTGTAACCCCTCAAAAGATGCACCAAAATCCTATTTACTTTTGTCTTTCCATCTGTCTGTGGATGGAATGTACTAGACCTCTTCAACTTAGTGTCCATATTCTCCCACAATGTATTCCAAAATTCACTAAGCAATTTGGTATCCCTATCTAAGGTGATGCTCCTTGGTATCCCAAAGTTTACCCAAACTTGTTCAAAGAGAAAGTTTGATGCTTCTTGTCCCTTGATGGTCTTTTTACAAGGCATGAGAATGCACATTTTTATGAACCCATCAACTTCCACAAATAAATAGTCATGTCCCTTCTAGTGGTTGGTAAACATACCATGGAAAACTCATGGAAATGCTTTCCCAAGGTCGAGTGGATACAATGAAGGGATGGTATAGACCTTGCTTCATGTTAATGGGATTGTTGGTACAACAAAGTATACATCCTCTAATCTATTATGCTACATATTCTTTCATTATAGGCTAGTACACATACCTTTGCAAATTGACAACTATCTTCCTAACACCAAAATGTCTTGCAACCTTGGAGGTGCAAGCCTCACTGATAAGCTACATTCATTCACCTTTAGGTACATAGAGATTGTAGAGTAAGTCATTCCAAAAAAAATATTCAACATTTTTGTCACCTTATTCTATATGAATTGGGCCCAGTAGCTACCGAAACACCTCCTTGAAGTACTCATCTTCTATGTATGCCTCTTTGTATGCATCATGGGTAAAATGATCCATGTTCATTAGAGTTCCCAAAGTTGTAATATTGGATGTGGGTGGATGTGAAAGAATATCCTCCAACCTGTTTTTCTTTCCCCTCTTATACTTGATGAATAGATGAAATTTCTATAAAAAATCCATCCACTTGTAATGTCTTGTTTGTTGTATCTTAGCATGGGCTTACAAATACTATAATGGATGGTGGTATCCTATCCCATTGATAGTACTTCCACTTCTTGATGGATTGAGCCATGGCATAGAGATCCTTTTCATAGTTATGGTAGTTGAGAATTTTCCCATGAAATATTTTAGATTGATAGCATATTGACCTTCCTCCTTGCATCAAAACTGCTCCCATGGCATACACACTTGCATCTATCTCCATTTCAAAGGGATTCTACAAGTTTGGTAGCACAAGCACTAGTGCTTGATTGATATTTCTTTTCATATTATCAAATGAATTCTTCTAATTCCCCCCCTCGCTAAGAAAATATTACCATTGGATGTTATGGCATGGAGTGGTGCATCTACCATTGAAAATGATTCCATGAACATTTGCAAGTAATGTGTTGCCACAACAAAATTCTTAACTTCAATGAAATTTTTAGGAACTTTCCATTTCATGATGGCCTCCATATTTTTGGGATCTATCCTGAGCTCCCCTTTCCCGATTACATACCCAAAATACACCAACCTTTGTTGAAAAAACCCAGATTTCTTGATATTGGTCAAGAACTGGTTCTTTTTTAGAGTCTCTAACACCTCCATAAGATGTGAGATGTGCTCCTCCCAAGTAGCACTATAAAAAAATATGACATTCAAATAGACAATAACAAATGAATATAGATAAGGCTATAAAACATCATTCATTAGTCTCTTAAATGTAGTTGGTGCTTTTCATAAACCAAATGGGATAACCAACCACTCATAGAAACCTTGCCTTGTCGTGAAGGTAGTCTTCTAGGTATATTATTCTTTGACTCATACCTGGTGACATATTGATTTCAAATCTAACTTAGTGAAGTACTTGGCATGCTACAGTTGGTCCAACAGATCATTGATCCTTGGTAAAGGGTATCGATTCTTAGTGTAATAATGTTCAATGCCTTGTAATCGATACACATTCTTGAAGTCCCATCCTTATTGGGAAAAATTGTGATGGGTGATCCACAAGGTGAGGTATTTGGTTGAATGACACTATAATCCAACAGCTACTGTAATTTCTTATTTACTTCATTTTCTTCCAGAAAGGACCATCTATATAGCTTAATATTTAGCAAGGGGGAGTCTAGCGATAATTGGATTTCATGCGCCACTTCCCTCTTAGGTGGCATTCCTTTAGGCTCTTGAAACACTCCTCTGTATTCCTGTAGAAATTCCTCCAACTAATGTTTCTTCTCTTTAGTACACCCTTCCAGGTATTTCTTTATTTTCATTGACTCATGATTAGACTGATTTTCTCTTAAGAAAATAAAAAACATATTTCTTGCTAGAATTAATAAACTTCTTGGCTTGGTTGGCACTTATCAATGAAATATTTGACTTTCCTTTATCTGCATTGATGATTTAGGACCTCCCATCCTTGATCAGATAGTACTAGTTCACTCTCCAGATGAATATTGCATCACTCATATACGCGTAAGGGATTCCAAAAGATGCAAATACATTGAGGGGTACTACATCTAATTCTACATCAATAAACTCAACACTTAGAACAAATTTAATCTTACACTATTTCATTACTTTTATCTTTGCATCCTTGTTTACCCAAACCAATGGATAGGGGATAAGATAATTGCGGACCTCCAATCCAATATTGCTGACCAAATCTGCTACTATCAGACTTGTATATGAACTAGCATTGAACATAACATCTATCTTAGTCTTCTTGACCTGAATTTTGATGTGGAAGAGCTTGGTCATCTCCTTCTCTTCCCAAGGATGAAGGATACTCAAATCCACTTCCTTCTACACAAACGTGCATAAAATATTTTCATCCACATATGATCTAGTTTCAAAATTGATTTCTCAAATATATGGCTACAAGGTATTTTTCTATTTGTCCTTCTTATGGTTCTTTAGGTTCAACTATGGATGTAATTCTCAACATTTTTCCTTGGTGTGTCCATCGATGTTGCAATGATTTTTATGGTTGCTAGGATCTCTGAATTGATGTGTAGTGGTTTTTATATTCCTATATTTATCCCCTTTGCACTTATTCTTTGTAATACCTTGGTTTTGATTCCCCATATTAAATAATGTATTTTTTTTATTTGATGAAAGACTAGAGTGCCCAAACAATTAAAGAGGCCAACGTGCCTAGGAAATGTAATGTTTTGATCATTGTTAATAATAAAATACATTGTTCACTACAATATAGACAAGGACAAGAGTTATAGGGAGATATGATTACATGAGAGAGGGGGTTAAAGGGGTTAAGTAATTTTATTATATTTTATTTACCTAGAATTGTTTTAATTGAGAGAAGTGGTTACATGAGCTTCTTAGGGGAAGGCCATGTGGTTCTTGATTTTCAAGTAAATATTTAAACCCATATTTGGGCTATTTGGGGGTTCATTCATTGTCCAGTGTTCACTCTCTTCATTCCATTCTTCTCCATACACACTTTTACACTTTCATTGATTGTTTCTCATTCATCCTTGGTCTTGGTTTGGAAAGGAAAAATGAATTGCCGGGAGAGCAGCCATTGTTGGTTGGTTGTAGTGATGACTGATGTATTTGATTGTTTTGTGTTGAGGAACCTGTGAGAGCTTGAGTGCTGATTGGTTTGGGAAGATGAGAGACACTGTGGAACTGTCCTTACGGATTCATAGCCTTGGTTGAAGGGTGACATTGTTTTTGAGACTTGGAACAACAATGTCTATGGTTGAGTAGAACCTCCTTGATCTACAGTGAGTTTGTGAATGCTTTGATTAAGATAAGTGTTATGTGTCATGTGTTTCTTTTATTATATATTTATTTTTATTGTGTATTAATTATTGTCTTTGATATTTGTATGTTATAATATCCATGATTGTTGATTACTGTTGTGCATGGAATTATATTCATTTATTTTATGTTGTAGCATGAATCTTTATTATTGTAGGCGATGTTATCATGTTTCTTTCATGATTATTTATTAATTAAATGGTATTAGAATTTCAAAATTAGTTTAGAAGTGAGTTTTGAGGTAGCGTGCCTAGCCTGTGGGTGGTTGGGTATGTTAAAGATTGGTGTTAGAGCTTATAGTTGAAACATCAGAGTGATATGGGCCAGAACAGGTGCGAATAAGGCATATTCATTGTTACAAATCTAGTTGGTACGAATTTGGTGGAAAATTAGAGAGAAAGATCCCCGAATTCATGGGTAGATTTGAGTTTTAAATAATTCAGATTGTTTGGGAAGTTTAAATGGATTTGATCTATAGAGTTGCAAAGTCGAATTTGATTTGGAAGGTTGAAAAATTGGTATTTTTTAATGGCCATTGTAGCCCGGGGAAAATTTCAGAGGATCGACGATCGAGATCTTGTTCGATCTTGAAATTAACAACCTAGATTCATTCTTGAAAAACTTAAAAATCATAATTTTTTAAAGTTTGAAAAAGTAAGAATATCAATGACTGATATTCATTTCGGTGGTTGGAAAATGAGGTGGATCGACAGTCCATATTCTTTGAGGAATTTTGCTGAAATTTCGAGCTATTGAAATTCACCAAAAAACATATTTGATCGTTGACGACTAATGGTCAGTGGTCAGTATAATTTGTTGAAGTTTTTAGTTCATTAACAAAACTCTACGATCTTTGATGACCGATGGTCAAGAGTCAAAAAAATTGGGAGAAGTTTTTAGTTCGTCAACATAAGTATTCGATCGTCAATGGATGATGTTCAGGGATCGTAGAGTTTTGGTGAAGTGTTGAAATTCAACCAAATTACATTAGAGATCATTGATGGTCGATGGATCAGGTATTGATGAATTTGAGCAAATTTTTGTTGGGCCAAGTGAAATTACTGATGACCAATGGAGAAACGATGGTGATGATGTGTCATTCCACGTCAACCCAGTTGATGCCTTATGATGATGTGTCATGTGAGGTCATCGTCCATGTGTCCTGCCATGTCAGCATAGTTTCCACGTCAGTGAAGGGATGGTCAACCATCGATGGTCGGGGTTGGAGGATATTTGTGGGAAATATGGGTATTGTCAGGGAAGATGAGCAATGAACAATGTTCATTGATCGAGAATCGACTAGATTCATGGGATACTTTTGTTTTTTGCATAAAAACAACAATTGGATGATGGTCGATGATTGGGCATTGGGGAGATAGGTGGGAAAGTTTGGTTCGCACAAGACATCACCGATTCTCGATCATTGATCACCAATAGAAAGAATATCAATGGTCCCTAAGTCTTCTTATTTGAGATGAAACTTATGGGTTTTTTCCACAAAGAGGATATCTACAAAAGTTTCAGTGAAGGCCATTGTACAATTTTTCTTGGATTGGTCAGAAAATGCAAAATAATGGTTTTTAAAGATCTAGGTCCAGATCATTGCAGAGGTATAAATTAAGATGAAACTCTTGGAGAGAGTTTATAAAGAAGGAACATAAATAAACCATGAAGGAACTAAATAAATTCTAAGGGGATTGGAATGGGGATGCTGAAATAGGCCAAAATCCACTAATCTGGGGCATTTTTGGGGGATTTTTGAGATTTTCAGGAGGAAAAGTGACCCTAGATAATAAAACTGAAAACTTTTATCTACTCAGGATTTTATATAATCATTGAGGAAAACAACTTTGGTTTACTGAAAGTTTTCCAGAAGTGCATAGATTGTGAAATAGCTAGTTTTGCTAAAAATTAAAGTCTGGAAAAATGAGTGATAGAAGACAAATTTGCATATTTCAGATTGATGTAGTTTTTGACTGGTGTATCAGATTGAAAACATAAGATTTGATATGAATTCCTTTTCAATATTATTAACGATGTCATGTAGGAAATTTTCTTTAGTTCCTGATATATTTTCTTCTGCAATTGACATAAGTTGGTACTTCAATAAAATTGCACCAGTGGAGAAAATGCATAAAAACAGTGAAAACAGATTTTTCAGGAAGCCATAACTTTCAGATAAAAGATCGAAAATATGCATGAGTATAGTCATTGGAAATATGATTCATAGGATAATACAATTGAATTGTTATAATTTGGACAACGATGATATATTTCTTCATGAATTGAGCAGAAAAAGGACCTGTAGCACTGTTTGACATAATTGCTATAATATGCATAATTCTAACTGTTAACTCCTCAAATAAATCGGTGGATTTCATTTGATTTTTTTTAGATGATAGGTTGGGTTCTAAAATTTGATTTCTAAATTTCTATAAATAAGTTAGAGAATCTGTCTTTCCAAAATAATCTCAAAAGCAATGTTGATTTTGGTTCGGTCAAGAAAATGGCAAAATATCAGGTTTCGGTGGTTTAGGCGAGCCTCCACTGTGCTCATTAACCACCGAAGGTTTTCATTTTCGTCAGATAAGGGGTCGAAGCATAAGACAAGTAACCACCGAAAGTGTTTGAACGTGAAAAATGAAAGCTCATGCTTTCGCACGAGCCAGATGTCAAAAATTAGCGCAATGATGAGAAATACAACCGCCAAAAGCTTACCATGCGGGAGATGATGCACATTCGTGGCCTCCGTCCGAAAGGTTTGAAGCACCGGTGTCTTATCCACTGCATTGATCATTTCAAATCCACGTAGGGCAGTGATTGGAAGGTATGATTGCACGGAGTTACCCTCCATTTCAGTGGCAAGTATGACAGCCATCATTACCAGGTCTTTCCTTCATCTGAAAGCTCGATGAGTTATAATGAATCCCAAATATCGCTGAAGACAATCACAAGCCCTCGATTTTATCAGCAAAGCATATTTTCAAAATCCTGATCCCGCGTTCTCTGGCGATTGTCGAAGTGTCTCCGAGTTCAGGAAGAATCCCGAGTCAATGAAACCTGGTCGGGTTATCAGGTAAGATCAGAAACTAATCTCTTTCAAAGTTTTAGAAATACAATTGCCTCCGAAAATCTGAAGTTTCGGCATTCCTCAGCTAGATTGTCATCCGAGAGTGGGTCGGTGTTTTATTGAATTCATTAATCCTATGCTTTTGTCACTCGATTTCACTGGTTTCTCATAAGTGGTATCGAATGTATTCCTAGTTCCCAGAGCCATTGCCTCCCGAACATTTTGATTCCCACAGTTTTAGGTATAGTCGGTATCGAGTCATGTTAAAAGTAAGTCCTACTTTGAGATCCGAATTGGATGGCATGTGGTATTTTGAAGCTCATCCAGAGGTCGCAGAGTGTTTTAAACAGGTCGGAGTTTTCACATACTGTGAAAAATTGACAACCTTTCACCAACAAGTGGCCGAAGAATTTTCCCTCTCCTATGATGGAAGGATTTCTAAAATAGGCAGGGAGGAGTTTATTATAGATGAAACAGTTATTGCCGGATACACAGGGTTATCCAGAACTGGGGACTGTTGGTTTAAAACCTCCTCACCTTCAAATGTTGAATTCAGGTCGTATTTGTTACCAGTGCATAAAGCTTTGACTTGGAAGAAGGATATTCTCATGTCCTATCTGGAATCAAAGTGGCAGTCCCTGCTGAGGGCGATTTTGGTGTATATCACCTGTGAGGGGCGCTACAACAGGGTAATGTATTACCATTTTAAACTGCTGAACCATTTCACAGGCAGAGAACACATAAACATGCCTTACTTCTTCCATAAAACCCTGACTAAGATGGCAAGACAGGTGAAAGCCCAGCCTGCTAAAGTTGTAAGCAGATTATCACATCAGGGGCTGATTACCCTTCTTGTGAGAGAAGCTCTGCAGAGGAAACAAATTGAGTGGGGTTTCTTCTTGTTTTAGAATGAGTTTCAGACAGAAAGACCTCCAGAGATAAAAGATAAGAAGGCTAGAAGCAGAAAAGATCCTACTCCCAAGAGTAGTCACAGGAGGAGGAAAGGAATCTCAATGCCCATAGATTCTATAAAAACATCACCCAGCAAGAAGGGAGGAATCAAGAGGAAATTACAGTTTGAAGATAAAAACCCTATCACAGGAAAAAACCTTCTCAATCTACCTTATAGTGACTCTGATTCAGAGCAGGGGATGGCAAAAACACAGGACAACTTGCAGATAAAAAAAGATGCCAAATTGAAGATAAATCTACCTCCATTAAATCCTCCAGAGACCCACAAGCAACCAGAAGCAGAAGCCTCCTCAAGCAGGACTAAGAAAGGTAAGACAAAGAAGATCAATAAGCTCCTAAGAGAGATTTATGAGATGGAAGTCCTGGAGAGGGTAATCAAAAAAGAAAACATAGACCTCACTGAGAGAAATGTTGAACTGTTCAAAGAGAATCAAACTCTTAAAGAAAAACATGATAAAATCAAAGATAGAAACAAGGAGTTGATCAGAGAAAATATGAAATTATACAGGCAGCTCAGGATTCTGAGGCTCAAGCTAAAGGAGTTTGAAGCACCTGAAGAAAAACAAACTGGTTTGGACACTTTGGCTAATTTAGCCACAACTATAATATATGTAACAGAACCCCCTACACAGTCAACAAAAGTTCGTAGGTCTACACAAACCAGGACTGCAGTATCTAAGAAAGTTTGAGTGTTAAAAGAGGATTCAGGACAGACATTTTTGCAATTTTGAAACTTTTCAAAGATTGACTTTCGGTGGTTTAGGCGAGCCCACAGTGTGCTCATTAACCACTGAAAAGAGGCGCTTTCGGTGGATAACTCACCCAGAAATCTTCCCAGACAACCACCGAAAGCCTATGTGTCCAGAATTGAACGAGTTTTTACACAGGTCAGGGATTTTTGATATGAAAAGATTCAGGATCTTTTCCAATGAATGTCTAATGAATTATCAAGTCTAGCCCAGCAGTTATTTTTGACATATTATGGAGAAAGGAGTTATTTCAAAGGTTATGGACATTTTTAATTAAGACAGAAAGCAGGACACCTGGCCACATCAACAAATTCGACTTAGTCTCTATTTGAAAGTCATCATGTAGCCTTGGGAGGCTGTTCTACACTACACCAACAATCAACAGAGAGAAATCTAGGATTGGCCTCATTTTGGGGAAGCATCCCACTTATTTTGCAACAGATTTTGACTTACTATTTTTAGCTGATTTGATCCATGTTTTCAGGATCTTAGAACTACTTTGTAATGCTATAAATATTAGAATAGAAGATGAACCAAGGGTTCGATTTTGGGTTCTACATGCTGCTACTGTAAGAGAGACTTATTCTTATTATATGAAACATTGCAAGCTTCCTTCAGTTGTGTTGTCAGACTTTTTCTTTTCTGTTCTCTGATATCTTATGAGTGAATGTTCTTTATTGATGCTCATTCAATCTGCATGTGAATGTCATATCACTAATTGATTGATTAAGTTGAGAATCATAAGTTATTTCCTTAGTTATTAAACCCATTGTGCTTGTTTTATATGAGTATAATCTAGTTCAATAGCTATCTTCTCTTCCACTTAATCAAACCTTGTCTGACTGCATTACTAGAAGGCCTTGTGAGATTTTATATTTCTAGATAGTCTTGAACACACAGTCTAGTCCCTAGATATTCATGTTGATCCAAAAACCACATCAATTATTAAGAAAATATTTTCCAAAAAGAGTTAGTTACCAGGCATCTCCAACTTATAGCCTAGGAGAGTTTCCTGGAGTGATAACACTAACAAAATGGATTCTTGCACATTTTGTAGAATTAGGGAGTATAACCATACAATTTCAATACAATAATTCATATTATATAAATAGAGGAAGGAGAGGGATCTTTCAGTCATGATAAAGAAGCCAAAGGTCAAAATATTAGTGTTGGTAATGCATAGACAAAATCAAATGGGCACAGGACCAAAGAGGAACAAGAAACATTAATAGAGACTATGAGAAGCCTAAAAATAGAAGTGAAGAGTTACAAAGAATATAATGAGAGGTTGATGAGACAACACAATCAGATAAATTATCAAGTGATGCAAATCCTAAATCAGTTGCATAGGCAAGCAAGGAATGGATTAGACTCAAAGCAGGAAGAAGAAGAACAATATAATGAAAGAAGAGGTAACTAAAAAAGAGATTCTCATTAAAGAAGTGCTAAAATAACTAATAGACATCATTCACCACCTTACTCAGTGAGGAAATTTTATGCATTCGAAGATTCCATGAGTGGTCTAGAGGTGTCCCCTTTTAGGCACCAAAGAAGAAGGCATGAATTGGATAGTTTGCAAGAAGAATTGAGGAAGCTTAAGCCACCATCCATTGATGGTGAAAGATAAAGGGAATATCATTTTGAAGAATATATTCTTATACTTAGGAAGTATTTTCAATTTCATAACTACTCCTCAAACCTAGAAGAAAGAATTGCCACTACCAATTTACATGGGAAAGTTGTTATGTGGTGGGATCAGCTGAAGCAAGTTTAGCACTTTAATGAGAGAAAGATCACTTGAAATAATTTTAAGAAATATTTTCATACGGAGTTCCTTTTAGATCATGTTTATGACAAGAAGATGCAAGAGTTCTTTGAATTAAGATTGGGAATCATGACAATGGAAGAATATGAGAAGAAGCTCTTGGGATTGCTAAAGTATGTAGGATTTATCACAGATGAAAATGTGAAGATACATAGGTTTTTGAGTGGAATTCCATCCATTTATAAGGAAAAGATTCAATATAATGAGCCTAGGACTTTGAAAGAAACTACCAGGAAGGCTAAGTACCTATATGAGCAAGGTAAGGGCAGAGAATCCATGTAGAAATCTTGGAAGGATAAGAAGAAGGAGAAATATGATCAGAGGAGGAAGGGATTCAAGCCTCCTTTCAATAGAAGCAAACCTAATAAAAATCAACAAGATCAGTCTTCTAGGGATGAATCCAAGAAATAAGACTCCTTAGGAAAAAGAGGAAGGCCACCAATCCAATGTTGGGGGTTGCAAAGAAAATCACCTATACAAGGATTTCTCTCATAGAGTAGATAAAGAGAAGACCATGCACACCATCCAAGATGATACAACAATAGAGTACATGGTAAATATATATGTAGACTTAGAGGACCGAAAAGAAGAATACCAATCCAATATGATCGAAGTGGAAGGTAAGATCATTAATCATCTTGTTTCTATTTTAATTGATTAAGGAGAAATTAATTGTTACATTGATCATAAAATAGTGGATATATTACATTTGGAGAAAAGTAAGATTGAAAAGTCAAGTTTGGTTCAACTAGCCACTGGAACCAAAAGAAGGATCAATGAGGTTGTTAGAATTTTTCCAATAAATATAAATGGAGTGAGTACTAATGCTAATATGAATATAATCCTATTAGGATATTATGATATCTTAATTATAATGGATTAGTTGGATCAACACCATGTTGTCCTATATTGTCATAAAAATACCTTTACATGTCTTGATGAAGAAGGAAAACAAAACACTCTGAAAGGAATTCATGATGCATTTCTATAAGGGAGATTTCAGCCTTACATTCAAAGAAATGTTTCAGGAAAGGATTTCATTTGTATGCATCTCATGTGGAAGATCCAGAAAAGACAAAAGGGCCAAGACTTGAAAATATTTTGCACTGCAAGAGTTTGAATATGTGTTCGAAGAAATACCAAGATTGCCACTGAAGAGGGAGATAGATTTATATATTGATTTAGTACCAGGAGCTTCTCGAGAATCAAAAACACCTTATGATGCACGAGAATCGCCACCAGTAATTAAAGATTCCAGGTGGAGGAAAATTCAGCACCCAACGCGCAAATTTCAAATTGTTTTTGAATTCCAAGGAAGGTGAGTCATTCTATTTTGAAAGGATTGTAAACTAAATATTTTAAATATTTTGAGGCAAGAGCCATCACATAAGGACATCAAAGTTGTAATTGTTTTAATTATCATATAAGGCTGTACAGATATTGAGTATCGACTCATATATGAATGTAATTTCCATTGAATGTAATAGTCCTTAGTAGATGTATGTATTAACTATGATACAATAACACTAAGGTAGTCTAGAGGGAAGGATCGAGAAGCCTCTCCATGTATAAATATATGGAGTGTGTTGGGTAAACACTTTGTTTAAGTGTTGAATAAGTCTCAAAGGAGACGAATGCAAGGAGTGCCTAAAGGATATTTTCTTCAAAAATATCTAAGTCCAAAAATTTCTCAAAAGTTCAAAGGATGCAAGGAGTGAGCCAAAAGTATATAAACCTTAGAGGGCTTAAATATCAGGAAGGATAGCGATCTGAATCCTTAATGAAGAGAGGATTCATTGTTTTAAGAGTTGAATGAACAAGATATGTTCGGAAGGATCCAGGGTCTTTTTTCATCCTTATATATGGAGAAGAAGTGTGGGGTTTAACCCTGTAAGTATTTAAGACTTCACACGTTCGAAGAAGTCGTGGATCAAGTTTAAAAGAGGAGTTATCAAGGATCAGAGATTAACGATTGAGATCCATTTGGGAGGTTTCAGAAGATAGAAAAATCATTGGATCAGGAGGAATTGCGTGGGGTTTAATCAGCAATGTCCTTTGGACTTTGAGCATTCAGAATATTTGGCATGTGGAGAAGTTAGGACTCTCAAAGTCCTGAAGGGTAGAATGAATCGTGGCTATCCAAAATATGAGGATACATGTCAACAGATCATGTAGTCTAGTGGATTATCACGTTGAAAGAAGTTAGGATTGAAGGCCCCCCAAAGTCCCGAATACCTGAAGTTCATCTGGGTCGTGTTGGCAGCCCCTTTTCACCTTTTAATGCAACAAATAATAATTCATGTAGATGCCTACGCTTTGTCATATAAATATTGCTATTTGAAGGTGAATTTTCGGCTGTAAAAGGGTGCTTCAATTGTTCCTATTTTATTTTTGTTCTCATACTTCGTTCATGACTGAAAGCATGAATGAAGCATTCAAACTTATTATTGTATTGTAATTGTATCTAAGGCTTATTTCTTTAGAAGGGTAAATGTTCTTACAAATATTTTAAGGAATGTTGTTTTTCTTTGAGGCTTATCTTATATCAATAAAACAATTGTTTTAGTTTGCTCATGGGTTATAAGATATATCTTGAGTACTTGAATGATAAACCAAGAAACGATTGGCAATAGACTATGGGTTTGTTTCATTTATAATTCTTGGTAAATCATTTTTTATTTTAAATGGTCATTATGTTTTGGTTTGTAAAACACCTCTTCTCCTAACCTTAGAAAATCAACTCCACCCTTTACACAATGATGAGATTCAAACACTGTCGGTCATATTCTGTACTCTATTTGAGGTGGAAATTTGAATCGACAGGTCCATCATTCTAAGTTAAAGTCTTGGGTTTCATTTTGTACTCATGACATTCAGTACATAAAGCGCCAAATTTTCTTGGTTTGAAACCCCATATGTTATTATTTGGTCATGTTAGGGTAACTGTGGTTTTATTCCTTTGCTATTTTCTCTAGCCTTCCTCTATTTCTATTACCCCTTATGCTAACAGTGAATTCTGGTCACCTTGTGACCGTCTATTCGAACGCTCATGGCCCCGGTCGTTCGGATTGAGCCAAATGGTCCTCAGACTTTGCTACTGTGTGATGATGCGAGAGAAGACCTTGAAAATTAGGGCTGGGTTGTGTTTCTTGAGAAGTTTCAGGGTTATAGTTTACAATTAGCCCAAGAGTTCACCCTCACATTCGATGGGTGCAGAGCTAAAGTGGGTGACATTCAATTAGAAATCATCGAGGAATTCTTGAGTGAGGCAACAAGTCTTTGCCTTTTGGGCCAAAAATGGTTTAAAAACTCTAAGTTGGACGAGGTGCCATGGGGTTTGTTCTTCACCTCCTGAAAAATCCAGTGTTGTGACAAAGGTATGTCGATTTCTCTGTTGAAAGATAGATGGCATGGGTTATTGGTTGTGTTAAGACAATTTGTGACTTGTGAAGGCTGCTATGACCTCATATTCCTTTATCATATAAGATTACTCATGCAGTTTATCAGTTTCTAGTTAAACATGTCATTTTATTTATTAAGGAGTTTATATAAAATGGCTAAGAGATATAAAAGGCATAGTTTGAATTCTAGTTTATTCCACCATGGGTTAATTAGGTTGTTGTTAGTCCATCATTTGAAACTATAGGGTGACGATTGCAATACTTTACTAACTGGCAATAGCTTCATTACTTTAAACCCTGTAGAGATGCATGTATTTGATAAGCCTATGCTAGAAAGGCCCCCTGTTCCTTCCAGTGACAGACTAGTTTTATTATGCAAAGAACCTTGTGATAAGGCTACGCTCGATGAGCCTACATTCAAGAAACAGGATGCTGACCCTAGAGTCATTAAAATTCTTGAGCGTGAGCAATATGTTTGACCTAATACCTTTGCAAAGACCATAAATAAGCATTCACGCAAACTGTTAAAGAACAATTCAGACACAGGATTTAATAACAAAATATCTGGGAGATTAATCTCAAGGAGATTATGAAATAAATCAAAATCTCATGTGAGCTCAATCAAAGCAATTGAGGTCCATGAGAGCTCTGATTCTGAGATTGAAAAGTTATTGGCAAAGGAAGACCCAAATTACCCTAAACTAGATCTCAGTCAGACTTACAATTTTGTAGATAATATGCCACCATGCCTGAAACATAACGAAGATTTGACAGGGCTAAAACTCATTCAAAAACCCACAATGGATAGTGACAACGTTTTTATGCACAGTCATGTGTTTCCTCATCCAATTGTTCTAGATCCATGGTGTGAAGTGTGTTTGCATTGGATAGACAAATATTACATAGATGTCCCCGTCCTTCAATTGAATATAAAGACCCTCACAACTCGGATTGGCTCATTAACAAGTGAAAAATATGAACTCAAAATCAATGCACAAAGGCAAGGAAAATGATTAAAAAGGACTATAAATGTCATAATAAAAATTGTTGAGTGTGTCAAAGCAGTGATCAACTCTAAGGTTTTATGAGTCGAATTTAGTTTTTTGTTGAAAGGTAAAGATTTGTTTTTATCTTAGTTGTGCTTTTATTGTTTTATTTTATTTTATTAATATGGATTGAATTAGATTCATGTTGTTTAAAATAAGACTAGCTACAGAATCATCAGATTCTGTAGCCAGTCAATTCTCATAAAAAAATTTGGAAAATATTAGTTGAATAAATGTCTAATTTATTCATTTCGTTTTCTTTCAGGATATCATGTATCTTTTGTTGATCTCAAAAGATGGAGTATTTATGGGCTTAGTTAATTATCCATTTCTTTTGGCTCATTTTGTAAAATAGAAACAAAGCTTTTAGAATTTTGGGAGATACAGTTTGATATTGAGTGGTTTTATCACCCTCTATTTGTGTAACTAGTAAATCATCTTGGGATTTGATCCTATATTAGAAGACATGATTCTTAGTTTCCCTAAACTCTTTAAATCCATTGTATTTTGTAATAGAAGACATCTTAGCCTGGGGCTGAAGGTGGACGATTAATTCATAAACTTGAATGGAGCAAAAATTTGCATTTCAGCTTTAGCTTCTTGTAAATGGTGTTTTCATTTATAGTTTGTTCATCCTGATAAGCTAATAGTTTTTTGATAGCTTTAAACTTCAAAATCTATTATGTTTTTTGGGATAATTCCTTTATAAATATCGTCCATATTTGAGGCTTCAAATATTAAACAGAGTGATCATTTATTCATCTCAAATGACATGATTTCTTTTTAATTTTTAGTTGAATGATTAAATGCAACGTTGTTACAATCAGATTTATCTTAATGTAATTTCTTGCAATCATAAGATCACAGTCCCTATTGGTATCATTCATTCTGTTATTAATACTCAACTGCCAACACATTGTTCTACATTTATTCAGAACAATTTTAAGGTTCATTGCAGGTTTCCCTCTTGGACAAGGTGGTTGGATGTTCTCTAATCATGCAAATGTTTGGATGAATATCGTTAACTCACTAACAGGTTAGATCATTTGTTTTTTTCTATCGTTTACTCATCACTGAAACTCAAATATATGGTTTGGCTTTTGACTATCCACATATTTCTGTTTCATAGTATTTTTTCTTATTAGTTTAGATTGATAAAGAATAAACGGAAAAATATCTTATGTACTTTCTTTATCTGCTTCTTCAAAGAAATCATTTTTCACATTGAGTTTTGTAAGTTTAGATCAAAACTTGCAGTGTGTATATCATGTACATAAATAAGATAAGTAAATTTTCTATTTAAATATATCTACAATAGTTACGTCATACGTATGTACATATATATAAAGTAATTAGTAATTAGTTAGTTATTACATTTATTTTTATTTGTTTCTTTAGGACTTTTAGATTGGTTGAAGGAGCCATTAAACCCGTCAGAACGAGTTATACCAAATGGCTTGGGCTATTTAGACAACCTCGGACTGGACTCGTTATTCCAATTGATGGACGATCATTTTTTCCCATCAACAAATGACGCTAGAAGGAGGGCTTGAATACAATTGATGGCACGTGGAATTTGCAAGAATCTTCTCCCACACACTCACTCCCCTATAGTAACATGAATTCATTCTGAAAACAATGTTACCTCTCAAAAAATAACTACCTCAAATGAAAATCCCCAGATTACCATTGAGCCAGTAACACCAAACCCTCAAGCATCCGACGTACAAGAAATTGTTTGTTAGTCACTTTTAAGGACACACAGTGCTTTGGCCCGTATCAGACAACTTAGTCGGCCACTAAATCAACCTCTATATTTTTCTGATAACAGAGAGCAACTTGAAGGCACTGGTCTACTTTTAAATCCCACAGATCTTGACCATACCCCTACTCTTGGAGCTGGAGGATCTGGTATCCCACCTTCACCACCGCATTCATCTCCTTCCTCTTCAGGAGGAAAGTCCTCTGATGAAGGAAGTGCTTCATCTGAACCATCTCAGCCTTCGACACCACCTACACCCATGGAAAATAAAAACAATCCTGCCAGACCTTGGCTCAACCAAGATGATGTGGCCATACCTGGACCCCAACACCCTTTACCAAAACACCCGGAGAAATGGTTACCTGAGTTCAATCCTGATTCTAAGAAAATCTTCGAAGATCTCATAAAAAAATTCATGCTAGCCATTAGACTCCAAAGTGTAGAACATGAAGATGTAGTATGTAGACTTTTTCCTTACACGTTTGAGGGAAATGCCTCTACATGGTATTTCACCCAACAACCTCACACCATTGTATCTTGGGAAAAATTCGATCCCTGTTTCCTAGAGAAGTTCGGAGATAATAAATCTCTTGAAGTCTTAGTCATGGAACTCTCCATGATAAAAGATGAACCCTAAGGAGAAAGTAAAAGATTTCAACCAAAGGTTCCTCATGTTAAAAAATCGAACCCCCACTAATTCAATGCCCACGGAAAACCTCATTGTGTCGTATTACACCAAAGCTCTACACCATAATGTAGAAATTTGGGTTAAAAGGTCTAAGAAGTCAACGTTACTGGAAGCCTTCGAGGAGGAAATCCAAATCGAAAAACATATTTTGAGCTTGAAAGATAATCTTAGTAATGAGGTAGAAATAACCCCATTTTCTAAGAAGAAAATAGAAATTCCTCCTAGACCTCCCCAAACCAAAACTCAATCAGAAACCTCAGATTTGGAAAGTTTACAAAACGTCTTCCATAAATTATCAAATCAAGTCATAGACTTGAGGAGATCAGCTGAAGAAGCATCTTCAAGCAAATGAAGTTATGAACCTCCTTTTAGAAAACCGTTTCCTTCAAACTGACCAAACCGAACCCCTAAGGGTCTGAATTTTGAAAGATTACAATATGCTATACAGACTATCCTTGAAGCACATGATAACTTAGTCCCCCCTGAGAATTTTGAAGATGTGGTTGAAGAAGAAATAATCGAAGAAGAGGAATCATCTCCCAATGTCTTCAGGTATTTTTCTGACATTATTTTTCAAGCCAATTTTGAAACTGTCCATCCTTACAACACTAGAAGCAAAACTCAGAGTAAACCCTCTTTCGAAATACGTACTAATGTGCCTCTGAAACAATTTAAACAAACTGAAACAAAATAGAATTTATCAGCCCCAAGTTTAGAATATGATTCGATCGAATACCAAAAGAAACTTAGAGCTAATATTTTTGTTTACAAACTTTTGAAGTTTCCTTTTCTTCTACAGAAAATGCTTCAGAACATTGCAAAAAAAAACAAAAAAAACAATCTGGATAGCAAGAAAATTGCAGAAATCAGTCCTATAATAGCTCAAAAGGTCCCTATTAAAACAACACCTGAACCCTCAATTTAAAAAGGACCTCACTGAAAAAAACTATATCAAATGTAGATAAAGTAATTTCAGGGATAGCAGCTAAAATTCAGCAGAATTTTGCTATTAATACTTGCAAAAATGTCCCACCTTTTTTATTAACTTTTGAAATTTTCAATAGAAATGTACATAATTGCATGGCAGATTTGAGTGCATCATCAAATGTGATGCCTTTGTCTGTTTGCAAAAAAATCAATGCTAAAGTTTAACCTTCTAGTCTTAAAATCATTCAGCTTGATCGGATGAATGTTAAGGTAATTGGTGAACTAAAGAATGTACTCATTAGGCTATCCTCTAATCCTAAGGTTCACCAAATTGTTGATATCATTGTTGTTGACATCCCTGAAGTTTACAGTTTATTCTTAAGTAGGGATTGGTTCGAACAACTACATGGATACTTTGCAACAAAATGGTCTCATTTGTGGCTACCAGAGAATGGAAATCGAAATAGAATTAGGATTAATCGTGAACATTACCTCAAACACACCGTGATAGATTTGAATGACACTAATGAACCATTTACTGCTTCCACTAATTCACTCAAAATGCAGGGAATGAACACCATCTTCGGTAACTTCATGGCTGAAACCTCCGCCATCACTGATCTAGAACAACAGTCGAAGCTCGTGACATGCACCTAGTCAGTAGCTTTATTGAATGTGCCAAACACTGCCGACGAAGCTCACATATGGTCGCTCTACTTTGATGGATCCAAATCTAGAGAAGGAGCTGGTGAAGGATGTGTGTACTCATCGAACCGGACGGTAATAAAACTTTTATCGCCTGTCGATTAGAGTTTGAATGTATAAACAACACCGTCGAATAAGAGACACGTTTGCAAGGAATCAAGAAAGCGGTAGATATGAACGTACAAAACTTAATGGTATTCAATGATTAAGAAATTGTGGTTATATAGATAAGAAACTCCATACATTTCCTATCACCACACCTCAAAAGTTACCAAGCTGAGGTATGGAATCTAATACACAATTTTTCTTCATTTAACATCAATTCCATTCTGAGATTAAACAATTATGAGGTCGATTTATTAGCTAACTTCACTTCCAAACTTTTTCCCGCAAAAGGTCTTTCTCCAAATGCATTTTCAATTGAGTTATTGTTCAGACCATCAGTCCCATACAACATCACTAACTGGAGAGTGTTTGATGATGATCAACAAATCATTAGTTTTTTGCACATGGAGGACACCTTCCAAGGCATGATTATTGATGAAGGCACCCATGATGAAGATCTCCGTAATTTTATGGTATTATTGGACCCAAGTTCTCCCAAATCAACATCGGATATGGTAAATTCTATCCCTAAATCCATGGTAAGGCTAGAATTTTTTTATGATTTTCATGATAAATTCAGAAAATCGGTAAATTGTAAAACAAATAGTTCTTCCTTGGCTCATGAAAAGGTAAATCTAGGGACTAAAGATAATCCACAATATATTATTCTGGAACAGGATGTTCTGAGAAAGAGTGGTCTGCTTTTATAAAACTATTTAGAGAATTCAAGGATGTCTTTTCTTTGACATACGATGATTTAAAAGCTTTTGACACTAACATAATACAACACATCATCCCCATGAAACCCCAGACTCAACCTTTTTAGTAGAAGCTGAGAAAAATGCACCCTAAGATGGAACCGACAGTCAATAAAGAACTGAACAAATTATTGAATGCAAACATAATATTTCCAGTAAGACACACACAATGGGTGTCTAATCTTGTTCTTGCAAGGAAGAAAAGTGGCGAAATTCGACTCTGTGTCGATTTTCAGAACTTGAACCGAGCATCTGGAAAAGAAAATTATCCTGTTCCCCAAATGGAACAAATTCTTCAACAGGTATCTAGTTCCAAAAGACTGTCACTACTAGATGATTTTTTGGGATACAACCAAGTCCTCATGTCTCCCCCAGACCAGTTAAAAACCACTTTTTGTACCCCATGGGGTACTTATGCCTACAGAAAAATGCCCTTTGGGCTTATAAATGTTGGGGCCACTTTTCAGAGAGAAATGTATATTTCTTTTCATGGTCTCATCAATCAATCTGTAGTGATCTATCTTGATGACATTACAGTTTTCTCCAAAAACAAGAAAGATCACTTGTTTCATCTTAGGTCTCTCCTACAATGATGCCGCAAGTACAACATATCTCTAAAACCTAAGAAGTCTATATTTGTAGTGGAACAGGGAAAAAATTTCAGATTCATAGTATCCACTGATGGGATGATCATTGATCTCGAAAGAACTCAAGCCATTGCCAAATTTACTCCCCCATCCTCCAAAAAATCTATGCAATCTTTTTTAGGCCAGTTCAATTTTGTCAGAAGGTTTGTCCCGAGTTTTTCAGAAATGGTAAGGCCATTGAAAAAATTAATTAAAAAGGATGTTCGGTATCATTGGGGACTGCAGGAAAATCAAGCTTTTGATTCCATAAAAAAAGCCATAGTGGAGGCTCCATCCTTAATGAGTCCTGGTTTTTCACAAGATTTCACTCTTTATACATTCACTTGTGATCGATCTTATGTTGTTGTGTTGACCCAAAAGAACACTGAAAGAAATGAAATCCCCATTTCCTTTATGAGCTCATCCTTCAAAGGAGAAGATATTAATTACTCGACTGTAGATCAACAAGCTTATACAGTTTTTAAAGTTGTAAAACATTTTCGATCGTATCTACTGAAATCCAAAACTAAAGTCATTGTTCCTTATCTTGTTGTCAAAAACTTGTTAGTACAAAAGGAATTGGGTGAAAAATGGGAAAATTGGATGACATCGTTACAAGAGTATGACCTCAAAATTACCCCTGCACAAATTGCCAGAGGTCAAGGTCTATGCAAACTAGTGGCTGATTTAGTTGAAGAGCATCAGATTCAAATTAATGTCTTAACTGTAAATCAACATAGTCAAAATCAAATCTGTTGTACACAAGTTGTTGCTAATTCTTGGTTTGATGACATTAAGTTTTATTTAACACACGGTTCTACTCCTCGCCTTCTTGATCCAAAAAATAGAAGAACATTACAACTCAAATCTGCACCTTTCCAACTAGTAAATGGCATATTATTCTGTAACAATTTTGATAACGTCCTCATGCGTTGTTTGGAAAGAGATGAAGCAGATAAAGTATTATCTGAACTGCATGCAAGAGAAGCTAGTGGGCACTTTGGTGGAGACACCACTGCTCACAATGTATTAAGAGTTGGGTACTATTGGCCCACATTATTCAAAGATGCCCATGCATTATGTCATAAATGCATAATCTTCCAAAAGGCTTCTGGATGAGTACAGAAGGCAACATTCCCTTTGCAACTTGTTTTGGTAGATTCTCCTTTTCAACAGTGGGGTCTTGACATTATAGGACCGATTAACCCCACTTCCTCGCAGCAACATAAATACATCATTACAACAACGGATTATTTTACCAGATGGTCTGAGGCTGCACCACTAAAAGTGGTAAACACTAATCAGGTAATATCTTTCATTAATTCAAACATCATTACTCGATTTAGTATTTCTGAGTATTTGGTCTTCGATAATGCTTCCTACTTTTCATCCCTCGATATGAGTGCTTTTGGTTTAGAAAAAGGAATGAAACTGAAATAGTTTTCCAACTATTACCCCCAAGGAAACGACTTAGCAGAATCAACAAACAAAAACCTGATCAAAATCATCAAGAGGATAGTTTCTGAAAACCACAAAAATTGGCATGACGCACTTTTTAATGAACTCTGGGCTGATAGGGTGACTCTGAAAACCGTTTTTGGTAATTCTCCTTTATTCCTCGTCTACGGAAGAGAAGGAATTATCCCTCCTCATGTTCTACTTCCCTCTCTGCAATTATCACAAAAATTTCAGGAAGAGGATTGTCCTCCTCTTGAAAGTTTAATTAATGCTTTGTTGAAATTAGATGAAGTAAGAGCACAAGCAAAAGAAAGACTAGATTAGCATCAACATATCGTGAAAATATGATTCGATTCAAACTTTGCTTTAGATAGAAACTTCGAGGTAGGATATTTGGTTCTCAAGTGGGATAAAACTCATGAGGGAAAAGAGGAACATACCAAGTTCCTGAACCTATGGTTGGGACCCTTCTTAATCGCTGGAAAACTAGGTCCAAACTCTTTTCACCTACAGAATTTAGAGGGACAGCCCGACACCTTCTCGGTGAATGGCCAAGCTCTCAAAAGGTATTTTTCGTGACAGTTCCAGATCCACATTTTGTACATCTTTTTCTATTTTTATTTATTTTTATTTTTCAGCTTTTGGTTATTTTCATTTTGTTTGTTTTCGTTGCTTTTTGATTAAATTTATGTCTATGTCACCTTTTAGTTCGTGGAAGGGAGCTAGAATGCATCATTATGAAGCAACTGTTAAGGTCCTCTCAAGAGCATCGATGCTGTGAATTGTTGAAACACAAACTAGCTAAGGAAATGTTTTGTTTGAAATAGATTTCCTGGTCTCACTTCATAATTATGAGAAGACACAATCATCTTTAAATCTTTTTACGTTGTCCCAACTTTTAAAGAAAGCGACTCAAGTATGCCTTCCTATCCTTGAAAAATTGGTTTCACCTAGAAACTAACTTCAGATCATAATGAAGGGAAAGGATGAAAAATAACAAGTGTTCTAAAGTCTGGGATTT
This sequence comes from Picea sitchensis, assembly GCA_010110895.2. Taxonomy (NCBI): domain Eukaryota; kingdom Viridiplantae; phylum Streptophyta; class Pinopsida; order Pinales; family Pinaceae; genus Picea; species Picea sitchensis. Next base: position 442,113 of record SNQJ01S0003974.1, on the reverse strand, counting down.
TCAGCATCACCCCGCTCTTCCAAATACCTTTAAAATTATCAAATTGTAAACAATTTCTCAAGATTTGTAGGAAGTGTTTGTAAACCCGCTGGGATACAGAACATGTCTACTGGAAGTGGGTAAATGGATGCATGATGCCAAGAAAACTTCATCGGGGTACTGAACATGTTCGCTGGCAGTGAAGCAATGTCAAGTTAAAGAAAATTCTCAGGTATACATTTTGATATTGGTCATAAGCATCCCTCATTTTGAATTGAAATTTCTTGGACAAGGTAGAGGTGTCAGAGTGGGTTAATTGACATCCCTATCGAGGCTATGGACACTTGCTGGAAGCAGTGGCCTTGTCAATAGTATCAAAGCCATTGACTTGAATATCATTGCTCTCATTTTTAAAATTTGTCATTGGTTTTCATTCGAACAGGAAGATATCTGAACCTGGACTGTGTAATGATCCTTGGAATGCTTGATGTCCTTCAACGTTTTTTTAGCTATTATCATTATAAGAAGTCCTAACATGAAATCGTAAGTGATGAATAGATAAATGCTTCTCCCAGTAAGTCACCATTGTTGGCAACCCCACAATATTTTCACCTTTTAATGCGACAAATAATAATTCATGTAGCTGCCTACGCTTTGTCATATAAATATTTCTATTTGAAGGTGAATTTTCGACTATAAAAGGGTGTTTCGATTGTTCCTATTTTATTTTCTTTCTTATGCTTCATTCATGACTGAAATCATGAATGAAGCATTGAAACTTATGATTGTATTGCAATTGTATCTATGGCTTATTTCTCTAGAAGGGTAAATGTTCTTACAAATCTTTTAAGGAATGTTGTTTTGCTTTGAGGCTTATCTTATATCAATAAAATAGTTGTTTTAAGTTGCTCATGGGTTATAAGATATATCTCGAGTACTTGAATGATACACCAAGAATTGATTGGAAATAGACTATGGGTTTGTTTCATTTATAATTCTTGTTAAATCATTTTTTAGTTTAAATAGTCGTTCTGTTTTAGTTTGTAAAACACCTCTTCTCCTAACCTTAGAAAATCAACTCCACCCTTTACACAATGATGAGATTCAAACACACGCGGTCGTATTTTGTACTCTGTTTGAGGTGGCAGTTTGAATCTACAGGTCCATCATTCCAAGTTAAAGTCTCGGGTTTTGTTCTCTACTCATGACATTCATTACACAAAATGCCTGATTTTCATGGTTTGAAACCCCATATGCTCTTATTTGGTTGCGCTAGTGTAACAACCCTAGTTGAACAAATGTGAAGGATTATTAAGTAAAAATTAATTAGGGGATTAATCGCTTAATATGATATTAATTAAACAGGATAGGTATAATAAAACCAATTAAATAGTTATTGATTAATTAATGATTGCAATTTGATTAATTAAACTACCTATTACATTTAAAAAAATGAGTATTAAATTTAATAAATTAATAAGTTATATAGTTAAATTGAAAAGTTACGTATCCAACAAGGGATAACATATTAACTGCATGAGGATAAAATAATAAAGGAGGGATAAGGGGTCATTAACGGGAAAGGATAAGGAGGTAATAAANAGGGGGGATAAGGAAGGGAAGGAGGGGGACGGGAGGGGATTCTACGGGAGGTTGGGGATGGATTTTGGGAGCTCTGGGATTTGCAGAGAGAGGTGAAATTTTGGGAGTGGGATTGTATCAATGCACCGGGGTTGCTGGGGGTTTTGGGCATGGGGGCCAGGATATCCGTTGATATCTTGGAGCTAGGAAGTTACCTAGTTGGCAGGGAGGAACTAGGTTTTGGGCAGTGCTTTGCAGAAGCGGTCAAGGAGGCAAGCTGCAGACAAATGAAGGGTTAATAGCATCAGGTTCAGGTATTTATTTCAAATTATGCATTGTTTTTAATCTCTTATAAAATTTTATTATAATTGATAAATTTGTAGGCGAATGTGCTAAATTATAGAAATTTCTTGACTTTTACTGTTATGTTGTAAATTAAATGGTTGTTTATTTAATTCGGCCCCTACATATGGTATTAGAGCCCTGGTTCAAATCTGGGACCAAGGGCCTAAATAAGGGATTTAGTTATAGTAAATCCCTAAATAAATGTATTAGGGTGAATAAAAATTTGGGCCTTAAGGGCCAAAACTCCAAGCGCTAACTCCAACCATGCTTAACCTGCAAACAAAACACGAAAATTTAAAATAAATAAATAAATAGAAAGTAATGCAAAGCAAATTTACCAAAGTAAAACAAACAACTGGAGTGGCTACAACAATCGAGGGAGCCCTAAACCATGTTGAAATGTCTTTATTTTTGAAGCTATCTCCTACACTAATGAGATCTTCGTAGCTTAATACTTGATCTAAACTAAAGCATACTCTTCTATTTCCTAAACTCCTGACCTTCAAAGCTAAAGCATACTTAACAACTCCTACTCTTAAGGCTGGATCTTTCCTACACTTATAAAGACTTTCGACTTAATAGACTAAAGAGACTTGATTGATCTTAAAGAGTGAAGTAAAGTATACTATTAATTAATTGTTCATTTTGAACTTACTTCAATAATAGGGCGACCTCAAATTGGTGGATGAGCACCTTATATAATATAGGGAGACGAATATTCTAGTTATGGAAGTTGAGTATTATCTGACTCATCCCTTTCGGTGTGCTATTTATTAATTAGGAAAACAATTTTCTGGGAGGGAAGAACGGCGCGAAAAGCCCAGGACTAAGAAAAATGATATATGCTGGTCCTCCCAGAGTAGACATCTTTGCACATGGAAAAGTATATCTGCAAGGATATAGGTAGAGCTAGTTGCCCAGACCAAGTTCCAGTTTGACGAAAGCACGCATACGCATACAGGGATTACCTATAAAATAATAATATTGTATAATATTGTATTGCAATTGAGTATTATGGATGCATTGAAAGCAAGATTAGTGTTCTAAAATCTGTTTCACCATATTTCTTCCTATTTCATACAATTTTAATGAACCCTTTGTAGATACCAAATGACGTGCGTACTCAGAAAAAAATTTCATGAGACAATTGCTCGTTCGCTCCTGGATCGTGTGACAGAGAGTCACCACGGTGCGCTTAAAAAAAAATTGTAGTTGTCCATTGAAGTCGACCCTTGTCTTTGTGGAATCTGCATATCCAGAGCCGCCTTTGGGACATAATCTGTGAGGCCATTGTGTTTCCTTGAAACATCAACTCCATTGACAAATGTGTTCAGGAAGATCATTAAGGACATTCCCAAAACAAATTTAATTAAGCACATTCGACAAGTAAATATTTTTCTCTATGTATGAGATGTATTTTTCAAAGAGAAAGGTACATTTGGCAAGTAAACTTTTAACTTGACAGAAACCAAAAAGAAGATTTGAGCATGGGACTGCACTAGGGTTTGAGCTTATGACCTGAAACTGTAATGTACATCAAATATTTTATGCAACAGTCAATGTAAGCCTCCTTCTGCTAGAAGCCAAGCGAGAAGTGAGTGATTTACTGGATGATTTTGACTATGCCCACCAGGAGTATTATCCCAACCAAATGGTTCACATAGATAGGTGAGATGTCCAGCTGGAATCGCTAGTCTTGCTGCTCGCTGGAAGATGAAATGAAACAGGCTGGCTTGCTACTCCGACCATGCAACCTTCCCCCTGAGAACTTCATCGAGCTTACTACTACTGCCTTCAACCTTACGAATTGCCTTCATCAAATTTAAAATTAGGGATGAGGATAAAACTTTAAAACCGAAATTATTTTAAATAGAGGATGATAATAAAAATTAAAAACAAAAAATTAATAGTTTAAAAAAAAAAAAAAGGGTTGAATAAAGCAAACTTGCTTAAAGGCCGTTGAATCAAGCCCATCTCCTAGTGCAATTACTTTCAAATCATCCACAGATTGTTCCATTATTGACTCAGAAGCATCCATTTGTTTAGAATCAACTGTTCTCAAACCATTCCCACTTTCAGACTGAATTACCCTCAAACTATCAATATTCCTAATGTTTTCCATCACATCACGAATGCCAGCTTTGGGCTGCTGCAATATTTGATCATCGATATCTTGTCTCGTCTTGTTCTCTTCTTTTCCACTGTTTACCATGCTTTCACTACCTTGTTCGAAGGGAACATTCCTCGAAGTATCAATGAGATGAATTTTTCCATGGCCATGGGATGCCACAACCCCTATTTCTACTCCTTCACCCAGATCTTTCCCAATCCATTCATGCTGGATTTTTGGCAGCGCCATCTCAGCTCCAGATGCAACATGGGTTCCATATAAAGTACTTTGCACTATTTGTTGCACATCAATAGCCTTGTCACCTTCGTCCATAGCTCACAGAGTTAAAATTCTACTGTGAATGTTTCTAAATGTCTCGTGCTGAATTTTCACATGCCTGGGGACAAATCTGCAACCCATTGGCATGAGCTTTGAAGGACACTTTCATCATCTGGGAATCGCAAGCATTGTACCCATTTTTTTGTTAAATTCATTGTACTGTGATATCTGGTTTCCCAGACTGCACGCTCCTAAACCTGATGAGGCTACCAAAGCTCAAAGTTCCGACTCTAAACACCTCTAACCAGCACGGGCTTTAAAACCGACAGAATAATAGAAACAATGTTCGTTCGACTTGCATGTGTTAAAAACTAGCGATGTTGAGCATGTAGCTGCTTGGTGGTGTTTACAATCGAAAGAAAACTTAGCATAATGAGCCTAAAGCCAATCAACCATGAAATGATCATTCCAATGGCCCTGGTAGTGAGCTAGATAATCCCACGCAGGCAGAACATCAGTACCCATATCTATCCAAATAATTAGATTATTCCAAATAAGGAGAGTGAAGGGCACGTGGATCGCATGCAAGCCTCACATTGTCGACTTGAGAGTCTTGGGGAAAGTGGGTGGCATGCAATCCCCACGTTGCCAATACAAAGTATATTCTTTTAAAAAAAAAAAATGTTTATTTTAATTTGAATTGTAAATATTGAATTTTAGTTAATTATTAAATTTTCTCGTATATATATATCATTTGATGAAATAAAAAAAATAAAATAATAAAGTATAATTAGGAAATTAATAAAGTTTAATTAATAAATTAAGTAAAACTAATTAACTTTATTAATTTTATTAAGAGTTAAATAAAATATTAGTTAAGTTAATAAAGTTAATAAGTTTAATAAAATATTAGTTAAGTTTGAGTAATATAGGGCTAAGAAAAAAAAAATCTATGGAGTCTGTGAGGATTGAACCCCGGACCTCCCCACCGGTCAAGTCTTTAGAAAGTCCGCCCTACCAATGCACCGCATGATGTGACTTTTACAAATAATTTCAGTTATAAATACTTTAATTGTCATACCCAAGACCACCCACCAAGCAAAGCGTCTTAAGAAGAACACTAACGCCAAAAGGTACATAGCGCTGGTGAACGCCAAAATGGGGTTGACAGTTGGGGATAATTGTTTAGATGCCACGGTTTAATCCTATTTAATCATTAAACATGGTAATTATATAACCTTACAACATTTTTCTATGTGATTAGGTAAATGTTAAAAAGAAAAAAAAAGTAAACATGCTAACGGATGCCTTGATAAATGCAAGAAAGTTATGAACAATAAATTTGACCCGTCGATTTTGGAGGATGACTAAGAATATGCCAGCATCTTCAATGCATGGAAATCAGATAATGGTTTAAGGTTAAATAAGATTAAAGGATCATTAATTATGCCCATTGTCAATAGGTGTACGCATATTGGCGTAAATTAATAAACATAAGGTCGGAAGTCACTTTAATCAAGTTGTATGCGAAAAGTTAAAAGCGCTTAGACTAACACAAGCGGGAAGGAGGTGGCATATGCACTAGGAAAGTAAGCATAGGAAGTGGCGAGTGAGGCGCAAGGCTAATGTAGCTACAGGGAAAGGGAACCAATAGTTATTTTCGTAGGGGTGAATAAATCAAGCTTAGACGCTTAACCCTAACCCTAACCTAGCCAATCCCCTAATGGAGTAATGTCTGTTTACTGACAAGTAAAGAAAACTTACGCCTAACCCTATTTCTAGTTTGAGTAGCACCAATTTGAAACATCCTGGAACTCACCTTGACAACTTTGGTGGATGCAAGTCAAAGCATACAGGATGGTCAAGACTCGAGGGAGTCGAGGCAAGGGAGCATCGTCGCAAGCACCGCCAACACCGCCAGTGCCACCACCACCATCGCCCGAACTAGCCCTCATATTGTGCTCATTGGAATCCATCAACAAGACTTTAAAGGGGCGACAACCGGCAGGGACTGAAGTGGACCCCCCACCGTCTGGAATGGGTAATCCATAAGCGTCAAGGGATTCAGAGGGAGGACCACCACCTGAAGACATCACGCAGGAATTGTAGAAGATCAAACTTCCAGAGTTTTTCGGGGGTCGCGCCAGTGAACGCGCGGAAGCCTGGTTGGAAGGCATGACCAGGTGTTTTTCCTTAAGGGACTATACGTCCAACTCAAAGGTGAAGATTGCCATTTTTCAGTTAAGAGACAACACCTTGAATTGGTGGGGCAACCTGGAAAGACAACTGCACCTTACCCTAGACACAGTGTCTTGGGAAATTTTTGAGGAGAGGTTCCAAAGGAAATATCTACCAGCGTACTACGAGGAACAACAGGTAGGGGCATTTCATGCCTTAGTACAGGGAAACATAACTATAGAAGAATATGAGATCAAGTTTATGGAACTGGTCAAATATGTGTCGTATATGGATAACGACCAACGACAGGCAGAGCGCTTCATCTATGGATTGAACCTTGGGATAAGAGCTATGGTGCGGATGTGGAAACCGTCTTCAGTGGTGGAGGCGGTGGAAAATGCGCATTACGCGGAATAACACATGAACTTGACCGGGGGTACAAGACCGACATTTTTGCATCGCCCGGGGTTCATAGGAAACGCCCTGAGGACATTTCCTAGGGGAGGGGGATCAAGGCCACCGCCATATGGTAACAGAGTCGCGCCAAGGATAGTAGCTGCAGGGATTTCAATGGCAGCGAGTGCAACATCTCGTACATCGCCAACGGTGCAGACAGGTCCACGACCATCACAGGGAACAGCTAGTAGGGGCAGGGGTTCCAGGGGAAGGAACTCATTTCAGAGACAGTCACATAACAGTGCACAGGTTCAATCTCATGTTACCTGTTGGAGGTGCAAAGGACCCCATTACCAGCGCGACTGCCTAGAGTTACAATCAGAGTTCGTGCATAGAGAAGGAAAGGCACCGATGGGGAGAGCAAGTAGCAGCCACCAGATTTACACAGCGGTTAATAACCGCCAGGCCGAACATCAATCCACGGTGGTGGAGTCATCAGGTACGCTAAATCATATCAATGTTAAGATTTTGTTTGATTCTGGTGCGACAGATAGTTTCATTTCACCATCTGCATTAGAAAAGAGTGGGTTGGCAGCCTACGAGAACGATGACTTTAAACAAGTCGAGATGGCTTCGGGGGAAAAACAAGCGATAGGACCTAGTGTTGATAATTGTATAGTAGACCTGGGAGTGTGTACTACCAGGTTGAAGGTATATGTCACTGCTCTTGGGGCATATGACCTAATAATTGGAATGGATTGGTTAGCATCTCATCGAGCCTTGATAGATTGTTTCGCAAAGAGGGTGCTTTGTGTTGATGATGAAGGAAGACCAGTAGAGATCCAGGGTGTACAGAGAAAAGTGTCGTTACGCTTTATATCAACTATGAAGATTAAGCGATGCTTGAGACAAGGGTGTCGACTTTATGTAGTGGAAGAAGTGAATGAAAGGAAGGGACCCTCATTGGATCAGTACTTGGTATTGTCAGAATTTCAGGACGTTTTTCCGAATGAGTTACCAGGGTTACCTCCTGAGAGAGAGCTTGATTTTACCATTGAGCTAAAACCTGGTGTAGAACCAATCTCCAAGAATCCGTATTGGATGACAGTGCCAGAAATTTGTGAGTTGCAAATGCAGTTGAAAGAGTTACTGGACTTAGGGATAATAAGGCCCAGTGTCTCACCCTGGGGCACACCAGTAATTTTTGTAAAGAAGAAGGATGGATCCTTACGACTGTGTATAGACTACAGGGACTTGAACCGTGCTACAGTGAAAAATAGGTATCCGATGCCATGAAAATATGACCTCTTCGATCAAATGAAAGGAGCAGCGGTATTCTCAAAGATCGATTTGCGATTAGGGTATCATCAGTTAAGGATTAAGGAAGGTGATATCCAAAAAACTTCCTTTCGAACTCGGTTTGGACATTACGAGTTTGTTGTAGTACCCTTCGGATTGACCAATGTGCCAACAGTATTCATGAGCCTCATGAACGATGTATTCTGGAAGTACTTAGACCGTTTTGTACAAGTCTTTTTAGATGACATTCTCATCTATTCCAAAAATGAAAGAGAACACGAGGAACACTTGTGAATATTGTTGTCCTGACTTAGAGAGAACAAATTGTATGGGAAGTTGTCAAAGTGTTCCTTCTTCCAGAAAGAGATCCACTATTTAGGTCATATCATTTCCGGCGAAAGAATCTCTGTGGACCTAGAAAAGGTAAAGGCCATTATGGAATGGACAGTGCCGAAAAATGCCCATGATGTGAGGAGCTTCATGGGGCTAGCAGGTTATTACCGGAGATTTGTAGAAGGATTCTCAAAAACAGCGAAACCCATCACCACTTTGCAATGCAAGGGGGTCAGGTATGAATGGA
>SNQJ01S0003974.1:318653-433279 GCA_010110895.2 Picea sitchensis | reverse complement strand
TACGTAACTAAACCAAAGTTGTTTAAAATAAAATTGTTGAACCGGATAATAGTAATTAAAGGATTCCTCAAACAATTGATTGGTTTGTTGTCTTTTACAAAAGACTAGTCTTACTGACTGGATTGGATGCATACATAAATTACTAAAGGATGACAGTTTTGATTATTAGTACATGCATGAGATTTGCATGTACTAGCTACACATGCATTCTTGTACATATACACTAGTATGTATGAGTTTTCTTGACTTACTTACTAATAATGTCGGTTGCTCGTTATGAATGTGTAAACCATGTTTCTTTTCCTTGTACCATAAGATACCTTAACTTCGGGACAAAGTTTCTTGAAGGGTGGGTGTATGTAACAACCCTAGTTGAACAAATGTGAAGGATTATTAAGTAAAAATTAATTAGGGGATTAATCTTCTTAATATGATATTAATTAAACAGGATAGGTATAATAAAACTAATTAAATAATTATTGATTAATTAATGATTGCAATTTGATTAATTAATTGATTAATTAATTGATTAATTAAACTACCTATTACATTTAAAAACATGAGTATTAAATTTAATAAATTAATAAGTTATATAGTTAAATTGAAAAGTTACGTATCCAACAAGGGATAACATATTAACTACATGAGGATAAAATAATAAAGGAGGGATAAGGGGGCATTAACGGGAAAGGATAAGGAGGTAATAAATGAGTTAGCTAGGGAGTAAATGAGGCAGGGAAGTCAGTGAAGGGGGGATAAGGAAGGGAAGGAGGGGGATGGGAGGGGATTCTACAGGAGGTTGGGGATGGATTTTGGGAGCTCTGGGATTTGCAGAGAGAGGTGAAATTTTGGGAGTGGGATTGTATCAGTGCACCGGGGTTGCTGGGGGTTTTGGGCACGGGGGCCAGGATATCCATTGATATCTTGGAGCTAGGAAGTTACCTAGTTGGCAGGGAGGAACTAGGTTTTGGGCAGTGCTTTGCAGAAGCAGTCAAGGAGGCAAGTTATAGACAAATGGAGGGTTAATAGCATCAGGTTCAGGTATTTATTTCAAATTATGCATTGTTTTTAATCTCTTATAAAATTTTATTATAATTGATAAATTTGTAGGCGAATGTGCTAAATTATAGAAATTTCTTGACTTTTACTATTATGTTGTAAATTAAATGGTTGTTTATTTAATTCGGCCCCTACAGCTAGGGTAACTATGGTTTTATTCCTTTGCTATTTTCTCTGGCCTTCCTTTGTTTCTATTACCCCTTATGCTTATAGTGAATTACGGTCGCCTTATGACTATCTATTCGAACGCTCATGGCCCTGGTCGTCCGGATTGAGCCAAATGGTCCCCAGACTTTGTTATTGTGTGATGATGCGAGAGAAGACCATGGAAATAAAGGTTGGGTTGTGTTTCTTGAGAATTTTTAGGGTTATAGTTTACAAGCAGCCCAAGATTTATCCCTCACGTTTGATGGTGTGGAGCTAAAGTGGGAAACATTCAATTAGAAATCATCGAGGAATTCCTGAGTGATGCAACGGGTCTTCCCCTTTCAGGCCAAAAATGGTTTAAAAATTCTAAGTTGGACGAGGTGTCGTGGGGTTTGTTCTTCACCTCCTGAAAAATTCAGTGCTGCGACAAAGGTATGTCGATTTCTCTATTGAAATATAGATTTCATGGGTTACTGGATGTTTTAAAGCAATTTGTGACTTCTGAAGGCCACTACGATCTCGTTTTAATTTATCATATAAGATTACTCATGCAGTTTATTGGTTTCTAGTTAAACATGCCATTTTATTTATTAATGAGTTTATATAAAATGGCTAAGATATATAAAAGGCAGAGTTTGAATTATAGTTTATTCCACAATGGGTTAATTAGGTTGTTGTTAGTCCATCATTTGAAAATCTAGGGTGACGATTGGGATAATTTCCTAACTCACATTGGCTTCGTTACTTTAAACCCTATAGAGATGCTTGTGGTTTATAAGCCTATGCTAGAAAGGCCCTCTGTTCCTTCCAGTGACAGACCATTTTTCTTATGCAAAGGACTCTGTGATAAGGCTACGCTCGATGAGCCTATGTTCAAGCAACATGATGTTGACCCTAGAGTCATTAAACTTCCTGAGCGTGAGAAATATGTTTTCCCTAATACCTTTGAAAATACCGTAAATAAGCATTCACACAAACTATTAAAGAACAATTCGGACATAGGGTTTAATAACAAAAGATTTGGGAGATTAATCTCAAGGATATTACAAAATAAATCAAAATCTCATGTGAGATCGATCAAAGTGATCAAGGTCCATGAGAGCTCTGATTTTGAGATTGAAAATTTATTGGCAGAGCAAGACCCAAATTACCCTAAACCGGATCTCAGTCAGACTTACGATTTTGTAGATAATCTGTCACCATGCCTGAAACATAACGAAGATTTTTCAAGGATCAAAATCCATCAAAAACCCATAGTGGATAGTGGCAACGTTTTGATGCACAATCTTGTGTTTCCTCAACCAACTGTTTCAGATCCATGGTGTGAAGTGTGTTTTCATTGGATAGGCAAATATTACACAGATGTCCCCGTCCTTCAAGCGAAGATCAAAACCCTCACAAATCAGATTGGATCATTAAAAAGTGAAAACCATGAACTCAAAATCAGTCCACAAAGGCAAGGAAAACGCTTAAAAAGGACTGGAAATGTCATAATAAAAAATGTTGAGTGTGTCAAAGCAGTGATCAACTCTAAGGTTTTATGAGTTGAATTCAGTTTTCAGTTGAAAGGTAAAGATTTGTTTTTATCTTAGTTGTGCTTTTATTGTTTTTTTTTTTATTAATATAGATTGAATTAGATTCTTGTTGTTTAAAATAAGACTAGCTACAAGATCAACAGATTCTGTAGCCAGTAAATTGTCATAAAAATTTTTGGAAAATATTAGTTGAATAAATGTCTAATTTCTTCATTTCGTTTTCTTTCAGGATATCATGTATCTTGTGGTGATCTCAAAAGATGGGGTATTTCTGGGCTTAGTTAATTAACCATTTCTTTTGGCTCATTTTGTAAAAAATAAAAAAAACTTTTATAATTTTGGGAGATACAGTTTGATATTGAGTGGTTTTCATCACCCTCTATTTTTGTAACTAGTAAATAATCTTGGGATTTGATCCTATCTTAGAAGATAGGATGCTTAGTTTACCTGAACTCTTTAAATACACAGTATTTTGTAATAGAAGACATCTTAGCCTAGCGCTGAAGGTGGATGATTAATTCACAAACTTCAATGGAACATAAATTTGCATTTCAGCTTTAGCTTCCTGTAAATGGTGTTTTCATTTATAGTTTGTTCATCCTGATCAACTAATAGTTTTTTGATATCCTTAGAATTCACAATCTGTTATGTTTTTTGGGATAATTATTTTATAAATATCGTCCATAATTGATGCTTCATATATTAAACAGAGTGATCATTTATTCAACTCAAATGACAGGATTTCTCTTTAATTTTTAGTTGAATGATTAAATGCAATGTTGTTACAATCAGATTTATCTTAATGTAATTTCTTGCAATCATAAGATCATAGTACCTATTTGTATCATTGATTATGTTATTAATACTCAACTGCCAACACATTGTTCTCCATTTATTCAGAACAATTTTAAGGTTCATTCTAGGTTTCCCTGTTGGACAAGGTGGTTGGATGTTCTCTAATCGTGCAGATGTTTGGATGCATATCGTTAACTCACTAACAAGTTAGATAATTTATGTTTTTCTCTTGTTTACTCATCACTGAAACTCGAATATATTGTTTGGAATTTGACTATCCACATATTTATGTTTCATAGTATTTTTTCTTCTTAGTTTAGATTGATAAAGAAAAAACAAAAAAATATCTTATGTTCTTTCTTTATCTGCTTCTTCAGAGAAGTCATTTTTCACATTGAGTTTTGTAAGTTTAGATTAAATCTTGCATTGTGTATATCATGTACATAAATAAGATAAGTAAATATGTTATTTAAATATATCTACAATAGTTACATCATACGTATGTACATATATAAATAAAGTAATTAGTAATTAGTTAGTTATTCTATTTATTTTTATTTGTTTCTTTAGGATTCATAGATTGGCTAACAGAGCCATTAAACCCATCAAAACGAGTTATACCAAACGGCTTGGGTTATTTAGACAACCTCGGACCAGACTCGTTCTTCCAATTGACGGATGATCATTTTCGCCCATCAACAGGTGATCCATTGGAGACGACATGTGTTGATAGATTAGAAGATCCAGAGGATAGGAACTCCAGGAGAATAGCGGGAAGAGAAGGTCGATTGCTCCAAATTCCCAAAGTCTATAGTTGATCAAGATCATTGATCATAGGAAGGACATGCCGCAATAGATCCAAAGGTTCAGAGGTTTGACACTCTGGAGAAAACATAGTGTAGTGCTATGAGGACTCGTGAAGGCTTGAAGGCCAGAGTCAATCCCAACCATCCATCGGAGGAGGATGCATGGCACAAGATCCTGTAGTTCAGGAACTTGGCACTTCGGTGAAATTGAATGATCGTGTAGATAGGGAGAAAAATCCCTGAAGTCCCAAATTCATCCTAGCCATCGATCAAGAAGGGGACACGTAAAAGATAGAGGATACTTTTGGCATTTTGACTTCGGGAGATATGAAGGGATGTGTAGTTTGACGACCAAAGGAAATTTCCGAAGCCCAGAGAAAATAGATATGTGATATGCATTAGTCGAAGCCTCAAGACCATCGATCTGATACTTGGTGTAATTGCCCTTTTCAGTGATTGATGGTTTGCAAGTGTTGTGTGTGTGTTGGTTCCATCAGAAATAATCAAAGCCCAAATAATGAAAGAGGAGTATAGTCATCGATTTGGTGGTGGATTAGAAGTTGTATGATCTGTCTTTTTGGCGATCGATGTTTTGCGGGCATTGTGTGTGTTGGTGCAATCACAAGAAATCACCGAAGACCAAAAAAAAGAATTTGGAGCCGTCGATATTGATGCTCATTGAAGACCGATGATCTTGCCACATAGTGTTCGACAGTTCATGGATTTCACATTTTGATACAAAAAAAGAATAAAAGGTCCCAAAGTCCTGAAAGTTTTGGGGATTGAAGTTTTGGCCCATGATTTTTGGCCCTTAGTCTTTGGGGAAGCTTTTCCAGGACTCAAGGACTCCTTGAAAGGAAAATTTACATTCGGGAAGAAGGTTCTAAGGACCTCTGTATTGATATTTTGGGCTCAGAGGGAGCCTGTGAGATAATTTCATCTCTCGCCTAGAATGATCCTAGACCAGGAGGTCGTACAGACCCTATAATAGGGTGGGGTCTACATCAAGTGGTATCAGAGCCCAAGTTAAGATCCATGTGAAAGAAATTTTAGAATCATGCTTCCCAAAAGACGTGTTGAGAGATCGGTAGAAAATCCATCCATGGAATGGGAAATGAGGCAACTCCATGTGAGATTGGATGCCATGGAGATAGATCATAGAAGAGAACCTGATGTTGGTGACATCATCAAATCTAAGAGTGAATAAATGAAAGTTGAAGGAGATGCAGAAGAAGACGTTGCAGAGGAACACTTGTTGAAAGTGGTTGTAAAAATCAGAGCTAGAGAAAAAATGGAAGTTTTGATGTATGAAGGTAAATTGGATGTTGAGGACCTATTGGATTGGATAAGGGCCTTATACAAGTATTTCAATTATTAAGATATCAAGGATGAAAAGAAGGTGAAGGATTATGTTACCATACTGAAGGGACATGCAATGCTATGGTGGGATGAATTGCAAGCCGACAGAAGGCACAGAGGTAAGAAAGAGATACAAAATTGGGATAGGATGGTAGCTAAATTGAATGCTAAGTTCATATCCAAACACTATCATATCAATCTATTCAGGAGGTTGCAAAACTTGAGATAGAAGGTATTGATAGTGAAAGAATAAACTAGGGACTTTTACATATTGAAAATTAAAGAAGGACATAGCAAGAACGATGATGAAAATTTTGTCAGGTATATTAATGGAATGAGATATGAAATCCAACAAGAAATCAGCATAATGACCATGATGATGGTGGAATATTATTATTAATTAGCACTAAAAGTAGAGGAGAAGTTGGCCAGGAAACAAATCCATTGAAATAGAGGAAAAAGTACAAGCAGAGGGAAATAAAATGTCTGAGAAAAGTTCCAAAAACTCAAACTTGAAGCTCAAAAGTATCACAGTCATACAGAAAGAGGAGGGAGTTCCAGAGCTGGAAAATATGGTGGTAGAAAATATTTTTCTCGAGGAAGAGGAAGAGGCAGAGGATGATAAGTGAAATTCTATTCCTATGGAAAGACATGGCATATATCTTGGGAATGTCCTGAGAGGAAAAAGAAATAGGGAGGTGGAGAAGCTAACATTTTTTAAGCTCAAAGAAGGAATGTTGAGGTAGAAGCAACAAAATATGGGAAATCCCTCATGATGAGGAAAATGATTTTGAATCTAGAGAGGGAGGTGGAAAATCCAGTCCATAGTTACAATCTATTCAGTAATTCTTGCAATACCAAAGACATTGCATGCAAAGTAATCATAGACAGTGGGAGCACTAATAATTTGGTATCCACCGAAATGGTGGAAAATATTGAGCTAGGGAAAACTGCACATCCGAACCCGTACAAGGTATCATTGTTGCATAAGGGACACTAATCAATGGTAAGTCAACAGTGCAATGTTGAATCTAATATAGGAGGTTATAAATATGAGATTCTTTGTGATGTAATACCCATGGATGTTTATCATGTTTTGTTCGGAAGGATGTGGCAATTCAACATAAATGTCATACATGATGGAGAAAAAAATACTTACACCCATGAGAAGAATGGACATACATATATGTTTCTTCCAATGGAGGACAAGAAATTGAAGGAGTAAGCTAGCCCAAGCATACTTCTAATGAGTGGGAAGGAACTCTTGAATGAAGTCAAGAAGGGACAGGAGATGTCATTTATTGTGGTGAGAAAACCCAGAGTCATCCTTCAAGTAATTATGTTGATGATGTTCCTATAGATATTCTGATCCAAGTGGATATTGGTGGCCACCCACCTTTTCCAACTAGCTCAAAACAATTTTTTGGCAATTTTGGTAATTTACTATTTTTAACAGTTTTTAACTTCTAGGGCCATTTTGAGGGCCTAAATGAAGTTTTTTTGGGATAGAGATTCTCAATGATATCTGAAGGCTCTAATTTATCCCCCTAAATGAATATCCTCAACGATAGCTTTCCAATGATCTATCGTGTACCCCAAATAGAGATCGCATGACAAAGTTGCGCCCCTGGGAAGTTGGTACACCAAACTACCCAAAACGGGGTCCATAAAATTGTTGGCTTTTCATCTTCTAGGGTTAGGTTTTTGGATTTTATTTATGATAAAAAGGATTTTGGAGCCTCATTGTAAAATAATATTTTTACGAATGCAAGTAGAAAACACATCTTTTCTCAGAGATAAGCTGCCACCATTCTAGCAAGTCTTTCACTCTGTATTTTTACAGCCTTTGTACATTTTCGCTCATTAATAGAAAATTGTGTATTACTGTATCTATGTGTTTATGGTTGCATATATGATACATTTCTATTATATTGTTGGATTTCCGAGATATCTTTGTGTGTTTATTTATTGTATCTCCGCTCTCATTTCATGCCGAAAATAATCCGGATCAATGGTATTAGAGAAGGTTGCTCTTGATCATTTTTCTAGTGCATGTCCCCGACGAGGTCCAAGTATAAAAATTTGGGTCTTGATCTTGTCTCTCTTGAATAAAATCACTCTCACATGCCCAAGAAACCCTCCATGGAGGAAGAAAATAAAAACAACGAAGCAGACGATTCTATCAATATGTTGCTTGAGCAAGCTCTTACGCGATAGAGGTATGAAATGATGGAGAATTGTTCCCACATACTTCAATGCTTGTCGATAGAAATAGGTACATATTCATAAAACAACCAATTTGGAAGCACCTCTCCTTTCATGGTACAGGTTAATTTTGATATTCCCATATTTGAAGTTCAGATAGATGTGGATGCCCTAGACAAATGGCTAAATCTGTTAGAAGGTTATTTCTTTGTTCATAACTTTTCCAATAGGGAAAATATAATCTTCACACTCCTTAAAGATCTCCTCTATGTCAAACATTGGTGGGAAAATTACTGGGAGTAAAGTTCCACAGAGGAGTCTGGAATATATGGGGTCGATCCCACTTGGGATTTTTTGTGGATGCGGTAAAGGAACAATGTTACACTATTGGCAACTACGAGGACCAGTACATGAGATGGACCACACTGCGGCAAGAGAGGGGCCAAGCAGTTCCAAAATTCACCAATACCTTCCATACCTTGCACACCATGCTAGGTATCAAAGACTCTGAATGACATTTGGTTCTGAAATATTGTGGGGCTCTACACATATACATCCAAACTAAAATGGATTTTCTAGACATCTCATCACTCATTGTTTCTTATCGATATGTTGTTAAAATCGAGCATAAATTTAAGCATCAGAAAAAATGGGAGTTTGGGTCTGCAAATATGCAACAACCAAAGTATGATAAAGACAACCCTAACAAGCAGTCTCTCGAAAACCAATCCAAGCCATAGAAAAAGAAGGGTCACAAGAAGACAAAGAAGGACACCGGAAAATGGTGCAATTTCCATAAAATCCTATGGAACAACACTGATGAATGTCGCAAAAAATAGTCATTGGTGGTTGAGATCAAAGACAAGGAGATGAATCCTGATTTAGAATCCGACTCTAAAAATACTGGTAAAAGAAATATCATCGACACAAACCCCACTGGTATTGTCACGACCACAATAATCCATCCAGAAGAACCAACATATCCTGAAGAGGGGGAGAACATTTTTCATTCACAGATGTGGGTGAAGGAGACCTCGTTGTATTTTATTGTTGATAATGGAAGCCATAAGAACCTCATATCAACAGAGGTCATCAAATAGTTGGGATTGTCGACAACACCACACTCGCAACCATACAACATCGGGTGGCTTCACCAAGGATGAGATCTTCATGTCATCCAATAGTGTCTATTGTCATATGACATCCAACCCTTCAAGGATGAGGTATTATTTAATATTTCCCCATTGGATGTCTGTGATGTTCTCTTGGGCCAACCATATATGTGGAAGCAGCATGTTGTTTATGAGTCTCGACCCCACATTGTCATTGTTTCTATGGGGGGTCATCTCTACAGAATACCAGAGGTAGTTTCGACTACTGTTCCACCTAAACAATGCCTCAAGGTAGTATCACATACTACAAAATTCATCTTCTTCACAATCTGTTCAAAGGGTGAACAGAAGGATACTACAACCACTATAGCCTTGGCCCAAGCACCTTCTATCCAACAAAAGCAGATCGACAAGATTGCAACAAAGCGTAAATATTCCTTCTGCACACAGGAACCTCATGTATCTAGACTGGTTAAAATGTTCCAACCCTTCCAACCACATGTTTGTGACAACCTTCAACAAGCTAAGCAACGTATCTTCTCCAATAAGGCATGCAACTCATCAAGATGAATATTCAACAAACACTTTTCCCTCTCCCTCGAGCACTCAACACAATGGATACCATTCCTTCCTAAGGATGGAGGATTGATATAGGTGGATATCAGTGGCCACTCACCTTTTCCAAGTGGCTCAAAACAGTTTTCTGGCAATTTTGGTAATTTACTATTTTTAGGAGTTTTTAACTTCCAAGGCCATTTTGAGGGCCTAAATGAAGGTTTTTTGGGATAGATATTCTCAATTTTATTTGAAGGCTCTGATTGATCCACCTAAATGAATCTCTGTGATTCTACCTTTTCAACGAGCTATTGTGTGCCCCAAACGGAGATCGTATGCCAAAGTTACGCACCCGAGAAGTTGATACACCAAACTACCCAAAACGAGGTCCACACAATTATTGGCTTTTCATCTTCTGAGGTTAGGGTTTTGAATTTTATTTATGATAAAAAATCATTTGGAGCCTCATTCTAAAATCATCTTCTGGCGAATGCGAGTAGAGGACACATCTCTTCTCAAAGATAAGATGCTAGCATTCTAGCAAGTCTTTCACTCTATATTTTTACAGTCTTTGTACATTTTCTCTCATTAATAGAAAATTGTGTATTACTGTCTATGTGTTTATGGTTGCATCTATGATACTTTTTTTTTTAAATTATTGGATATCCAAGATATCTCTGTGCATTTATTTATTATATCTTCACTCTCATTTTGTGTCAAAAATAATCCGGATCAGATTCAGGAACTGTTGGATAATTTTGTTGATATTGTTGTCGATCAGTTACATCATTCTTTACCATCCATTATGAGCATTAGTCATCACATTAACCTTATTCTAGGATAAATTTTTCCAAACAAAGCAACATATAGGTTGACACCTCAAGAAAATGATTAGGTCAAGAATCGATTCGAAGAGTTGTTGGATAAGGGTTTGGTGGATAAGGGTTTCATTAGAGAAATTTTGAATACGTGCGTAGTACCAACTGTGTTGAGTCCAAATAAGGATGGAGGCTAGAGAATGTGCATAGATTCTATATCCATCAATAAAATTACCGTCATTTATAGATTCCACTTACCCAAAATGGATGATTTGATGGATTTCTTGAGTGGAGAAAATTATTTTTCCAAGATAGACTTGAAGAGTGGCTATAATATTATAAGAATGAGAGAGGGAGATGAATGGAAGATAGCATTCAAGATGAATGAAGGGTTGTATGAGTGGCTTGTTATGCCATTTGGCTTAACAAACTCCAAAAGCACATTCATGAGATTGATGAATGAAGTACTCAAATACTTCATATGTAAGTTTGTAATTTTGTATTTGGATGATATCCCAGTCTTGAGTAAAAATAAAGAAGAGATCTTCAAGAACTTGAAATTAGTGATGAGGAGGTTGCAGCAAGAGAAGCTACTGGAAAATCTAAAGAAATGTTATTTCATGAAGACATAACTCATATACTTCAGTTTTGTTATCTCTTCAAACGAATTGAAGATGGAGCCAAATAAGGTGAGGGAAATCAAAGAATGGCCTTCTCCAAGAAGCATATTTGAGGTAAGAAGCTTCCATGGATTAGCAATGTTTTATAGGAAAATTATCAAGAATTCCAGTGGCATTTGTGCACCCATAATGGAAACTATAAATAAAAGGCACAAGTCTTTTAATTGGACAATAGAAGTTGAAAAAAGATTCAAAGTGTTGAAGGAGAAGATAACATAACAACCGATTCTAGTTCTGCCAAATTTCAAGAAGATATTTCAAGTGAGGTGTGATGCAAGTGGAGTAGTTATTGGTATAGTCTTGAGCCAAGACAATAATCCTGCTGTTTATTTTAGTGAGAATTTGAATGACACTAAGAGAAAATATTCAATGTATGATAAAGATTTTTATGTTGTAATACAAGGTCCAAAAAAGTGGAGGCACTATCTCATTCCAAACGAGTTTGTCTTTGTTGGCATAGGGGAAGACCCAATGTTCAACTCTAACAATGTACTAATAAGCCCTAACTACTGTTCCTTTTGGAAACTCCTACAAATAAGATGCAGTCTCACCCGAAGTAGCTATAGGGGGGTTATAGGAAACAAGTGTCTACAACTAGAGGAAATGCAAAGAGGATTCAGGGAAACACTCTCACACAGATCTAGTTATTCTTTATCTTTCTTAAGCCTACTGCATGAACTATATCTCAAATATAACACAATATTGGATTAACAGTATATCATAGATCATAAGAACACAACATCAATCACACACAACAACATGATATATGTGGTTCACCCTCTCCCTAGGGATACATCCACATAATCGTGTTTTATAATATATTATATGAAATCATACAATTCTATATGCACTCTTATCTTGCAGATCTCTCTCCTTCTTTCTCTTCTCCTCTCTCCCCTACCTGCACACCCAGTTGCAGGGTTGATCTTAACACCCAGCTGAATATCTTACAACACAGACTTCTCTCACCACACAATACTTCTCTCTCAACAATAACAACAATCACTCATCATACATAATCTCTAACCCATCCTAGGTCCTTTTGACTTTTATTTATACATTACAATGACTCTCAAACATCCTTAGATTGAAACCTAGGTTTCAAAACCCTAAATACCAAAACCCTAGGTGTCTAAAACCCTAGGTCAACTTGACCCGCATTTTTAGGGCTTCGCCAACCTGTCTTTCCTTCTTTATTGCATGGTGCTCCAAAGCATCTATTAGTGGATTTTTTTGTTTGCTAAGTCATCCATGATCTATCTTCCTTGTTGATCTTTCTTCCTTAATCTCCTTGTCCAACGACTTGCTTTCTATTACTTCTCTCTATCTTTTCTGCTCTTTTGGCCACTTCGACCCAATCTTAGTCAACTTGTCTTCCACCTAGTTCACACTTCGCACTTCTTTCCTTAATATTCACAATGTTCCATAACCAAGGGCCAACAGGCCCCCAACACTCACATGTGACTCATCCTGAGCTACTTCAGGTCTGAAACTTCTATTTTTCTTCATCTTCTAATTGTCCAGGGCAGCCTGTGATTTCTTCTCTGTCCGACCCTTCTTTCCTTGTGCAGACTTTCTTTTTTGTGTCTGGTACCCAGTTTCAACTACACCTGGTACCTAGAACCATTTTTTCATGCTTCTATTGAGAGCTTCGAGGTAGTTGGTTGTCAAAGTACAATTTCCACCCACTCCCATTCACCAAACCTTCCTTGCATTCTCCATTCGAAGTTTTCAATTGCGCAACTCCTCCTTCTGCAATGTAAACAACCTCATATGGCCCAAGCCAATGTGTCCTGAACTTCCTTGGATGCTTCATGAACTTGTTGTCATATACTAATACCAGATCTCCTTTCTTGAAAGATTTCTTCTTTATGTGCCTATCATGATAGGCCTTTTCTCATTCCTTCTGTACCTGCTGATGGAATCCTGCAATAAATTGATATTCTTCTAGTTCTACCAACTGTGCAAGCCTCTCCTGAAAAATGCCAGTATCAGCCATATCTATTAATGTTGCAAGTCTGAGACCAGGAACCAAGTATTCCATAGTGACAACTACTTCTAGGCCATGCACCAACTTGAAGGGAGTTTTCATTGCTAGCTTATTGCAAGTAGTTCTATAGGCCTATAGCATTGTTGGTACTCTCAAATCCTAGTCATCCCTGTTCACACTGCAAATATTCGTCAGTGTTTTCTCCAAGATCTTATTGAAATCTTTGATCATCTCGTTTGCTTGTGGATGGTAAGGAGTACTCTTCTGATGGTAGACTTCAAATTCCTGAGTCAAAGCTTCAATAGTCTTATTAATAAAGTGTGTTCCTTGATCGCTCATTAGGGTCTTCGGGCATCCAAACCTGGTTATGATATCCTCAAATATAAATCGTGCAGTTGTAGTTCCACTACAGTCCTTAATTGCTCTTGCTTCTGCCCATCTTATCAAATACTCTTTCACAGTGATGATGTATCTAGCGCCTGTGCACTTCCCTGGTGGGTTTATAGGTCCCACAAAATCAATTACCCATTTCTCAAATTCCTGCAAAGTAATTTGTGGTGCTAAATGCATCTCATCTCTTTGGGAAGGCTTCCCAACTCTTTGGCATACATCACAGGCTTTATAGTATTCCTTGGCATCTTTATGTAAAGTAGGCCACCAGAGGCCATTTCTAAGAACCTTCTACATTGTTTCTTTCCCTACTTAGTGTCCTCCTATGATGCATTCATGTGCTTCTTCTAAAACAAGTGGTCTTTCTGCCTCCATAATGCATCTCCTCAGGATCTCATCAGCTCCCATATTTTATAGTTGTCTGACTATAAGTGAAAAATCTGCAGTGCACACTACCAGTTGTTTCTTCTAGATGATTGTATATTCACTAATATTCATGTAGTAATTCTGTGATCTTATCAATGGTGTCATTATCCCAGTAATCCACAAAATTAGCAAGCTTAGGTGCTTTCTCTGTTCCAATATTAACTTTGTTGATTTTGATCGGCTGTCCAAGAAAGGTAGTTCGACTCTTGGTCCTTCTATGTCTCTCTGTCCTTCCATTTTTGCGATGTTCACGTTCCTAGGATCATCATCTTCATCGACATTGATATTGTATCATCCTTGCAATTTTTGAAGAGGTGCAGTCCATTCATCCTCTTCTTGCTCCATAGGGAGGCTATGTGCCTCCTCAAAGAATTTCTATCTAACAACTTGTAGAGATTGATCTACTGAAGGGTATTGGATTTCAAATGAAAATGTAGATATAAATTTCTAATTCATGACGTACCAATCTAAAGTGGTGAGGCACAATTGTTCTTGAAGATACCAATTGATGGGTGTTGTGTCTAGAGTATTCATGAATTTACGCACCCATTGTTCTTGAGGAATGTTCCTCTAGGCCTCCTCACAACCCCGCACATGGTCCTTTGGACAACTTTGACCTGTGTATATAACTTCGCATCCTTCAATTTTGTCTGAAAATCATGCTATCATCAAAGTGCGACATCGTATCTAGTCTGCAATGTTCCTTTTATGTATCCCCCACCATCTTGTTGGAGTATCTTTAAAAGCCTCATCCATTGCCAACAATCTCAGTTGTGATGGCACAACTTCTTCAGATTCCAGTAAGAACGTTTCTAAGTGATTTAAACCATCAAATGTGGAAAAGTTACTTACTTCTGTGTCAATCTAGTGAACTTCCTTGGTAAATATGGCACATCTCTGCACAAAAAATTCATACATTTTGTTTTTCCAGTTCTCCAGTGCTTCTTATGAGTCTGATGAACATGCACTGTCACTTCGCCAACTTAAATTCCCATTTGTTGTAGGGTTAATGTAATCCTTCTATATTTCTATCAATTTATATATATTCTCTAGCTCCTATGCATGGTATTCTTCTCTGATGGATTATGTGTATCTTCCACCTTCATCAAGATCCAGAGGTGCAATGACCCTAAGGCCATCACCTTCAAATTTCATTTTTATTTTCTTTAAGTCAACAATAGTGGAATTGTTGAAATCCCAATGAATTCCTAATAGTGCAAGATAAGGACAGTTGTCATCAACTATCTCAATCACATCGAATTCCACAAATGTTCTTACCTTGTCGATGTCCCCAAGAACATGTTCCAGCCTACCAAAGGGGCTTACTGCCTACTGATTATCCATCCTAAACCTGATAGGGGAATAGATCGACTTAGTTTTTCCCATTAGTGCCCAGGTCTACTTCATCATAACATTGACCTCTGACCTTAAGTCAAGGACCACATAATCTATATCATAATCTCCAATTTGGGATTTAAGGTGTAGTTCCTTATTTTTCCTTCTCTTTTTGGATAGTTGATGTACTTATTTATTCAATAGAGGATCTGCCCTTCCTATCTCATATTGTTTGATCAAATTTTGTAGTTCTTGTATGGATTTTTCATCCTTAATCAAATTAATGGAAGTACATAAGAATTCCATAATTTTGCTTACTTCTTTTCCTTCTCTAGAAGAAGTAGACCGATCAAATGGCAAGGGCATTCCACATTCTCTCAATTCTGGTTGCGCCTTTTATGTAGAAGCCTGATCTCTTCCAAAATATTTTCTTTCCTCTTCAAATGTCTTCTTCTCTTTCTTTGGATCAAACTCCCGTGTCTTCTCCTCAACTCTTCTAACTCCTGATTCTTCTGTAATCTTCCTTGGATTCACCCTATCTTCTCCTATAGAAACACCTCCTCTAGTGATAATGGTGACTCTAGGATCCACACTATGAGGTTGTGATGAGATTAGTTTTACTTGTTGGTTCCCTCGTCTTTCCTGAAGTTTGGCTAACAGTGCAGGACAATCTTCTATGACATGTTCAAATGCATTGCAGTAACTGTAAGTGGTATAAGGGTTCTGACAGTCCCTTGCCAAGTGACCTGGTTGTGCATAGTTATAACAAATGATATGACCTCAACCTCGGCCCATGCCTCCACCTCATCCTCTTCCTCTAAATCTTCCACGAGGGTTGAAGTTTCCTCTTCCTGGGGAGTTAAACTATGTAGTATTTCCTTCTTGTTGTACTTCGCCTTGAATTCTATATGTGTCTCTTGATATTTCATGCAAGAGGTCATAAGCACTACAATATTTCTCATCATGCCCCATAGATTTACATAATGTGTAGTAAAGGTTGGTAGGTGTTTGAACATATTTTTGCATGTAATATCATTCTCCAGGTCGATGTCTATTTCTACATACCTCGCACCAAGGTAGAGTAACCTGCTTCAAAGGGCTCGAGGCTCCTAAGGCCAAGTACTCATGGAATAAAGGATAGTGATCCTTATCATGACCTTCTGATTTTCATCTGATACACCAAATATATTCTCTTTTATGTTTCCCCCAATATTTCTTCATATCTTCAACCTACAGTGATAAGCTAGTTAGCTGACTAAAAATTTGACTCATACCTGAGATGGACTCTCCCATAGGGGTTGATTCTAGTTTCATGGCGATCTCCAGCACCTCATACTGCAAATCGATCTTGTGTTGCATCAGAGGGAATATGATGTGTGGTAAGAGGGAAATAATGAACCATTCTTTATTTTGTTCGTCTGGAATATGAAAACTCAAATGACCTGTCAGGGTTTTAAATCTCTGATCAAACTCCTAAACAGGTTCCTCTACTTTCTGCTTGATTTCTTTCAAGTCTATGATGCACTGCAACTCTAACTTGGGTTTCTTGAATTCTGCAATCAACGCAGTCTTGATCTCGTTCAGTGGTTTCGGCTGGACAACTCCTTGGACGAACTTCATGTACTAGCTCAGTGCATGGTCTCTTAGGGTAGTACTAAGATGATCTCTCTTAACAAATTCATCGATGACATTCTTGATACTCCATACAACTTCACATAAGAACCAATGTTGATCAAGATATTCAGATCCATCTCCCCTAAAGGTGGGTAATCACATCTCATTTGCCATAGATATTCCTAGGGTTCCTGACTGAGTATGAACTGAACCACTTGTACTAGTGCTATGAATTTTCTAATAACTTAGGTTACTCTGGTTACTTAATGTTGTTAAAAAAATAGGAGGCATAATAGTACTTACTTCAACAGTTTGCGCAGTCCCTAAATTTTCTGGCTCTTCTCGGTGAGGTTCTTCAGTCTTTTTTTCTTCTTACTTAGTGGAATCTGAATGTTCCTCATTCAATATCTCTTCTTCTTCTCCAGTGTAGAACCCTTCTTCCTGTGTTTTTGGTTCATGATTCTTCTCAAACAAGTCCACCAGAGGAACTTCTTCGAAGGTTCTCCCACTGCGAGTGTGTCCAACCTCTGTGTTGTTGTCACTGTCTGAATTATTGAACATTAGCTTTTTCAATCTAACCCACTACTGTATATTCAAGATGTTCTTCTCATGCAATACAATCTTGATATTCAACTTCAGGAAATGTAAAAATTTTCCTCTCGGTCCCTTAAAGAAATATCTCTCTTCTTGGCTATATGATTATACTCTATCAATATAAAACTCATTGATATACCCTCCAATGGTAATATCAAACTAGCGATCTACTACTCTTGACACGACATTATCAATTCTATTGACATTCTTGATCAATTTCGATGTCGAAACCATAGGTGGTCTGAGTCTGATCTCAAACTGGGTATCTGCTAATCTAGCTAGCCACTCATATAGCTCCTTATGAATTCCTCCAAAGAAAATCTCATGTATATTAGTAAAGATATACCTTCCCAACCAATCCTCTATACTAAGATTAGGTTTATTATTCTAAGCTTCAGCGAAGGCCTTCTCTTATTCTTCTATCCACTTCTGAATCTATGTCTTCAATGGAAACCACCTTGACATTCCCTAAAGAAGATCTCGGTCCCGACAACAAAACTGTTTGTTAGCACAGGGGAAGACCCAGTGTTCAACTCTAACAATGCACCAACAAGCCCTAACTATTCGCTTTCGACAACATCTGCAAAGAAGATGCAGTATCATATGAAGTAGCTATAGGGGGGTTGCAGGACACAGGTGTCTACAACCAGAGGAAATGAAAAAAGGATCCAGGGAAACACTCTCACACATATCTAGTTATTCTTTATCTTTCTTAATATATTGCATGAACTATATCTGAACTCTAACACAATATTGCATTAACAGTATATAAGAGAGAAAAAGAAAACAACATCAATCACACACAACAACAAGATATATGTGGTTCACCCCCTCCCTAGGGCTACGTCCATAAAACTGTGCTTTATAATATATTAGATGAAAACATACATTTCTATCTGCACTCTTAGCTAGCAGATATCTGTCTTTATTTCTCTTCTCCTTTCTCCTCTCCTTGCGCACCCAGCTACAGGTTTGATCTTCGCACCCATATGAAGATCTTACAACACTGACTTCTCTCACCACACAATACTTCTCTCTCAACAATAACAACAATCACTCATCATACATAATATCTAACCCATCCTAGGTACTCTTGACCTTTATTTAAACATTACAATGACTCTCAGACATCCTTAGGCCAAAACCTAGATGTCAAAACCATAAATACCAAAACCCTAGGTGTATAAAACACTAGGTCAACTTGACTCACATTTTCAGGGCTTCACCATCCTGTCTTTCCTTCTTTCTTGTGAGCTGATCCAAAGCACCTGTTGGTGGATTTTTCCACTTGCTGAGTTGTCCATGATCCATATTTGTTGCTGATATATCTTCCTCAATCTCCCCATCCAATGGATTTGTTTCTCTTACTTCGCTCCATATTTTCTTCTCTTTTGACCACTTCGGCCCAATCTTAGTCAACTTGTCTTCCGCACAGTTCTCACTTCGTGCTTCTTTCCTTAATCTTCGTAATATTCCATAACTAAGGGCCAACAATCTTGTACAGTGATAATTGGGATTTACAATTCATAGAAAGACATGCTAAATTGGTAGAATTCATGCAGAATTTTACTTTTGTTATTAAGCATATTAGTGGTAGTGCTAACAAAGTTTTTGATGATTTGAGAAGGAGATGTCTAATTATGAAGGAATTTCAAGTGGATACCTTAGGGTTTGAACACCTTAAGGAAATGTATCGTGAATATCCTTAATTTAAGGAGGCTTATGAAGAATGTGAGAACCCTTTGCTAAGGGACAAAAGCCAATGGATAAAGCAACTAATTCAATATGGAATGTTGTTTAAAGGTAGACAACTCTGTATCCCGAAATGCTCAATGAGGGACTACCTATTGAAAGAAAAACACAGTGAAGGATTGGTTGGGCATTTTGTCCATGAAAAGACTTATGCACAACTGAATTATTCATATCATTGGCTAGGTATGAGATCCGATGTGAATAAAGTTTTGAAAAGATGTAGAGTCTTCTTGTGTGAAAAAGGGAAACAACAAAACATTGGTTTGTATCAGCCATTGCCTATTCTAGATAGGTCGTGGGATGCCATAAGCATGGATTTTGTGTAGGGATTTCCAAGAACCCAGAGGGGGAGTGATTCCATATTTGTTGTGGTTGATATATTTTCAAAGATGGTACACTTCATACCATGTCATAAAAAAAATGATGCTACACACTTATTTTTCAAGGAAATTGTGAGATTGTATGGCTTGCCAAGGAGTATAGTTGAAGATAGAGATACCAAGTTCATGGGACACTTTTGGAGAACTCTATGAAAATATTTGGGGACAAATCTGTCCTTTAGTTCAACATATCACCCTCAAACATATGGTTAGACTGAGGTGGTAAATCATAGTTTAGGGAATTTGCTAAGAATATTTGTCACTGAACATCATAGTAAGTGGGATCAAATTATGCCACATGAAGAGTTTTCTTATAATGATTCTCCAAACAAAAGAATTGGAAAAATTCCATTTCAAATAGTGTATGGAATGCATTCGAGAGAAATTTCAGAGATAAGGGATTTGAAACATAATGAGTTCCAAAGTGCAGGAGAAAAATACTTTGTTCCAGAGATGTATAAGCTTCATGATTAGATACAGAGACAACTGTAGGAGAGTAGTCATAAGTATAAAATCCAATTTGATCAAAAAAGGAGAGAGATTCATTTCAAAGTTGCATATCTATTTTCATCACACCTGAGGAAGGAAAGGTTGCCAAGGGGAACATATGACAAATTAAAGATGAAGAAAATAGGACCATGTAAAATCCTCAGAACGTTTGATGCAAATTCTTATGAGATTGAGCTACCATAGGATTGGGAATATCACTGGTTAGCACTAGGAATCACCTTCATATCACATGGAAGGTAATCCCAGTACCCATTAGGTTATATATGAATGTAAGAGCATTTTAAGGGGTCAAATGGAAAAGGCTCAAAATGATAATGTTCCAACTCAGAAAATAGGGCTATCATGCACCAAAAATCAAGGTCTTAGCTAATTTCAATCGGTAATTGGGAGTGAGTATGAATAGAGGGAAGACTTCAATGAGAGGAATGTAGGGACGGTTGTAAACATCAGGTCTACAAATAGCCTAAGGAAGAAAGATTCTTCAAAAATATCTTCTTGAGTTCAGAACTTAAGGAAACTAAATAAACATTATGATAATATAATGATTAAACATCCACCATAATATCACCACAACCATTCATGTGAATCATTCAAAGCATGAACATTTAGCATCAGAAGCAAATAATTTGAAAGAGAGGTTGATTTCTGTTAACCAAGATGTCTTAAATCAAGTACATAGCTAGTTCACAGTCACTTCATCAAAATATTACAGTAAAAGGGAGCTTTTCTCAACCATCTGAACCTACTAAAGAATTTCATCTATCTATTTATAACAAAAGGGGGGAAACAACTGGAGGTACAAGCCGGCCTCCTTCCCATGAAAATCTCTAAGAATTTATTGCATCTAACAACTTGACTAACAACCTATGCTATGAAATAGGAAAGTGTTGGTGACTAATCCAACCAATATTCAACTAACTTGATCCTTCTTTGTTGCGCAACTCCTTGTTTTCCATGTGTACTTTAGGAGCATGTGGCTATCATTATGTTGACAACTATTGTTTTTGTAGTTCTCTCCATCATTAGCTATCCAAAAGTTGTTAGTTTGAACCTCCTAGATCCCTAGTGTCTGTTGGTATCTTCTTTGGGTAGCACTTTGAGTAGCACACTTTGTAGTGCCTTCACCAAATTGCATAAGATTCTGTAGCGCACTTCAAAACTAGACTAGTAGAAAAGGTAGCGCCAAGACTTCTTACTCCCTGTGAAAACTATGGCCTCTGTGAGATATTAGGTAGAGAATTTTGGTAGCGCCACTTTGATGCTTCTCTGTGAAATTTTATTTTCTGCCAAATATTAGGTAGCGAATTTTGGTAGTGCCATTGTGGGTCTCTGTGAAAATTTTAGGTAGTGCCATAAAAAATGCAGCACCTCCTGCTTGAACATGTGCAGAGAAAGTAGTAACTTTGAGTAGTATCAACCCCATTATCTTTAGGTGATTTAGCAGCACTATAGGTAGCACACCAGTGGAACACCAAAATAGACTATTCTGTAGTACCATAGCGCTACATAATTTCTGCATTATTACTGTTGAAGGAGTTAGTTCTTAACAAAAATCCCCAAACCCAGAACAATCGGCACTTAGAAGCCTATATAGGTGGTAGAGGTAATATTTCAACAACATCTTATCCTCACAAAAAAGGAACCATCCTAAAAAATGGGGCTCACCTTTCACCAGCTATTTCGTTACCTTGACACTTAACCTCACACTCTTTCTTGTAGAAGGAGGATCTCATTTGGCACACCAGACTTCTTCCTTTTAGCAATGACATGATTCTTCAATGGAGCTATGATCTCTTTGAATGCTGGTGTCTCTTTTTCAATAGCATCTTGAACCAATACCTACAGGTTTCTTTGAGCTACCTCATCCTGAACATGTTGTAACTCGACCTTGAGCTTCATGTTCTGAGACTAAAAGCCTTTGTTTTGCCCATGAAGGTTTTTGAGATGCCTATGAAGGGGCTGGGACTTTCTTGCTACAAACCTTTCTAGGTCAAGGGTGTGACTATAGCCATCCATGAGCTTTTTCATCTTCACTCTGTCATAGATGGATTTTGTTTTCAACTGAGCCACCTTTTTCCTAGCATCCCTAAGTTGCCTGATTAATATTTTGAATGTCTAACTGTTAGGTGGAGTAGTGACATGCACAACCTCAACAAGATTTTTCTTGGTCTCCTCTTCCTACTGCATAGGAATTTCCTTGTCTGTCTCATCAGGCTTCTTGATACATTTGCTTTTATCTTTCTTCTTTTTCACATGGGTTTCTTGTTTCCTTTCTAAAGGCTTTTCAATGTCTTTACCCTTCTTCTTTTGTACAGGGATTTATGGTAGGAACTGTTCCTAAAAAACCTCTTTAGGAAAAGATGATCTTGTGAAAGGTTTTCTTCCCTTGGTATTGGCTGCTAGAGGAGAAGAGGAGAAGTGTAGTTTCTTCCCTTTCTTTGCTGTAGTTTTGGTAGTGGAAGAAACTTCTTCTAACTTTGGTGGAGGAGGAGGTGAAAAATCTCTCTGTGGGGAATGACAAGCTTCCTCCTCAGTTCTTGACCTTCTTGATTACTTTTGAAAATTGAACAAGAACTCTTCTATAATGCTCCCCCGACCATCATCTCTAGGTTCGGGCCAATGCTACTGTGAAGAACAACAATCTCATACTTATTTATATATAACATGAGTTTTAAACAAATGAAACACATTTAAATCAGAGTAGGCACTAGATTACTGCTAACATGCAGATTTAATGGAATTAACAGTAATTCATGATTATAGCAGAATACACGATAAATATAGGCAACACAGGTATGCAAAACATAATTAAATCATAAGTTGATACAAATCTTTGAAACTATGGTAATTCCACCAACCTCATGTAGGCCTTCCATGAACCTCCCAGCCTTAGACCATGCTGCTCATCAAGCTCAGCAGTGGGTCACCCTCGAGCTGGGACTAAGCTCCACCCCAGGTAAGGAATCCTAGGCTAGGATAAGGTTATAGGGAAAACACACAGTCATAAGGAAGGATTCTCTCCCAGGAACCACTTATGCCCACTGCCCATAGACTATCTTTCCCCACATGCCTATTCCACCCCAGGAGTATACACCTTCTCTGTCACCTAGACAATCCTTTAGCTGCTAACCTCCCTTGCCTTGGGCTTTAGCAACATACCGGACTGGAAATCTCCGAGATCTATGGCAGAGATAGGGTTCCTTCTAGGATATCTCTCCTTCCTCCATGCACTCTCTCACCTGGAGAGAGTCACTCATAGGCTAGGCAACCTGTCCTTTCAATCCTCAACCACCACTCTCCCTTGGAGAGACTGTTGTATATACTGGCCAACAAGCCACACACAGTCAAGCACTGCTCGACCACCAAAATCCACTAGAAACCAGACTCAAACACCCCAAGTTAGCAACACACATGCACAACAACATAATCCAACTCAGCAAGAACGGGCACTTCATTTTTCTCAATCTGACAACTCAGGATAGACTCATAGTTAGGGTTTCTCAGGGACGCATGAAAAACAATCCACGCAGGGGTCGACTTAGACTCCATAGTTTAGAACAGGGGGGAGGGGTGTATCGGCTTTCCCAGAAACAAACACAGACACATGCCTCCTCTCATTTCAGAATTGCATGAGGGTACTTCTGCAGAGGTCAGACCAAACTCACGTTCAGACGATCGTCGTTCGACTAGAGGAAGAACCCCCATCACGAATCAATTCAGCAGTTTTAACTGCATGCACTTGGGTTGACACTTGTCACCCATGAAACTGCATGCATTCCATCAGAATGTGTTACTCCCCACTTGGAAGTCACTTCTCATTCCAAAAGAACTTAGGATAAAACATATATTTCACATGGTCTTTTTGGAATAATATTAAAATATTATTCCCAAGGTCTTAAGCCCCTAGGCTCAACACTTAGCCCCTCTTCCCACCTTCCATCCCCTAATCCCTTACCCACTCTGTGGAATCTTAGTCCCCCCATCACTCATTCATGGTGGTCGGTCTGCACACAATGGTGTTTATATTTTTATTAATAACGTGCATAGATACATGTACAAAATTAGGCTCTTGGCCTTCAACACTTAGGCTCTCTTAGCTAATAATCACATAAGCCCACTAGCTTATATAAACTTGGCTCACCATCCTATAAAACATAATTACAATTCATTTCATAAACATGATTTACAACAGGGCTCGGCCTTGGGGACAATACAATCCCCCTCCCCTTATTTATGCACTGTCATCAGTGCAATTTTACACTGCATCCGCAAGCTTTTCAAAAATTTAAAAAATATGTGGGTACTCTTCCTGCATAACCTCTTCATGCTCCCATGTCACATCTTTAGGACCGTCCCAGGTCCACTAGACCTTTACAAGCCCTATAGCTCGATTCTTGATTTGTTTGTTTTTCCTATCTAATATGCACACATGATGCACTTGCAGGACACCTTCTGGTTCCACCTGAATCACATTCCAATCGATAACATGATTAGCATTAGATATATATATTTCTTAAGAAATGAAACATGAAACAGATTATTTACATTCATAGATGCAGGTAATGCAAGCATGTATACAACTGGCCCAATCCTTTCCAGGATCTCAAATGGCCCACAAAATCTACCTGCCAACTTGGCGCAACTTCCCAGCTTCAGGGAACTCTTGTTAGTTTTCACTTTCAGGAAAACATGATCACCCACTTTGAATTCTCTGTGGCTTCTGTTCTTATCAGCATAAATTTTCTACCTGTCCCAGGCAGCTTTCAAATTCTGCTTAATTTTTATCATTTGGTCCTCCATCTCCTTGAGCAACTTTGGCCCAACTACTGCTCTATCAGCTGGATTATCCCAGCTTACTGGAGTGTTGCACTTTCTTCCATAAAGTGCTTCAAATGGGCTCATCTTCAACAATGCATGATACCCATTATTGTAGGTGAATTCTACCAAGTGCAGGTAGTCTTCCCATCTTGATGGTTTGTCCATCACATACATTCTTAGCATGTCTTCTATTACTCTGTTCACCCTCTTTGTCCATCCATCAGACTCAGGATGATACGCTGTACTAAAGTTCAGATTTGTTCTGAATCCTTTGAACAGTCCTTTACAAAAATTCGAGGTGAATTTCAGGTCCCTATCAGACACAATTGTTTTAGGAATTCCATGCAAGTTTGCCACTTCTTTTAAGAAAATATCAACAACATCTGTTGCCCTGTGAGTAGTTTTCAGTGAAATAAAATGGGCAACGTTTGTAAGCTTGCCCACCACCACCATGATAAAATCATGCAACTTTCTTGTTCTGGGCAATCCCATAATAAAATCCATTATCACCACTTCCCACTTCCATTCAGGAATGGGCAAAGGTTGCAACAACCCTGCTAGGTGCCTATGCTCAGCTTTAACTTTCTGGCACTCCATACATCTGACAATGTATTTAGTGATCTCTCTCTTCATGTCTGGCCAAAAGTAATGGCTTTTGACTGCTTCCACAGTCTTCTGATATCCAGGGTGTCCAGTATAAGTCATGTTATGCATTTCTCTTAGAATCGCAAGTTTCAAATCCTGGACATTGGCTATATACACTATGTTTTTGTACAAAAGTATTCCATTAGCTTCCAAGGTGTAACTTTCCTCTTTCTGTGGTCTCCCACTCTACTGTAGCTTTTCTACCAAGTCTCTATACTACAAATCTGCATTTCCATCTTCCAAAATTATATCCTTAATATTAGTCTTGTACATGCTAATGGATGAAGCATGTAAGTCGTGAACCTTTCTGCTGAGTGCATCAACCACCTTGTTTTTCTTCCCTTTGATATGCTTGATATCAAAGTTGTATTCACACATAAATTCCAGCCACCTACTTTGTCTAGCGTTTAAGGTTGGATGATCAAACAAATATTTCAGATCATTATGGTCTTCTCTGAGTTCAAATCCCCTTCCCATGAGGTAATGTCTCCATTTCCTCAGAGCATGAATGATTACTGCCAACTCCAAATCATGAGTGGCATAATTCTTTTCGTGCTCTTTCAGCTTCCTGGACTCATAACAGGTTACAAATCCATTTTGACTGAGAACTCCTCCCAACCCTTATTTACATGCATCTGTGCACACTATGAAATCCATATTTGGATCTACAATCCTCAAGATTGGAGCGCTGGTTAACAGTTGCTTCAATTTTTGGAAATTCTTCTCACACTCTTCAATCCACTGAAACTTTTTCTCCTTCCTTTGCAAAGAAGTGATAGGGTGAGCTATCTTTGCAAACCTTGCGATAAACCTTTTGTAATAGCCCACTAGACCCATAAAGGATCTAAATTCCACCACATTCCTTGACGCTGACCATTCTCTGATGGCCTCAACCTTCGCAGGATCCATGACAATCCCTTCTTCTGAAATAATGTGCCCCAAGTAATGGATCTGCCTTTGATAAAATGAGCATTTTCGCAACTTGGCATACAATTGATATTCTCTCAACACTTGCAACACCATCCTTAGTTGTTGTTCATGCTCTTCCTCTGACCTAGAATACACAAAAATGTCATCCAGGAAGACTATGACAAACTTCTCTAGATAGTCCCTGAATACACCATTCATCAAGCACATAAAAATAGCAGGTGCATTTGACAGTCCAAACGACACCATTGTGAACTCGTAATGACCATACCTTGTTCTAAAGGGGGTCTTGTTCATGTCTTCATCTTTTATTCTTACCTGGTGATATCCCGATTTGAGATCTATCTTCAAAAATATTTTTGCACCTTTCAACTAATCGAAAAGATCATCGACCCTTGACAGAGGGTACTTGCTCTTGATAGTTACTTTGTTCAACTGTCTGAAATAAATGCACAGCCTCAACGTCCTGTCCTTCTTCTTCAAGAATAGGACCGGGGAACCCCAAGGTGACATGCTTGGGTGAATGTACCCCTTCTTTAGAATCTCTTCAAGCTACAATTGCAACTCTTTCATCTCTAGCCTACTCATTCTATAAGGAGCTTTCGACACTGGAGCTGCTCCAGGCATCAAATTTATAGAGAAATCGATATCTCTCTTTGGAGGTAGTCTGGGTACCTTTTGAAATATGTCTTCAAACTCTGTTAGTACCACATGGTCTCCAATATTTGAGACTTCATCTCTGGATGCTTCCTCCACACGGGTTGCAAACAATTGATGGCCTTTTATGTAGCACTTCTTCAGCTGCATTGCTAAGATTTCTCTTACAGCCACATCTCTGGGAATTCCTTGGACTGTTTTTCGATTCCCCTCCTCATCTGGGCATGTAAACTTCTTGTTATGATAGTCCAGGATGAGATGGTGTTGGTCCAACTAGTCCATCCCAATTAAACAGTCATAAGAATCTAAAGGCAAAATATTCAATTCAGCCTTCATGCTCAATCCCTTCATGTCCATAGGACAGGAATTAACCAGCTCAGTGACTTTCCTCTTGGTTCCTGTAGCCAACTGCACTAACCAAGACTTTTCATGTTTGCTTCTTGATAAATACAAAATTTCCACAACCCTAGGATCTACATAACTATGGCTAGCCCCTGAATCAACTAAAATAGTAAATGGTTGGTTGTTAATCATACCTTCCACTTCAATCATGTGTGACTGAAATTCATCTTGCTTGTTGTCCAGGGATGAATAGATCCATGGCATTCTACTGTCCATGTCCTCCACTGTTTAGCTTGCTGAACATTGTGAACGATTGTCGCTTTATCATTTCTGTGGGGGAAATCTCTGTACCTATGATTTCCTTTACAACCCCAACACTCCATAGGTGGTGGTCTTGGCATTTTCCCACCCACTTTAGCCTTCCTGGGATCTCTAAAAGATGGTTGTCCTTGAGGACTTTTTTGGAAAAAGGGAAGCGTGTTTCCCTTCTGCCTCTACTCTTTCCTGAACTTCTTCTAATCATCCCAAACCTTCCGAAAAGTAGGTTTTTCCCTTTGCTGCTCATACAAGAATTTCACCCTTCTTATTGTTTCTTCCATATTCTTAGGATCATCATACTGAATCTTGTCACCAATGGAAGGTGGTAGTCCACTCAGATACCTATGAATCTTGATAGCCTCATCTTTGATGAATGGAACATACTTCAATAATTACAAAAACCTTCATTCGTATTCATCAATGGTCATGCTACCCAGCTTGAGTTCAAAGAACTCCTTCATATTTCTGGCATAGTATCTTTTATTCAGGTATTTCCTCTCAAAATACCTCCTGAATTCCTTCCATGTGATATCTTTCTCTCTAATGTGATGCACCTGCACAAACTGATCCCACAACATGGATGCTTTTCCTTTTAGTTGATACATCGCAATTATTCCTTCTGCATGAGAGGAATAATTCTTCAGTTGGAATTATTTCCTCATTCCAAGCAACCATGTTTTAGCATCTTCCTCCTTCTTATGTTCTCCATCAAACATTGGAGGCTTGATCTTGTTCATTTCCCCTTTCAATTCATCCATCCCAGATCTCCTATGCTTTCTAGTAGGAGATGGGCTTGAACTACTGTGTGCTTCCCTACTGGAATGCTTTGGGGAGCGACGACGATGTCTGCTAACACTCCTTGATCTTATTTTCCTCTCAAGGGTCCTAACACTCCTTGATCTTATTTTCCTCTCAGGGGTCCTGTGACTCTCTATCTTGCTTGAGTCACTCTCCTTTTTCAATTTCCTTTCTATTCTTTCCAGGCTCTTCAACATCTTTAAGTTGAATTCACCCTACTGGTCCCTGACCCTCATGATCTTTTGGCTATCAGCTCGGTGAGCCTGGGCATCTTTCTGCAATCTTTCAATGAGTTTCATAATATGTCCTTCCTTATCCATCTCTTTTCCACGCCCATTAGATTTTGATCCTTCGGCTCCCAAATTTACATTCCTTCCCTCTCTTTTTCTTTCTGAATTGGAGGCAATCCACACCTCTTCCATTTCTATACTTGGTGTCAATTCATGATTTTCCTAACACTTGTTGAACTATGCACACACAACGTCCAGTCAACAAATTTTGTCAGGCCTTAAACCCTTAATAAAACTTCAACATTCACAAACCAACGTGAATAAGAAAAACATTTTGAATCCACTAAGTTTTTTGAGCTCTGTTTGGCTCTGCAATTTTTAGGACTTCGGGACTTTGGGTCTTCGGTACCTAGGAGTTCACAATGCATTGACTCCCAACTTATTGTCACTACCATCCGAATTCTGAAAATTCTATTTCCTTTACCCTCCGGGTCCATAGAGCACAACTCTCTCCCACATCCACAGTGCCAAGTGGCACACTTAGGAGGGTCCACGCCACCTATGGTGACGTCATTGGGTCCCACCACTCTCACTTTTCTTCTCTACCTACTGGAACGTGGTACACATCCATGTTACCACATCCCTTCCAAGTGAAATCTAATGGTTAGACCTCTCTCAAATCTACGACGCAGATCCTTTCAGTGTTTCAGGATTTCACGGTTTCGGGTTTTCGGTAACCGGGAGATCGCGATGTAGCGAATCCAAGTCTCTCGTCATTTCAATCCCCGAATTCTGAAATGATCCAATGATTCAAGTTCCTCTCCTATGATCTACGGTGTAGATCATTTCAGGATTTCGGGTCGGTTCTTTCGTCTTCGAATATTTCGGGACTTCAGATTTTTGGGTTTTTGGTAACTGTGTTTTCGCGAATTGCGCCAACAAGGGATCCTTCCCTTTGGTTTCCTAGATGCCGAAATTATGACTGGAAACCATGTGTCCCTCCGATAGGCGGTCCTCATGATTTTGGGATTTCGCGCACTACGATTTCCACACTCCTATGCAACTCCAAAGGGTTTTAAACCTTGTGCATGTTCTCCAGATCTAACGGTCGTGAGGGTTCTCCTTTCTTCCTGAACAGGTTCTATGGCTCTAGCACTTTTGGTCTGGAGTTATCTCCCCCTGTGGTGATATACCACACTGGCTGTGATTTTTATAATACCACTACACCTCCTGAGCTTTGTAATATGGTCAAGTAGCCCGTTGACACTCAGAAAACATTTTGAGGTTTGAAATTAGTTCTTCAGACACAATTTATTCTCAAAACCTCGGTCCAAAGGCCACTTATCCAACCCATCTAGGCTCAACATTAAAACCATGGCTTTGATACCATTCTGTAATGCTCCCCCTGCCGTCATCCCCAGGGCTGGGCCAACGCTACTATGCAGAACAACAATCCCATACTTATTTATATATAACATGAATTTTAAACAAATGAAACACATTTAACTTAGAGTAAGCACCAGATTACTGCTAACATGTAGATTTAATGGAATTAATAGTAATTCATTATTACAGCAAAATACATGATAAATATAGGAAACACGGGTATGCAAAACATAATTAAAGCATAAGATGATACTTATCTTTGAAACTGTGGTAATTCCACCAACCCCGTGCAGGCCTTCCACAAACCTCCCAGCCTTATACCATGCTACTCATCAAGCTCAATAGTGGGTCACCCCTGAACTGGGACTAAGCTCCACCCCGGGTAAAGAATCCTAGGCTAGGCTGAGGTTAGAGGGAAAACACATAGTCACAAGGAAGGATTCTCTCCCAGGAACCACTTATGCCCACTTCCCACATACTCTCTTTCCCCACATGCCTATTCCACCCCAGGAGTATACACCTTCTCTATCACCTAGACAGTCCTTTGGCTGCTAACATCCCTTTCCTTGGGCTTCAGCAATAGACCAGACCATAAATCTCTGAGATCTGTGGCAGCAATAGGGTTCCTTCTAGGACCTCTCTCCTTCCTCCACACACTCTCTCACCTGGAGAGAGTCGCTCACAGGCTAGGAAACCTATCCTTTCAATCCTCAACCACCTCTCTCCCCTAGAGAGAGTGTTGTATATACTGGCCAACAAGACACACCTGGTCAAGCACTTCTCATCCACCACAATCCACTGGAACCCAGACTCGAACACCCTAGGGTAGAAACAAATAGGCACAATAGCATAAACTGACTCAATAAGAATGGGGCACTTCGGTTTTCTCAATCCGACAACTCAGGATAGACTCATGGTTAGGGTTTCTCAGGGACCTGTGACAAACAATCCACGCAGGGGTCGAGTTAGACTCCACGATTCAGAATAGAGGGGGGGGGGGAGGGGGTTATATCGGATTTCCCAGAAACAAACACAGACACATGCCTCCTCCCATTTCAGAAGGAAGAAACCCCATCATGGCTCAATTCAACAGTTTTAACTGCATGCACTTGGGTTGAGACTTGTCACCCATGAAACTGTATGCATTCCATCAACATTCATTCCTCCCCACTTGTAAGTCACTTCTCATTCCAAAAGAACTTAGGATAAAACATATATTTCACATGGTCTCTTTGGAATAATATTAAAATATTATTCCGAAGGTCTTTAGCCCCTAGGCTCAACACTTAGCCCCTCTTCCCACCTTCCAGCCTCTAATACCTTACCCACTCTGTGGAAGCTTAGTCCCCCATCAATCATTCGTCGTGGTCGGTCTACACGTAAAAGTGTTTATATTTTTATTAATAATGTGCATAGATACATGTACAAAATCAGGCTCTTGGCCTTCAACACTTAGGCTCTCTGGCCTAATAATCACATAAGCCCACCAGCTTATATAAACTTGGCTCACTAACGTATACAACATAATTACAATTCATTTCATAAACATGATTTACAACGGGGCTTGACCTTGGGGACATTACATCTTCCCTTTCTCTTCATTTTGGTACCTACTTTAGCAACACTTGTGGGCAATAAAGGGCTTGCATTCTATGATTGAGGAGTATATGCTATATCCAACTTGAAGTGAGAAGCAACAACAAAATGTTTCCATGAGATATATTTCTTACCCAATTCTTCAAAGACTAGAATTCTAATCAATCCAGAGTGGAAGATGCTATTATCCACATCCTTAAACTTGGATTGAATCATGTCTGACATCTTACCTATGCTCCTTAACAAATAGTAGGGAATATTCATTTCAATTTTACCAGTAATGCAACAGAAGCCTTATATGGTACCGGTACAATGTGTTAAACCTCCCTTCACATGTAAAGTATCTCTGGATAATCTTCAATATCTTGTCAAATTGCTCAATCAGTTGATTCCTTGGCACACCTTTAGACAAATCACTGGCTTGATGTTCAAGTTTAAGGAAATATTTTTCATAGGCTGCATTCAAATCCACCACTTTAAACCATTTCTCACCTATGATAGGGATTCTTGTTGCAACTGAAATAGAGGCCTTGGTCACCTCAAATTATAAATCCCCTACCTTGGTTCTCCTACCATAAAAATGTAATGCAAAATGCCTTGTCACCTCAAGATGGCCTCTTTGCATATTCTGGCAGAAAGAGAGGCATCCCACTCTTTGAAAAACCTCTCTTTCCATGGGCTTTGTATAAAAATGATGCATGTCCATAGGTTCAGTTCTAACCACCTTGCCCCCTTTGTGTGTCTTCTTCATATGAGGAGTCTCCATATCTTAGAATGACAGATTCTTGTGGATTATGGGGTAGTAATGACCAAAAGGACCTAAATTCAAGCTTCAAATGGACAAAGTTGCACTTTTAAAGAACTTCCCTTTAAACCAGACTGGTGCTAGTAAGCTAAGACTTGGTTTTGGAAATCCCTCCCTTAAATTTGTGCAGGTATTGGAAATTTAGAGAATGAGAGGATATTTTGTAATTGGCCCTTTGAAGCTAGGTAAAAGCGCTCAATTCAAATATCAAAGGAAGCAGGGGAGACACATAGTGGTTAAGTAACTCCTTTAGGTAGCGCAATGCATATGCAAAGGATAGAATTGTTTAGGTGTTGTGATATTAGTAGCTATGGTGGGAGGATGTATGCGACTTTGACACACAAGTAGTGAAGTTTATAGGTTTGAAATGAGAGGAGACAAGGATGAGATGATGTGAAGAAAAGTCTCTCACAACTATGCAAGCTCGATAATCCAAAACTCTGAGCGCTAATTCTCTGTGAAAATTTATGTGCAGAGGAGGAAACATGGGATACCTGTGGGATAAACACTAGCTTGAAGCTTCAGTGATATTTCAGGATGAAGTCATGAACATCATGGCCTCTGAATCTACCTCAACATCGGATCTGGCAACACTGTTATCACCTGGTTAGAACTGTAAGTTTGTGCAGTGCAACACTCTTGAGTTTTTCAAAATCACAAATCGTTATCAGGGCTCATAAATACAAGATCTTGAAGGTATCTTTTAACCAACTCCTAGCACTGAAAACAAGGAAAATGACATTAGTTGTTGTAATCATAACTCATGGTGGAAAAATTATGAATGGGAAAGGTGCTACGGAAACGCCTAATGAGTGGGCAACGCTCCATTTCAAAAAATGATTGGATAGGTAAGAAAGGACAACAAGGCATGGCTATCAGGTCATGAATGAGGAAAATGGTCTATCAAATCAGTCTAGTCAAGGGAAGGATCGATCCTAGTGACAAATCATGGAGGGGGGCAAATTTTAAGTCATGAACAAAAATAGTTCTAAGTCTAAAAACCAAATGAGGATCAAAACATAAGTCATGACTCAACACTTTATTTATCAAAGGGGTCCTAACAGACATAATTTTAAAAGGGGTGAAAATTAAAAAATTAAAATCTAAGGCTTAGGAAATGATAAAAACAAACTAAAACCCAAGGAAACTTAGTGTGATAACATTGGCTCCACGAGGGATGGCGTGCCCCCTACGGGCTCCCAAGAATGAGTAGATTTAGTGCCTTAACATAGGGCTATGGGGCCAGTTATTGAAAAATAAATAAAAGAAAAATGATATTGACAATGGCATGGAAATCCACTCAATGCTCAAGCAAAGTACTTTTTCAAAAAATTCCCATTGACAGGGCCACCAAAAAATTCTTCATTCTCCATATTCTACAACTTGAAAGTGTTATTAGAGAATACCTCAGCTATTTTGAAAGAACCAATCCATAACGCTTCAAATTTACCATGCTTGCCTTTCTCTTCCTTTGGTGTATCCCACTTGAGCACTAGATTGCCTAGTTGAAAATCCTCTTTGTTCACTTTCTTGTTGAACACCTACTTGATCTTCAGTTGATGAGCATGTGCTTTATCTACAAGCTACTCCTGAGTTTGCTTCACTTCGACCAGCTGCTGAATCCTTCTGATCATATGAATGAGCTCCCCTTGGCAATCTTGGAAGAATTTTTCCATAGGTAAGGCAAGATGAGAAGGAAAAATGGATTCAACTCCATACACCAGCTGGAAAGGGGAAAGTCTCAGGGACCTCTTTATTGTCACTCTGTCAGCCCATAGAGAAAATTTGAGTTTTGAGTCCCATGCCTTTTTTTTATCCTTTAACAACTTTTTAATGATATTTATAAGGATTTTGTTTGAGGATTCTGCAAGCCCATTTCCTTGAGGGTAGTAAGGGGTAGAGTGAATGAATTTGATCCCAAACTATTCACATAACTAAATCAATGGTTCGGCCTTGAAAGATGCAACATTATCAGTGACGATTTTGTTTGGACACCCAAACCTTGCCATAATGTCCTCAAGGAAACCAATGATCACTTTGTGGGAATAATTCCTTATAGGAATAGCTTCAATCCACTTATTAAAGTAATCTGTAGTAGTCAATATCCATCTATGTTGGCCACTGGAAGTGGGATGAATTTCCCTAATAAAATCTAGGCCCCACTACTTAAAAGGTCCTGAAGCTGTCACATGATTTAATGGAAAATACTTAAGCTATTGCTTTCTAGAGAACTTCTGACATTTAGCACAGGCTTTGATCTTAGCACAAACATCGGTGAACAAACTAGGCTAGAAGTATCTATCCCTAAGGATCTTTTATGTCGTGGTTCTCCAATAATGATGCCCCCCACATAAATTGTCATGAAAATCAAACATAATCTTTTGGGATTCTTATGGGCCTAGGCACCTCAAAGGAACTCCTAATGGATCTTTCCAATACAAAACTTGATCAACAAGGAAATATTATATTGATTTGAGTTTTAAGGCCCTCACCTTGTTCTTTTCCATACCATTTGGAGGCTGTAAATTCTGCAAGAAAAATATAATGTACTTGTACCAGCTGCAATCTGCCAATGCAGAGATGACTTGAGAACCTTTATCCGTTAATTTAGCCTGTTGATTTTATGAACATGAGTGGATGAAATTCACCCCCAATGTTGAGAAATTTGATTCAGCCAACAACTTGGATAAACCCTGGCCTTTAACCAATTTGGTAGGCTTAATTTCCAAATTGAATTCAAGGATTTTAATAATCCACTTGCTCCTTTTTCTGTCTATATCAGGATGAATAAGAATTTCTTTTACCACAACTGATGGGACATAAGCAATGACTCTTGAATGCAGGACATAAACTATGAAGGATTTGAGAGCTTTAACCAATGCATAGGCTTGCTTATCTGTGATATCATATTTTAATTCAGCATCTCTCAATGCCCTGCTGAAAAAGGCAATGGGTTGCTCTAAGCCTTCAACATTATTCTACAGCAAAACTACTGCTACTATATCAAAAGAAGAAAAAGAAAAAATAAGAAAGTCCTTGGAGTAGTCTAGACTGATAAGAACTGGGGATTTAGTAAGGGATTTCTTTATCTTATCAAAAGAATCATTGGACTCAGTAGTCCATTTGATTTAACTACCCTTCCTCAGCATGGCTATGATATACTTAACCAACTCGGCAAAATTTGACACAAATCTTCTCAAAAAATTAATTTTTCGTAGAAAAGATTAAACCTCTTTTTTGGATCTAGGAAGTGACAATGTTTGTATAGCTTCAGTCCTGTTGGAATCAATCCTTACCCCTTCAACCGACACAATATTCCCAATAATTTTCCTTCTTTCATGGAAAACAATGGCTTTTTCGGATTCAGAGAGAGACCAAATTTTCTCCATTTCAAGAAAACCTTTCTT
Source organism: Picea sitchensis (assembly GCA_010110895.2). Taxonomy (NCBI): domain Eukaryota; kingdom Viridiplantae; phylum Streptophyta; class Pinopsida; order Pinales; family Pinaceae; genus Picea; species Picea sitchensis. The sequence continues at coordinate 397,288 of SNQJ01S0003974.1, read as the reverse complement.
AAATGATCACAATGTTCTTTATTAGACTGAGAGAACACTATTATGCCATACATAAATGTACCCCAAAGAGTGGTAAAGGTCATATTCTCTCTATCTTCTTGTAAAATAAAGACCTTATTGTACTCGAAAAAACCATCAACCATGGACACCCTAACTGCTCATGTCACCCTCTGTAATATGTGCTCCATCTTGGGCAAAGGATAATTATCCTTTTCAGAGCTTCTATTCATATTTCAGAAATCAACGCAAAGTATGATTTCTCCATTCTTTTTCTTACTGGGACCAAATTGGCCACCCATTTAGAATACCTCAAAGGAATGATAATTTTTGCATCTAAAATCTTTTTTACCTCTTTCTCCATGGCATTCAGTAACATAGGATTGATTTGCCTCAACTTTTTCCTGAAGGGTTTGGTGTCTTCTTTTAATGGAATCTTGTTCTCTATAATGCTTGTGTCATAAGTTCTAAGATCTTCATAAGTCCAAGCGAATACATCAGCAAATTCCTTCAACAACTTAGTATAATTTTCCCTCTGATCTTATGATAGGTTGCTTGACAATTTGACATATTTTGGATTCTTTTCAGTGCCCAAATTGCACTCAGTTATATCGGCATAATCAGTGGATACTTTCCCTTTCACTGCCATGCCGTTCCCGTCAAATAATCTTTCCAAAGGAACTAGGCCTTTTGGAATATGATTGTTAGATAGCTGCACAATATGATGATTAGCAATTTTATTGAGGAAAACATGAGAATGAGGAGTAATTTCTAAATCATGACCTTGATCAATGTGTAATGCATAAAACTCATCAATAGTTTCGAGGAAATGTTTAAGTTCTAAATCTTCTTCGAACACCTTCTGATATTTTACATTGTCCGATATAAAAGGCTTGTACTTGACTTCTACATCATACTTGATTTTAGGTGCTATAGGAATTATGAAGTTGCTTGCTGATACAACCAAAGAATCAACCATGGTATTCTCTTATCTAGGAATAAACGAAATGTTAAAAGATAAGAAAAAACTATCCACCAAGTCCCACACTTCATTTCTGTAAGATCTAAGCGTAGGGTGCTTTGTTTGATAAATATTTTTAATCTGATGGACTATTAATTCAGCCTCCCCAAACACTGATAACTCTTCTATCCCCATGTCTTCAGAAGCCCTCAGTCCCAAGACAATAGATTCATACTCTGCAACATTATTAGTAGTTTCAAATTCTAGTTTATATGACAAAGATATAGTCTCTTGAGATGGTGAGATAAACACCACTCCAACACCAACACCTTCCTTAGAAGAGGCCCCATCAAAGAAAATATTTCAAACATAAGTGGTTAGAGGAGGCTCCTCACAAAAGGTAACAAACTATTTTCTGATTTCGAGAGGAGTTTTAGGAGCATCGGTGAGCAGCAAAATGCTAGATCCCAAATATGTATCAAAAGAAAAAACAGGATGATTTGTGGGGTTTTCTTCATCACTAATGATGTAAGACAATTGAGATTCCCTGTAAAGTCTTCTATGATCTTCCCCCAAAATGAGAATAGTAGCATAAGAGAGATCCATATGCAAGGTTCCCCCAAGTCTTTTTATCCAAGACCTTGACAAGAGCATTCTGAACTTGGGGGGAACATCAGCCACCATGATATCCATGAGTACACTTTTCATGGGAAACTAAAATAGAGTCACAACCAAATCCTTAATGACTCCAATACACTTCACTTTCTTGGAGTCAAAATAATATAAGTCATGGTAAATCTTTGTGATTTCTAACCCAGGTTCATCCATAATAGATTTTGCCATGAGATTGTGGGATGCCCCTGAATCCATCAAACAATTATGGAACACCTTATCATGAATATTTAGTGATGTATAGAAAGGAGGGGATGAATCATCTCTATATTCTATTAATGGAACCAAGATCACTGTTGGTTTTTCATCTTGAAGATTTAATGAATCAGTGGCACTTGGAGAGGCTTCGGGCTATAACATTTTGGACAGATATTTTTTAAATTCTTCATTTTTTATCAATTCCAAAAAAGGTACAGGGATCTTTATTTTTTGGATCTCATTCTCAAAACTGAAGGAAGAAGAAGGCTTAAATATTTCTTTGGTTTCAAGAGTAGGATTTCTTATTAGAACTTGTGGACACTAAGAGTCTTTTTCCTTACTTCTCACTGTCATAGCCTTGGCATAATTTTATTTTTGGGCAGGCTGATTAGGGGCATCAGTTTTTTCTTCATTCTTATTGGATATCAGATTATATGTATTAGTATTTTATTTTGCTTTCTCTCCCTTAATTAATTCATTTATTTGAATACCCATCAAAGATTTCTCATAAGAGGATTGAGTCAAGTGTGGGGATGGGGATGTGTCACCTAATCAGTGAATATCATGATCAAATTATACCTCCTCTTCTTCTTCATCATAAACTAGATTGTTTTGAAAAGGATCTTGTACCTTCTGATCATCTCTCTCTCTATTTTTTGGATCTCTGGGAAGGATTTGGGGAGAATTGTTTGTTCTCCTGAAGTTACCTTTGTTATCAGTATTTTGGGTATTTTTGTAGGTCTGTTTTCCTTCCAGTTTTAACTTCTCTATCTTAGTGGAACGAGATTTTACAAATTTGGTAATCTCCTCCACTTGAGGATGAAAAGTATGGGAGTCAGAAGTTGAGGCTTCATTTCTGTTTTTCCTTCTATCTCCATCAGATTTTCCTCTGAGTTTATCAGATGCCATTATGTTGGATTCTACCTCCAAGGCTGCATATTGCATATGAACTAAGGAGGTTGATCTTCTTTCTCTTAGTAGAAGGTAAAACTCAGAGTCAAAGGCACTGGCATAAGTAATTTTTGCGAAGGTTTAAATGTCTTTTATCTCATCAAGAGTATTATTATACATTTTATTAAATCTTTTAGAAAAGTCAGAGACAGACTCTCCTTCTTTCCTTTTTAGGGTTCCAAATTCGGTGATGTAATACAAAAAGTACTTTTTGTCCCCCCAATGCCTCAATAAGGCTTCATCTAATGCTTTGATGCCAGTAATGGATCCAGGGGCCAGACCCTTAAACCACTTCCTAGCCTCACCAAAAAGGCTTCGGATGAAAACTCTCATCCACACATTCTCATTTTCAATGTTTTGATTATCTGCATAGCTATAGAAAGGAACTAGATGTTCCTCAGCTATTATATCTTCTTCTCTTGTAAACTTGGGCATGTATTTCAAATAATCTCAAGGAGGGAGAACATTCACTGGCTAAAGTAAGACTAAAGGAGTGTATCTTGCAGCCACTATGGCATCCATCCTATATGCAGGTGTGACGCAAACCCCCAAACCCTCTGGTCCAAGGTCTGTGCAGGATCGGTCTAATCTTCCCTTTGAGTCTAACTGGCTCTTTGGTTTCCCCTCGAGAAATACCCTTCACACTCAATAGTGTATCCGCAGGCCCTTATGGGTGTGCCATGTGATCAAACATGAAGCATCAACCCAAACCTATTTACCCGAAATAGATTAATGCCCTTCGCGACTTCAAAACTTTGGGTTTTGAGATTTCATGATTCCTGTTGTCGAGGGTTCTTATCTCTACAACTTTCAAAACATGAATTGCCAAAGTCCAATGCACTCGCAAAGGTTGAATTTCAACAGGCTTCTCACTTTATCAGGATTTCAGACTTTGCGATTTCGCGAATCCGGACACAAGGCTCTCCGTCCTTCAACCTTCGAATCCCGAACGGGTCCACAAGATTTGACTCTGCCAATTAACGTAGACACACCACCTGCCATTTTTACTGGATTTGGGGTTTTGGGGATTTTGATCCCAAAGTACCACCTCCTCCATCTCCCAACACCCAAAGTGCCGAAATCCTGAAACTTTAATCCAGGTCCTATCGTAACTTGCGACTTCAGGATTTTCGTTCCACTGCACTCCACTCCTTGTCGCTAGGATCCCCGAAATGTTGAAATAATACGACAACTTGTGCAAAGAACGATCAATGGTCCACATTGATTTTGGATCCTAGAGTGGAAATCTTTCCTGCCTCTAACCACCCTGAAATTTCCTCGGATCCTATGGTCCTCGTGATTTCGGGAATTCCCCAGAGAGAATTTCAACTGCTTGTTGCTCCTTGATATCTCCTACGAAATAAACCAGGGTTCTTCCTCTGGGATTTAACTTCTGCAAAATGAATTTGCTTCATCTCCCCCTTGTTTATCTCAAGGCACTAACCCTCCTAAGCTTTCCTTGCAACCTTGAGTCTTCAATAAGACTCTTGTGTGCACTTCCTATGGCAGTCCCTCAAATACTTCTAAGTATTTGATTCTCTTGACTCTGTGCACTTTTCTACAATAGCAGTCTTCCAATTCACCCCTTGGTTGATAAGTTCTCAACTCTCAACTGGCCTACGCACACCTTGCATGAATCTTGGGTTTCACCTGCACTTTTGCAGGAATGAGAACAACGATATCCCTCCTAAGCTTCCAGAGATAAACTCAGAATCTCTATCAACGCACTTCTTGCGGACAATTTCACTGCACTCCTTGCAGGAACTTCTCACTTGGGATGAGAAACAATTAAAACTCATTCACTTCCTCTCTCCCAGACATCAATCATTCAACATGAAATCATACATTCACGCAATATCAAAGAAAATGCATAACAGAGAGAATAAACAACCATAAGCATACCATTCAACATGTGTACACATAAAGCATCATAACACCATGCATCTGAATCAAAGCTTCATATATTAATTCAGAACTTCTGTACATGGGTTCTTCTTTACAACTCTCTGCTACAACTCTCCTCTTCTCTATGCTAATGTGCTTAATGATACAATTCTATGATTGATACAATGATACAAGAATGAGGGTGTCTATAGTCGGTTTTCCCTCCTACGCTCTAAAGCTGTCTAATCTAGAATTTAAATCTACCTACTTACATTAACTATGCATAAATGCCTGTACCTACTACAGATGAGATAAATCACTCATGATTTGTTTACATCCTCCAAAATATACATGCAAGGTACACCTTATTACATTAATATTTCAAAAACATTCCAAAACACTTTTGCAACGTGCTGAAATGTGTTGGCGCTCATCCCAGATGTCTTCCACCCCCGCACTCGCTTGCTGCTGGCGATGCTCCTGCATCATACTCCCTCGCTTAAAAATTTTCATGGAATCCTGTTCATGAGCTCTTGTACAGTTTGTATATTCTTATGAATTTATGCTTCATTTTCCTAGCTGATGTCTTCAACTGGATGTCCCTTCCATTTGACCAAGTATTCAAAATACTCTTTCCTCTTGGTCTTCTTGCTGACCCTCTTGTCAAGTATACTTTCCATCTGTGTCTTCTCAGCTAAAGGCATTTGTTTAATCCACTGAAACTCTGTCTATCCATTCTCTTCTCCTACTTTTCCAACTCTGTAAGGGTACAAATAAGAGATCTTGAATATCGGTGAAATTATGATCCCATCGGGTAATTCATTCTCATATGAATTTGCCCCAAATTTCTTCAAGACCTTGCATGGTCCAATATTTTTCATTTTCATTTTGTTATATGTTCCCCTTGGGAACCTCTCCTTCCTCAGATGTGCAAGAATTAGATCACAAACTTCAAACTAAAGTTCTCGCCTGTGTTGATCTGCTCTGTGTTTATACTCTTGACTTGAAGTTTGCAAACGTTCCCTCACTTGGCTGTGAAGTTCCTTCATTGCTTCTGCAAAATCCTCTGCACTAGCACTTCTAAATTCAGTCTGTTCTGAATATTTCAATTCAGACACTCCCATGGGTTTCATTCCATAAACAATCTAAAATGGACTCTTCCCTGTGCTTTTGTTAATTAAATCATTGTATGCAAATTCCGCATGTGGCAGAATGTGATCCCATTGACTGTGGTGTTCAGTCACTAGGCTCCTTAGCAAATCTCCCAAGATTTTGTTTACAATTTTTGTTTGGTCATCCATCTAAGGATGATAAGATGAGATAAATGACAAATCTGTCCCCAACTTCTTCCATAAATTCCTCCAGAAATGTCCCACGAACTTGGTGTCTCGATCTAAAACTATACTTCTTGGCAAGCCGTGAAATCTGACAACTTCTTTGAAAAACAAGTTCACAATGTGAGTTGCATCGCTGGTTTTCTGCATGGTATAAAATGTGCCATCTTTGAAAATCTATCGACTACCACAAAGATTGAATCACAACCTCTTTGTGTCCTTGGCACCCCTAATACAAAATCCTTGCTCACTGCATCCCACTGCCTCTCAAGTATGGGTAATGGCTGGTATAACCCTGTGTTCTACCTTTTTCCCTTTGTGTGCTGAAAAATTCTACATATTTCCACAAATATTTTTACATCTGTCCTCATCTCTGGCCAAAAATACGAGCCATTCAACTTTGAGAACATCTTATCATGACCAAAATGTCCAACCAATCCTCCACTGTGTTTTTCTTTTAGCAGATTCTCCCTCATGGAGAATTTTGGAATACATAATTGATTGCCTCTGAATAGTAATCCATCCTCGATCATATATTCAGTCCATTGACTTCTGTCCCTGCGAATTGGATTCTCAGATGCCTCATATGCCTCTTTAAAATCTGGATCGTCTCTGTACATTTCTTTGAGATTATCAAAACCCAAAGTTTTGACTTTGAATTCCTGCATCAGCAAACATTTCCTACTCAAAGCATTAGCAACTTTGTTAGCAGTTCCAGAAATATGTTTGATTACATAAGTAAAATTTTGCATGAAATCAATCCATTTTGCATGTTTTTGTTTCAATTTGTCTTGTCGAGTCACAAATTGCAAAGCATGATTATCATTGTACAAAACAAACTCTTTAGGAACCAAATAATGTCTCAACTTCTTCAACGCTTGTATGACAACATAAAATTCTTTGTCATATGTGGAGTACTTAACTTTCGCTTCATTCAGTTTCTCACTGAAGTATGCGACTGGCCTGTCATCTATGCTCAAGACCACTCCAATTGGAAATCCACTAGCATCACATTTGACCTGAAATGTCTTACTGAAATCTGGCAACACCAGAATTGGTTGTTCAGTAATCTTCCTCTTCAGCAGGTTGAAAATTTTCTCGACTTCTTTTGTCTAATGAAAAGACTTATGTTTTTTCTTCACCATGTCCATCATCGGTGCACTAATTCCACTGAAATTTCTGATAAATTTTCTGTGGAAACTAGACAATCCATGGAAACTTCTAACTTCAAATATACTCTTCGGCGATGGCCAATTCTTAATGGCATCCACCTTCTCCGGATCCATATTCATCTCATTTGCAGAGATAACAAAACCCAAATAAATGAGTTTTGTCCTCATAAATGTTGATTTCTTCATATTTATCAACAAATTTTCTTGCTGCAATCTCCTCATCACTGTAGCCAAATGCTTCAAGTGTTCAACTTCTGTCTTGATGAAAATCAATATATCATCAAGATATACGATGCCAAATTTTCCTATGAAATCCTTAAGGACTTCATTCATCAATCTCATGAAAGTACTATGCGCATTTGTTAATCCAAATGGCATAACAATCCATTCATACAGCCCTTCATTTGTCTTGAATGTCATCTTCCATTCATCACCTTCTCTCATTCGGATTTGATGATATCCGCTTTTCAAATCAATCTTTGAAAAGAATCTTGTTCCACTCAAGAAATCCATCAAGTCATCCATCCTTGGCAATGGAAATCTGTATCTGATGGTGATCGTATTTATCACTCTTGAGTCTGTGCACATTCTCTAGCCTCCATCTTTCTTTTGGTTGAGCACTATTGGAACAACACATGGAATTAAGCTCTCTCTAATCAACCCTTTGTCCATTAAATCCTGGACCTGTCTCTTGACCTCTTCATTCTCCTATGGCGTCGATCTATATGTTTCTTTGTTTGGTAAATTAGCTCTAGGTATAATATCAATATGATGACTTATACTTCTGATAGGTGGCAACAAACAAGGTAGTTCATCCACTACTATATCAGCGAACTCTTCCAGTAGCTACTGGATTTCCTCTGGAAAATCATCTACTCTTGTACTGGTCAAAACAATTGTAGGCTTCCTGACCACAATGAATTGTGGGTCTTCCTTCTTAACCTCATTAAGAAGTTCCTTCCCACTCATGATAAGTATAGTGTTGATCACCTCTAGTTTCATTTCTTTATCTTTAATCGACAACAACATGTGAGTTCTCCCATTCTTCTCCAGGGTGTATATGTTCTTTCTCCCATCATGAATCACATTTTTGTCATATTTCCATGGTCTACCCAACAATAGATGACAAACATCCATGGGAATGACATCACATAGTATGTCATCTTTATATCCTCCTATTTTAAATTCAACTAAACATTGTTTAGTGACATTTACCTGATGTCCTTTTGTAGCCATGAAACTCTGTATGGGATTGGATGTACGATAGTCTCCAGTTCCATATTTTCTACCATCTCTGTAGAAACAAGATTGTCTGTGCTACCACAACCCATGATTACTTTGCATACCCTGTCTTTGGTCTTGCAAGCAGTCTGAAAAAGTCTGCTCCTTTGGGCTAGGTTCTCTGCCTCCTTCTCTGGATTCAAGAGAACTTTCCTCATCATCAACAATCTTACGCCCTCAGCATCTTCTTCCTCAACATTTCTTCCTTGTGCTTTGGCAATGTGAGTTTCACCTCCCTATTTCTTTCTGTCTGGACATTCATGGGATTTGTGTCCATTTTTTCCACAAGTAAAGCATTTTATTTCTCCACCTCTGCCTCTTCCTCTTCCTTTTGTACGAGGAAAAGAATTATTATCACCATACTGTCCTCTCTATGAGCTTCCTCCTCTCTCATGTTGAGTTTGAGGTTTCTTTCCCTCCTCTTGAGGTCTCTGAGTTTTGTCTTGGGCAATTGTTTTCCCTCTGGTCTGACTTCTTCCTCGACCTCTTTGACCTTGATTTCAACTCGGTTTTTCTTCAACTTTCAGAGCCATTTGATAAGCATCTTCTATAGTCCGAATGATCATCATGCTCATCTCATCTTGGATGTCATATCTTAGACCATTCATGTATCTGGCAACCTTTCATCATCACTTTCTTGATGACCTGCCCTGATGTTTAGTTTGTAGAATTCTTCAGTGTATTCTTTCACTGACATCAACTTCTGTCTCAAGTTCTGCATTATCCGAAACAGAGTAATTTGATAATCCTTGGGTATGAATTTTTCTTTCATCTTTGCAACAATTCTATCCCAACTCTTGATTGTTTTCTTTCCTGTGCAACATCTATCAGCCTGCAGTTCATCCCACCATAATGTTGCATGCCCTTTAAGTCTTGTGACATCATGTTTGACTTTCCTGTCTTCCTCGACATCCTCATAGTCAAACTATTTATCTAGAGTTCTAATCCAATCTAGAAGCTCTTCAACATCTAGGTTTCCCTCATACATGGAAATCTCCATTTTTTCCCTAGCACCTATCCTTGTGACAACCTTGAATAGGCGTTCATCTACAACATCTTCGACTGCGAATTCTTCTCCATGTCCATCTTCATTTTCATTGTCAGCTTCACTGATATCTCCAGTGTCAACTGTGCACCTCTGTGTTGTCTCCATGGCATCAAGCCTGGCATGTAGTTCGCACATTTCCCTTTCCACTGCTAGATCAGGCATTGGTCTATCTCTTCTTCTCGGTGGCATGGCTGAGAAATATTCTTCCTTCTTCTGCTACAAAAAATAAATAACTTTTTATGTGCTCTAATACAACAACTTGATGAAAACCCCCAAACCCTTTGGTCCAAGGTTCACGCAGGATCATTCTAATCTGCCCTTTGAGTCTAATTGACTCTTTCGTTTCCCCTCAGGAAATACCCTTCACACTCAACAGTGTATCCACAGGCCCTTATGGGTGTGCCATGTGATCAAACACGAAGCATCAACCCAAACCTCTTTACCTGAAATAGATTCATGCCCTTCATGACTTCGGAACTTCAGGTTTCACGATTTTATGATTCTTGTTGTCAAGGGCTCTTATCTCTACAACTTTCGAAACCCGAATTTCCAAACTCCGATGCACTCGCAAAGGTTGAATTTCAATGGGCTTCTCACTTTATCAGGATTTCAAACTTCACAATTTCATGAATGCGGATACAAGGCTCTTCGTCCTTCAACCTTCGAATCCTGAACCGGTCCACAAGATTTGACTCCGCCAATTAACGTAGACATGCCACCTGTCACTTTTCCCGACTTACGGGGTTTTGGGGCTTTCTCTCCCAAAGTGATACCTCCTCCGTCTCCCGACAGCCGAAGTGCCGAAATCCAGGGACTTTAATCCAGGTCCTATTGCAACTCATGACTTCGGGATTTTCATTCCACTGCACTCGAATCCTCATCGCTAGGATCCTCGAAATGATGAAATAATCCGACGACTTGTGCAAAGCACAATCAATAGTCCACGTTGATTCTAGATCCTAGAGTGGAAATCTTGCCTGCCTCTAACCACCCTGAAATTTCCTTGGATCCTACGGTCCTTGTGATTTAGGGAATTCCCCACAGAGAATTTCAACCGCTCGTTGCTCCTTGATATCTCCTGCAAAATAAACCAAGGTTCTTCCTCCAGGATTTAACTTCTGCAAAACGACTTTACTTTGTCTCCCCCTAGTTTATCTCAAGGCACTAACCCTCCTGAGCTTTCCTTGCAACCTCGAGTCTTCAATAAGACTCCTGTGCTCAGTTCTTGCAATAGTTCCTCAAATACTTCTAAGTATTTGATTCTCTCAACTCTGTGCACTTTTCTGCAACAACAGTCTTCCAATTCACCCCTTGGTTGAGAATTTCTCAACTTTAAACCGACCTACGCACACCTTGCATGGCTCCTGTGTTTCACCTGCACTTCTGCAGGAATGAGAACAATGGTATCCCTCCTGAGCTTCCAGAGATAAACTATGAATCTCTGTCAACTCACTCCTTGCAGACGATTTCACTACACTCCTTGCAGTAACTTCTCACTCAAGATGAGAAACAATTGAAACTCATTCACTTCCTCTCTCTCAGACTTCAATCATTCAACATGAAATCATACATTCACTCAATATCAAAGCAAATGCATAACAAAGAGAATAAACAACCATAAGCATACCATTCAACATGTGTACACAGAAAGCATCATAACGCCATGAATCTGAATCAAAGCTTCATATATTAATTCAAAACTTTTGTACATGGGTTCTTCTTTACAACTCTCTGCTACAACTCTCTTCTTCTCTATGCTAATGTGCTTAATGATACAATTCTCTGATTGATACAATGATACAAGAATGAGGGTGTCTATAGTTGGTTCTCCCTCCTATTCTCTAAAGCTGTCTAATCTAGAATTTAAATCTACCTACTTACATTAACTATGCATAAATGCCTCTACCTACTATAGATGAGAGAAATCGCTCATGATCTGTTTACATCCTCCAAAATATAAATGCAAGGTATGCCTTATTACATTAATATTTCAAAAACATTCCAAAACACGTTTGCAACGTGTTGAAATGTGTTGGCGCTCATCCCAGCTGTCTTCCGCCCCCGCGCTCGCTTGCTACTGGTGATGCTCCTGCATCAAGGGGGGTTAAGAACTGCCATTTGATTTTGATCTCTTGGTGAACAAGAAGGAGAAGGAGACTTGACTGTGTGCAGATTAGGAGAAGAAGGAAAGTATGAAGGGGGGATTTCAGTTTTCATGGCAGAAGGCTAAGTCTTGGAAGAAGATGGTAAAGTCTGTAAAGGGAACGAAGTTTCCACTTATTTGGTAGAAAAAGTTTTAACAGAAAGTGGTGTAGAAAAATCTAAAGTAGGGAAATATTCAAAACTATCAAGACTGAAACACTTTTCAATGTCAGGGGAAGAAAAAATGTCAACACTTTCTTCCTTCAAATCAGTTTCAAAGGAAGAGTATTCAACACGAAACTCTTGAAAATCAAGTTTCTTAGACACTTTAGCAGAAGGTAAAGAAAAATTACTTGATGTAAAAACTGGAGTATCAAGAGTGGAATTAGGCAACTGACTAGAAGCACTTGTAGCAACAACAAAAAAAAAAAATTTGGGAAGCTTTTCCCTTCTTGATTATTTTCTCTGTTTCAGCCTCAGATGGAACCAAAGGTAGTTGTGGATTTTATCTCGTATGTCTTTCTTTAGGTGCCAGAGATGAAACCATGGATTTTCCAGGTGCAAGATGCAATCTTCAAGATACTAATTTCTAATGCACCTTTAGGACTAGTACGATGTGTCATTTAATCCCAGGGAAAAGTGTTCAAATCATTCCCCAGCAATGACGCCAAGAATGTTAGCACTAGGAATCACCTTCAAATTGTATGGAAGGCAAGCCTAGTACCCATTAGGTTATATGTGAATGTAAGAGTGTTTTAAGGGGTCAAATGGAAAAGGTTCAAAATGATAACATTCCAACTCAAAAAATAGGGCTATCATGCACCAACAATCAAGGTCTTGGATAACTTCAATCAGTAATTGGGAGTGAGTATGAATAGAGGGAAGACTTAAATGAGAGGAATGTAGGGACAGTTGTAAACATCAGGTCTACAAACAAACTAAGGAAGAAAGATTCTTAACACAAGATGTTCTTGAGTTCAGAACTTAAGGAAACTAAATAAACATTATGATAATATAATGATCAAACATCCACCATAATATCACCACAACCATTCATGTGAATCATTCAAAGCATGAACATTTAGCATCAGAAGCAAATAAGATGAAAGAGAAGCTAATTTCTATTAACCAAGATGTCTTAAATCAAGTACATAGCCAATTCACAGTCACTTCGTCAAAATATTATAGTAAAAGGGAGCCTTTCTCAATCATTTGAACCTACTAAAGCATTTCATCTATCTATTTATAACAAAAGGGGGGGAACAACTGGTGGTACGAGTTGGCCTCCTTCCCATGAAAATATCTAAGTTTTTATTGCATCTAACAACTTTACTAACAACCTATTCTATGAAATAAGAAAGTGTTGGTGACTAATCGAACCAATCTTCAACTAACTTGATCCTTCTTTGTTGAACAACTCCTTTTTTTCCATGTGTCCTTCAGGAGCATGTGGTTGTCATTATGCTGTCAGCTATTATTTCTGCATTTCTTTCCATCATCAGCTATCCAAAAGTTGTTAGCTTCACCCTCCTAGATCCTTGGTGTCTTTTGGTAGCTTCTTTGGGTAGAACTCTGAGAAACGCACTTTGTAGTGACTTCACCAAATTTCGTAATATTCTGTAGCGCACTTCAGAACTAGATTAGTAGAAAATATAGCGCCAAACCTTCCTACTCCTTGTGCAAACTTTGGCCTCTACACGATATTAGGTAGTGAATTTCGGTAGCACCACTTTGATTCTTCTCTGTGCAAGTTATGTCTCTATCAGATATTAGGTAGTGAATTTCGGTAGCACCACTGTGGGTCTCTGTGCAGATTTTAGGTAGCGCTATAAAAAATGGAGCACCTCCTGCTTGAACATGTGTAGAGCAAGTAGTGAATTTGAGTAGTATCAACCCCATTATCTTTAGGTTATTTGGCAGCATTGTAGGTAGCACACCAGTGGAACACCAAAATAGACTATTCTATAGCGCCATAGCAGTACAGAATATTTGCATTCTTACTACTGAAGGAGTTAGTTCTTCACAAAAATCCAAAAACTCAGAACAATGAGAACTTAGAAGCCTGTATAGGTGGCAGAGGTAATATTTCAACAACATCTTATCCTCACAAAAAAGGAACCATCCTAAAAAATGGGGCTCACCTTTCACCAACTATTTCGCTACCTTGACACTTAACCTCACACTCTTTCTTGTAGAAGAAGGATCCTCATTTGGTAGAACATACTTATTCCTTTTAGCAATGGTGGGCTTCTTTAGTGGAGCTATGCCCTCCTTGACTGTTGGTGTCTCTTTTTCAATAGAAGCTTCAACCAATACCTTGAAGTTTCTTTGAGCTACTTTATCCTGAAAATGCTGCAACTTGGCCTTGACCTTCCTGTTCTAAGACTGAAAGGCTTTGTTATGACTATAAAGGTTTTTGAGCTGCCTATGAAGGGGCTAGGCCTTTCTTGCTGCAAACCTTGCCAGGTCAAGGGTGTGACTATATCCATCCATGAGCTCTTTCATATTCACTCTGTCATACATGGCTTATGTTTTCAACTGATCCACCTCTTTCCTAGCATCCCTAAGTTTCCTGATTAATCTTTTGAATGTCTGACTGTCAGGTGGAGTAGTGACATGCATAGTCTCAATAGGATTTTTCTTGATCTCCTCTTCCTGGTGTATAGGAATTTCCTTGTCTATCTCATTAGGATTCTTGATACCTTTTCTTTTGTATTTATTCTTTTTCATAGGGGTTTCTTATTTCCTTTCCAAAGGATTTTCAATGCCTTTAGCCTTCTTCTTTTGTACATAGGTTTTTGGTAGGGAATGCTCTTCAAAAACCTCTTTCGGAACATATGATCTTGTGAAAGGTTTTTTGCCCTTGTTATTGGTTGCTGGAGGAGAAGAGGAGAAGTGTAGCTTCTACCCTTTCTTTGCTATAGTTTTGGTAGTGGAAGAAACTCCTTCTAACTCTGGTGGAGGAGGAGGTGAAAAATCTCTCTGTGGGGAATGAAAATCTTCCTCCTTAGTTCCTCTGACCCACTTGATTACTTCTGAAACTTGAACATGAACTTTTCCCTTTCTCTTCTTGCTAGTACCTTCTTTAGCAACACTAGTGGGTGATAAAGGGCTTGCATTCTGTGATTGAGGAGTAGATGTTATATCCAACTTGAAGTGAGAAGCAACAACAAAATGTTCCCATGAGATATCTTTCTTAGCCAATTCTTCAGAGACTATCATTTTAATCAATCCAGAGTGGAGGATGTTAGTATCCACATCCTTAGACTTGGATTGAATCCTTTCTGACATATCACCTATGCTCCTTAACAAATAGTAGGGAATATTCATTTCAATTTTATGTGTAAAATGCAGCAGAAGCCTTATATGGTACTGGTACAATGTGTTAAACATCCCTTCACATGTAAAGTATCTCTGGATAATCTTCAATATCCTATCAAACTACTCAATCATCAGATTCCTTAGCACACCTTTAGAAAAATCTCTGGATTGATGTTTAGGTTTAAGGAAATCTTTGGCATAGGCTACATTCAAAGCCATGGATTTAAACCATTTCTCACCTGTGATAGGGATTCCTGTTGTAGCTGAAATAGAGGCCTTGGTCACCTCAAATTCTAAACCCCCTAGCTTGTTTCTCCTACCATCAAAATGTGAGTCAAGCTTCCTTTTCACCTTAGGATGGCCTCTTTCCATATTCTGGCAGATAGAGAGGCATCCCACTCTTTGAAAAACCTCTCTTCCCATGGGCTCTGTATCAAAACGATGCATATCCACAGGTTAAGTTCTAACCACCTTTCCCTCCTTCTGTGTCTTCCTCATTTGAGGAGTCTCCATAGCTTAGAATGAGAGCTTCTTGTGGATTATGGGGTAGTAATGACCAGAAGGACCTAAATTCAAGCTTCAAATGGACAAATCTGCACTATTAAAGAACTTCCCTTTAAATCAGACTAGTGCTAGTAAGTTAAGACTTGGATGTGGAAATCCCTCCCTTAAATTTGTGCAGGTATTGAAAATTTAGACAATGAGAGGGTAGTCTATAATTGGCCCTTTGAAGCTGGGTAAAAGCACTCAATTCAAATATCAAAGGAAGCATGGGAGACACAGAGTGGTTAAGTAACGCCTTTACGTAGCACAATGCATATGCAAAGGATATAACTATTTATATGTTGTAAGCTTAGTAGCTATGGTCGGTGGATGTATCATACTTTTACATATAGGTAGTGAAGTTTGTAGGTTTGAAATGAGAGGATAAAAGGATGAGATGATGCCTGATAATCCAAAACTCTGAGCACTAATTCTCTGTGAAAATTTATGTGCAGAAGAGGAAACATAGGATTCCTTTGGAATAAACACTGGCTTGAAGCTTCAGCAAAATTTCAAGCCGAAGTCACGAACATCCTAGCCTCTGAATCTACTTCAACATTGGATCTAGCAGCACTGTTGTGACCTGGTCAAAACTATGAGTTTGCGTAGCACAACACTCTTGAATTTTTCAAAATCACAAACTATTATTAGGGCTCGTAAATATGAGATCTTGAAGGTATCTTTTAACCAACTCCTAGCACTGAAAACAAGGAAAATGACATCGCTCATTGTAATCATAACTCGTGGTGGAAACATTATGAATGGGAAAGGCGCTATGGAAATTCCTAATGAGTGGGAAACGCTCCATTTCAAAAAATGATTGGACAGGTAAGAAAGGACAATAAGGCATGTCTATGAGGTCATGAATGAGGAAAATGGTCTGTCAAAATAGTCTAGTCATGGGAAGGATCCATCCTAGTGACAAATCATGGAAGGGGAAATTTTTTAAGTCATGAACAAAAAAGGTTCTAANAACCAAATGAGGATCAAAACATAAGTTATGACTCAACAATTTATTTATCAAAGGGGTCCTTAACCACATAAAGGCGTTACTTAACCACTCTGTGTCTCCCATGCTTCCTTTGATATTTGAATTGAGCGCTTTTACCCAGCTTCAAAGGGCCAATTAAAAACTACCCTCTCATTGTCTAAATTTCCAATACCTGCACAAATTTAAGGGAGGGATTTCTACAACCAAGTCTTAACTTACTAGCACTAGTCCGGTTTAAAGGGAAATTCTTTAATAGTGCATATTTGTCCATTTGAAACATCATTTTACCTTTCCTTATACCTCTGTTTTACAAGCTGCAACTTGTTTGAGAGCACCAACTCTCTTGTTTCTCTAGCACCCACTAGAAGGAAGAACCAATTCCCCTAATGTTCCAACACCAATTGGATGGAAGTGACAGTCTGCAACCACAATAAGAGACTGCATAAACTAGTTGATTGTATAGACATAAAAGTTGATGAAGAAATCCCAGTCAAAAATGTAAGTAGTGTTGAACCAAGAACAAAAGATATAGTTAAAGATGAAGATGAACAGGTCCAAGGATCAGTAAAGGAAGAATCTGAATCAGATAAAGATATGAATACTCAGACTGGCACAAATCAACAGAAAGAAGCAAAATCACCTCTCAGAATTATTAGAAAGAATCATCCTGAAAATCAGATAATTGGAGATATAAATAAAGGAGTTTAGACAAGAAGGAAATTGATTNAACCAAATGAGGATCAAAACATAAGTTATGACTCAACAATTTATTTATCAAAGGGGTCCTTAACCACATAAAGGCGTTACTTAACCACTCTGTGTCTCCCATGCTTCCTTTGATATTTGAATTGAGCGCTTTTACCCAGCTTCAAAGGGCCAATTAAAAACTACCCTCTCATTGTCTAAATTTCCAATACCTGCACAAATTTAAGGGAGGGATTTCTACAACCAAGTCTTAACTTACTAGCACTAGTCCGGTTTAAAGGGAAATTCTTTAATAGTGCATATTTGTCCATTTGAAACATCATTTTACCTTTCCTTATACCTCTGTTTTACAAGCTGCAACTTGTTTGAGAGCACCAACTCTCTTGTTTCTCTAGCACCCACTAGAAGGAAGAACCAATTCCCCTAATGTTCCAACACCAATTGGATGGAAGTGACAGTCTGCAACCACAATAAGAGACTGCATAAACTAGTTGATTGTATAGACATAAAAGTTGATGAAGAAATCCCAGTCAAAAATGTAAGTAGTGTTGAACCAAGAACAAAAGATATAGTTAAAGATGAAGATGAACAGGTCCAAGGATCAGTAAAGGAAGAATCTGAATCAGATAAAGATATGAATACTCAGACTGGCACAAATCAACAGAAAGAAGCAAAATCACCTCTCAGAATTATTAGAAAGAATCATCCTGAAAATCAGATAATTGGAGATATAAATAAAGGAGTTTAGACAAGAAGGAAATTGATTAAAGACTCAGAACAATCTCATGTTGCCTTTTTATCTATGAGTCTTCACATCATCTCATCCTTGTCTCCTCTCATTTCAAACCTATAAACTTCACTACCTATATGTAAAAGTATGATACATCCACCGACCATAGCTACTAAGCTTACAACATATAAATAGTTCTATCCTTTGCATACGCATTGTGCTACGTAAAGGCGTTACTTAACCACTCTATGTCTCCCATGCTTCCTTTGATATTTGAACTGAGTGCTTTTACCCAACTTCAAAGGGCCAATTATAGACTACCCTCTCATTGTCTAAATTTTCAATACCTGCACAAATTTAAGGGAGGGATTTCCACAACCAAGTCTTAACTTACTAGCACTCGTCTGATTTAAAGGGAAGCTCTTTAATAGTGTAGATTTGTCCATTTGAATCTTGAATTTAGGTCCTTCTGGTCATTACTACCCCATAATCCACAAGAAGCTCTCATTCTAAGCTATGGAGACTCCTCAAATGAAGAAGACACAGACGGAGGGAAAGGTGGTTAGAACTGAACCTGTGGATATGCATCTTTTTGATATAGAGCCTATGGAAAGAGAGGTTTTCCAAAGAGTGGGATGCCTCTCTTTCTACCAGAATATGGAAAGAGGCCATCCTAAGGTGAAAAGGAAGATTGACTCACATTTTGATGGTAGGAGAACCAAGCTAGGGGATTTAGAATTTGAGGTGACCAAGGCCTCTATTTCAGCTACAACAGGAATCCCTATCACAGGTGAGAAATGGTTTAAATCCATGGCTTTGAATGTAGCCTATGCGAAAGATTTCCTTAAACCTGAACATCAATCCAGAGATTTTTCTAAAGGTGTGCTAAGGAATTTGATGATTGAGTAGTTTGACAGGATATCGAAGTGACAGTCTGCAGCTACAATCAACTAGTTTATGAAATCTCTTATTGTAGCATTTGTACCCTTTACAATTTGTAGCATAACCCAAGAAGATAACTTCATCAGCCTTGTCATCATATTTGCCAATATTTTCATCATTGTTCTTGATATAACATTTACTCCCGAAGACTTTAAAATGATTTATTGAAGCAGGTCTTCCAAACCATAGTTCATAAGGAGTCTTGTCACTGTGTGGCCTGAGATGAACTTTGTTAAGGATATGAACAACTGTATGAATTGCTTCCACCCAATATGTCTGAGGTATGTTCCTTTCATTCATCATTGATGTTTCCATTTTTTGTACTGACCTATTCTGCCTCTCAACAACTCCATTTTGCCGTGGAGTCCTTGGAATTGTGTACTCTCTTTTGATCCCATGTTTATCACAGAACTCTTTGAAGTTCCCTAAACTAAACTCTCCTCCTCTATCAGACCTTACTACTTTTAATCTTTTTCCTGTTTGATTCTCAGTCAAAGCCTTAAACACTTTGAATTTTTCAAATGCTTCAGATTTTTCTTTCAAAAAGGCAACCCATGTTAGTCTAGAATAGTCATCAATAATCAACATAAAGTAATTTTCTTTTCCTGTACCTTCCTTCCTTGATGGTCCACATAGATCCATATGTACTAACTGGAGAGGTTTTTCTATTGAAGGAAAGTTTTTAGATTTGAATTGAGTGCAAGTAAGTTTTCCTATCTGACAGGGTTTACAAACAGAGTCATATGACTTTGATATCTTCGGAAGATCTTTTACTGCCCCATTGTTTCTGAGTTTGATTGTGTGATTAAAATTTAGGTGACCAAGTCTCCTATGCCACATCCAACTTTCATAATATTTTCTTAAGTGGCATTCTTCTTTTTCTTCTTTTAATACATAGACATTGTTTTCTGTTCTTATACCTTTTGCAACTAGCTGTCCTGAATCCACATATTTTATTCTATAGTCTTTAGAGGTAAAAACAACTTCACACCCTCGGTCAGAGACTTGACTGACACTAAGCAGATTATGTTTCAGACGTTCTACAAACATCACATCTTGAGATTTCCTTTTGCCATTACTCAAACTTACAATTCCTTTACCTTTTATCTTTCCTGGTGCATTATTTCCAAAAGTTACATTCCCTGATTTGCTATCACTTAGAGTTACAAACTTACTTTTGTCTCCAGTCATGTGTTTGGAGCATCCACTATCAATATACTAGGGATTCTTTTTTCTTTGGGCTGATAGCACTAGTCCACACTTTTCATCTACTTTCTTCTTCCAAACTTTGACATTTTCAGTAGTGGGGATCAAATCGGACTTGTAATTCTTTAAGTGACAGTTTGCAGCTACAATAAGAGACTGCATAAACTAGTTGATTGCATAGACATGAATGTTGATGAAGAAATCCCAATCAGAAATGTAAGCAGTGTTGAACCAAGAACAAAAGATATAGTTGAATATGAAGATGAATAGGTCCAAGGATCAGAAAAGAAAGAATCTGAATCAGATGAAGATACGAATACTTAGACTGACACAAATCAGCAGAAAGAAGAAAAATCACCTCTCAGAATTATTAGAAAGAATCATCCTGAAAATCAGATAATTGGAGATATCTCTAATTATTAGAAAGAATCATCCCGAAAATCGATAATTGGAGATATAAATAAAGGAGTTCGCATAAGAAGGAAATTGATTAAAGACTTAGAACAATCTCATAGCCTTTTATCTATGACTGAACCTAAAAATTTCAAGGAAGCTTAGCCAAGATGATGGTTGGATTAGAGCAATGAGTGAAGAACTTGATCAGATTGAGAAGAACACACTTTGGGAGCTTGTCCCTAGACCTGAAGATAAAATGTAATAGGTTCCAAATGGGTGTTCAAGAATAAAATGAATGAAAAAGGACAAGTTGTTAGAAATAAAGCCGTAATCGGTTCCAGAAGGGTATGCACAAGTTGAAGGTCGACTTTGATGAAACCTTGCACCAGTGGTACATTGGAAGCCATCGCACGTTTCTTGCCTATTCTTGTCATAAAAACTTTAAAGTTTATTAGATGGATGTTACGTCAACATTTATTAATGGAGATCTAGGGGAGGAAGTATATATGGAGCAACCCTAAGGATTCTCATTGAAAGATAATTCTAATTATGTCGGTGTCGAAGGTTTTATATGGACTAAAACAAGCACCAATGAGCTTGGTACATAGATCGAAAATTTTTACAAGAAAGGCTCCAAGAGTTGTATCAAGACGCAAGTAATCTTTACATTAAGTCCGAAGGTGATAATTTACTAGTTGTTTTGGTTTATGTGATGATATTATTTTTGGTTGTACTCATCAATCATCTGTCCAGTGGCTTTCTAACTCAATGCAAACAGAATTTGAAATCTCCGCCATAGAGAATTGTCATTTTCTTGGCTTAAGCGCGAAACAAAGTTCCAGCAGGAAGGTTTATTTCTCAAAAAATTATTTGAAAGAGATGTTGAAGAAATTTCAGATGGAAGATTCCTTCCTTAGTTGGTACACCCATGGTGGTTGGTTGCAAGACGCGAAGTTCGATTTCACCCGATTTTGATCAAAGGACATATCGCTTCATGATAGGCCTTATGTACATCACAACATCCCATCCGGTATAATGTCATGAAATGGTAGGTCGCTATCATTATTCTCCTAAATAAATTCATTTGGTAGTTGTCAAAAAGGATATTCAAATTTGAAGGGGAATGAATGACTTATGGTCCAGGAGCATCCCGTAAATCAGAATTTCTGCTTAACTCGCTTATTCGATGCGATTGGGTGAAAACCGTATTGAGAAAAGCACCATGTTAAACATCTTTATATAACGCCGGTGCATGGCTTAGTAAAAGCAAGGATCAATTTCATTATACACTACGTGAGGCGTAATACATTGTTGCCTTTCCTACTTGTCGCATTAAATTTTATGGATGATGTAAACCTTTGCGATTTGAAGGTAACTTATTAATCGATCCCATTACAATTCACTGGATAACACCAAGCATTAGTAATCAAGAATCTTGTTCTTCATTCCAAGACTAAGACTATTCCAATAAAGTACCATTTTCTCGAAGAACAAGTTACAAATAGAATTGTTCAACCTAATTATATACCTTCTACAAAATAGATTGTAGATATATTTACAAAACCATTAGCAACAACCCCTTTTGGATATCTTCGTCAAAAGTTGGGGGTTATAATTTCTTTTGTCTAATTAGTTCACCTGGTCAGGGGGAATACTTATTTCATATATGGTGTATTTCTAAGATGCTTCTAGTTGACAGGGGGGTATGTACTGCAACAGCTCAGGGGGAGTGTGTTTCTTATTTGACATTGATGTCAAAGGGGGAGAAAGTGTGGTAATTTATTTCAGGATGTGATTTCAAGGATGATACAGGAAAGATACAGTGGTTGCCATCAATTCCAAAGGGGGATAATGTTGGCAAATATTTAACAGACAGCACATTCTTGTTTGCTTGTCATTGATGGAAAGTACAACAATGAAGATGGCATGAGTTTTCAGGATGTGATTTCAAGGATTCTATAGGAAAGATACAGTGGTTTCCATCAATGGCAAAGGAGGAGAATGTTGGCAAATATTTAACAGACAGTGCATGCTTGTTTGCTTGTCATTGATGGCAAGTAAAACAATGAAGATGGCATGAGTACATAAAGTATGTAATAGATGGGCATTATGAGAAGACGTTGCAGAGAATATTCAAATAAGCTCAGAAGAGATAATGCAGGGGATTGTTAGCACATCATCGATGGCAAGATTAGAGTAAGCGGAACAAAGTAAGCTCAAGAGGAGAATCATTTCTTATCGTTGGATCCCAAACAAAATCCTGAAAGAAGGAGGACCATTCATCTTCGGGCATGACACGTAGAAATAGATCAACATTTCACTGACTGGAAAGTCAAAAGTATGAAATGATCCAACCTCTCATCTCCCAAAATCGTGATATGCGAAATCATGATTTAATCGTAGCCGTCAGATCAAGGTGTGATCTGGACCATTGATCTTACTCCATTTCGGAGTTTTGTGAATCGCGACTTGGAGAGGCAAGAAACATAACCACAAGAACGCCGAAATCGCGATATACGAAATCGAGATATGATCTGAGCCATTGAATTAAGATCAGATCTGGACCATTGAATCATAGGACAAGTCGCTGACTTGGAGTCAACAGAGCATGGTGTGGAAACTCATGAGATGCGAGATTGCGATAAGATCTGGACCATCGGATCTATGGAGATTTCAACCGTCGATCAGACTCGATGAAGTTTATAAACTCACGAAATATGAAGTGCCTTTTGGCACAGCCTATGGTCACCGCCGATGGTCATGAGAAGGGAAGGAGTCAGTTCAGATAAGCTTCATTTAGGGGTTTCATGGATCATGACTTGGAGAGTCGAGATGCCTCATCTCGAGATTCACGAAATGCGAATTCGCGAAAATAACTTTATGCATAAGCGCTTGGTCATGGCCATGGTCATATAGAGGAAGGAGATAGCGTAGAAAAGCTCTGTATCAGAGTTTCAGAGATCGCGACATGAAGTGTCGAGACACCTGGCCACAAGAATGCCGAAATGCCGAAACCTGATTTAAAGGCAAGATTAATAAAGTTCATCCAATGGTGCATATAAACTTGAATATGATCGGAGGGCTACTGTTCTCTCTCACAGTTAATTCGTCAGTTACGAATCAGTTAGCAAAACTGATTCATGATTCCTGATCAGTTGGTGTTTCAGTTGCTTAGATGATTTTTCTTTTGCCTCAGAAGATTCGAAGTGTAACTGTTGTGGGTGTGGTGTATAAAAGAAAAATATACAGATTGTGCATGGTTGGTTGTTCTAGATGAAAAATGAATTAAACTGTAAGAAAGGGAAAATCACAGGATGCGCAATGTGAGACTGAAAATATGTGCAATGTGAATAAAACTCAGAGAAGAGTAACAGATAAGGAAAAGACTTGAAGCAGAGTAGAATGACAGAACAAGTTGAAGCAGAGCAGAATTGCAGAATAGACAAAGGAAGAGAAGAATTGTAGAAAAATTAGAAGAAGACCATATTTACAGAACAAAGAAGAAGTGGTAAGAATCGATCTATCTATGTAGTTGGTTGTTTAATTATTCATTTAATATTCCAGGGTGGTTGGGAGGTTCTAGGGAGGACTGTTGTCCTCAGAGTTTCAAGTGGGAGCTTGAACACAGGGAGTTTTAGCTTTCATCTGGTTGCAGCTAAAGAAACCAGGGTGGTAGGGTGGTGCAAGGGAGAAAAAATGTTCTCTGTCATACAGGTTGGTGCCTGTGTAACTGGAAGTTGGTGCTGGAACATTAGGGGAGTTAGTGCTTCCTTCTAGTTGGTGCTAGAGAAACAAGAGATCCGATGCTCTCAAACAAGTTGCATCTTGTAAAACAAAGGTAGTAGCCTCACATTGAGTTGGTGCTCAATTATAGATGATGTACAGAACTTAAAAGACTCCCTATCATTTAGAAGAAGAAGAGATTTTCTCCCTTTATGGGTTTCCTCATGAAAATCTATCTCTGTGTATACCTTATGTGTGACTGATGCCCATTACTTTTATTGTCCATATGTTGTATAATATCGATGGTCACTTGAAGAAAATTTAAGAATGGTTTAATAGATTTATTATTGTTTAAGCACAGTAACAACTGATTCACCCCCCGCCCCCTCTCAGTTGTCTTAGTAATTTCAACATGATACAGGAGGCTCAAATGATCAAAAGGAGATTTAGTGGGAGAAGAAGATGCCAACAGTAGAAAAACCACAAATGGAGAAAATAATAGATCATAGGATTGGTAAGAATACCAGGAGGAAGACTTATTTTGAGTACCTAGTGAAGTGGAAGGGTCACCCATCAGAGGATCCTAGTTGGATAAATGAATATGACATTCAGAAGCATGGAAAAAGAGTAGACCTATAACCTTATAGGATGGATGATATATGAGGCTCAAATGATCAAAAGGATATTTAGTGGGAGAAGAAGATGCCAACAGTAGAAAAACCACAAATGGAGAAAATAATAGATCATAGGATTGGTAAGAAGACCAGGAGGAAGACTTATTTTGAGTACCTGGTGAAGTGGAAGGGTCACCCATAAGAGGGTCCTAGTTGGATAAATGAATATGACATTCATACGCATGGAAAATAAGCGCAGGATCTCATGGATATGAGTCCACTAAATTTTGACTAGAGGAGTATGATGCAGGAGCATCACCATCAAAAATTAAATAGGCCAAGTGGAGGACAACTCAGAACCCCGCATGCATATTTAAAACTGTTTTTGATTTCCAACGAAGGCATGTAATTTTGCTTTGAAATGATTGTAATCTAAATCTTTTAAATATTTTTAGGAAACAACCATCACATAAGGCCACTGAAGTTGTAATTGATTTAATTATTAGATAAGGTTGTAGAGATATTGAGTATCAACTCATATCTGAATGTAATTTCCATTCAATGTAATAGTCCTTAGTATATGGATGTATTAACTATGATGGGATAGCACTAAGTTACTCTAGAGGGAAGGCTCGAGGAACCTCTCCATGTATAAATATATGGATTGTATGCCCGAATGAGGTTGTTGAATGTTATTGTTATTGTTGTTTAGAGAGTTGTTCAAGATTATGGTAAATTCCATAGAGTTGTATGATTTCAAGTACATGTTTTACTGAATCGATACAAACATAGAGGTTTGACTCCAAATGTATGGTGTTGTGTTCATCTGAATTATTTAAGTACATGTGATGTTTCTTTATGCTCTCTGTGTTTTACTTGTTTATGTATATTTTATGCATATATATGTTTTTCATGGTTATGTGTGGAAACCTTTGATGTTTCTGTAAGTTTCATTTGTTTCTCTTCTGATATTCCTAGTGCAAGGATTGCATAGTTCCTACAAGGAGTGTATAGGCTGAGTTGAGATAGACTCGGAAGCTCAGAAGAGACAATGTGAATTTACAGTTGAAGTGAAAGGAGTGCACAGTTGTTCATTTGAAGTGAAAAGAGTGCACAATTTCTCATTGGAGAGAAAAGGTTGGAGAATATCCATGCAAGGAGTGTGTCAAGAAAACACTCTTTAAAGTGTTGAATAATTCTTCGAGGAGACAAACGCAAAGAGTGCATAAAGGAGATTTTCTTCAAAAATCTCTAAGTCCAAAAATTTCTTAGAAGTTCAAATCCTTAAGTAGGAGAGGATTTGTTTTTTTAAGAGTCAAACGAACGAGATCTGTTCAAAAGGATATAGGGTCTTTTGTCACCCTTATATCTGGAGAAGAAGCATGGGGTTCAACCCTGTAAGTCTTTAAGACTCTGCATGTTCAAAGAAGTAATGGATCAAGTTTAATGGAGGAGTTATCGAGGATCAAAGATCAATGGTTGAGATACATTTAGAAGGTTGCAGGAGAGAGGACAATTGTTGGATCAGGAGGAGATGTGCAGTGTTTAATCGGAAAAGTCCTTTAGACTTCGCGCATTCATAATATTTGGCATGTGGAGAAGTCGAGACTCCCGAATTCCCGAAGGGAAAAGTGAATCATGGTCGTCCAAAAATCGAGGACACATGTCAATAGATAATGTACTCCGATGAATTAGCACATCGAAACAAGTTAGGAGTGGAGGACCCCCAAGTCCTGAATACCAAGATTTCATATGGGTCATCCATTGGAGATGAAACATGTTGGTATATTAAAATATATGGAGGATATTCACTCCAGGAGAATAGCGAGAGGAGAAGGTTGATTGCTTTGGAGTCTAGAAGTCCGGAGTTGATCGGGAACATTGATCACAGGAAGGGCACGCGGAAATAGACCTGGAGGTATGGAGGTTTGACACTCTAGAGAAAACATAGTGCAGTGTTGTGAGGGATCGTGAAGGTCAGATTCAATCCCATCCATCCATTGGAAGAGGACACATGATGCAAGATCCCGTAGTTCAAGAACTTGGCACTTCAGAAAAATCAAATCGTCATGCATACACAGAGGAAAATCATCGAGCTCCTGAAGGCATACTAGTCTTCGATCAAGAAGGGGACACAAGGAAGACATAGAATCCTTTTGGTGTTTCAACATCGGGATCTACGAAAGGTTGTGTCATTTGACAACCAAAGGAAATCACTAAAGCCTCAAGAAAATAGATTTGGACCATCCATCGGTCAGAGCTTGAGGATCGTTGATCTGAGACTTGGCCTAATTTCCCTTTTTGACGATTGACAGTTTGAAAGTGTTGTGTGTGTGTTGGTGCGATAAGAAATCACGAAATCCTGAATAGTGAAAGAGGAGGAGAGTCGTTGATCTGGCAGTGGATTAGAATCCTTCTGATCTATTTTTTTGATGATCGGTGTTTTGCGGATGTTGTGTGTGTTGGTGTGATCAAAAGAAATCAGCGAAGACCAAAACAACGGATTTGGAGCCGTCGATCTTGATTCTCATTGAAGACCATTGATCTTGTCGCCTAGTGTTCGAGAGTTCATGGATTTCGCATTTATAGATAAAAAAGGATAAAAAGGACTTGAAGTTCTGAAACTTTCATGGATCGAAGGTTTAGCCCATGGTTTTTGGCCCTTAGTACTTGGGAAAGATTTTCCAGCGCTCGGGGACTCCTGAAAATGAAAATTTACATTCAGGAAGAAGGTTTTAAGGAATTGTGTATTGATATTTTGGGCTCGGAGGGATCCTGTGAGCTAATTTCAGCTCCCACCTAGAACGATCCTAGACCAGGAGGTCGCGTGGACCCTCTGAGAGGGTGGGATTTGCATCACCTTAAAAAATGAGTACACCTGAATTGAAATAATTACAAATGCAGCTAGAAGAATTGTTGAGGAAAGGGTACATATGCCCAAGTGTTTCACCTTGGGGAGAACCATTACTCTTTGTCAAAAATAATGATGGAACATTGAGGTTGTGTGTCGACTTTATACAGCAGAATAAATTCATGGTAAAGAAAGAATACCCTCTACCCAGAATTGATGACCTCTTTTATCAGCTAAGAAGGGAAAACATATTTTCAAAGATAGACTTGAGATCTGGATACCACCAGGTAAGAATCAATGAAGAAGACATAAAAAATACAACCTTCAAAATGAGGTATGGACATTATGATTTTGTAGCGGTTCCATTTGGATTGACCAATGCACTAGTTTCATTTATGTGCTTAATGAATTACATATTTAGGAATTATCCGGATAAGTTTGTCATTGTATTCTTGGATGACATACTTATTTATTCTAAGTCCAAGGAAGATCATGAACATCACTTGAGGTTGGTGTTGCAAGTGTTGAGGGAACATCCATTGTATGCCAAGATTAGTAAGTGTTCTTTTTACCAAGAAAAAATCCATTATTTAGGGAATAATATTTTAGAACAAGGTATAGTCGTAGATCCAGGAAATATTGAAGCCATTAGAGGATGACAAACACCTAGGAATATTTTAGAAATCAAATCTTTTATGGGATTATCTAGATACTACATTAGGTTTATAGAAGGGTTCTCTAATATTTTCATCACATCACTTATTTTCAAAATAATCAAATTAAATTTGAATGGACAACTCAGTGTGAAGAGAACTTTAATTTGTTGAAATAATTTCTTACTAGTGCACCTATTTTAAATATTGCTAACCCAATTGAGAATTTTGTGGTATGTATAGTTGAATGCAAGGAAGTACTTGGTGGAGTCCTCACTCAAAATTCACATGTCATTGGTTAAGAGTCTAGAAAAATTAAAGAACATAAGATGAATTATGTCACACATGATTTGGATCTTGCTACCATAGTTCATTTATTGAAGATGTGGAGAAATTATCTCACTAGAAACAGATTTTAATTAAGGACATACCATAGTGGTCTAAAATATCTTTTTGAATAGCCATCTTTGAGTGCCAAGCAAACAAGATGGATGGAATTTTTAAGTGTGTATGACTTTGATATAAAGCATATCAAGGGAAAAGAAAACAAGAGTACATTTCATGCATGCTACAACTATTAGTATGCATCAATAAGATTTAAAGAGAAGAATTCTAGAATTTGTTGTTACAAATCAGCATTACTCACATCTAAAATAAAGTTTAGAGAAAAAAATGTACAAGAAAAAATTAAAGAGTGTGAGATTAAGGAATATGGATTACTTATGCATAAGAATAGAATTTATGTTCCTAGTTCCAGACAACTTAGGAATTTGGTGTTAAAAGAAATACATAATGTCCCATATGTCGGACATCCTGGCTACCAGAAGACAATTGTAGCAACAAGAAGCCAATTATTTTGTCCTGGAATGAATAAGGATGTTGTTGATTACATTTCCATATGTATGGAATGTTAGAGAGTAAAATTTGAGCATATACACCCAGGGGATTTGTTTCATCCATTGCCAATTCCAAAGAAGAAATGAGAAGTGGTAACCACTGATTTTATAACTAAATTGTGTAGCACAACAAGGCAACATGATTCCATAATGTTAGTTGTGGATAAATTGACAAAGGTTGTTCATTTTTTCCCTGTGAAAATGACTCATACAACAATTAATATTGTAGAAATTTACATGAGGGAAATTAATAGGTTGCATGGGATACCTAAGGAAATTGTCCGAGATAGAGATACAAAGTTTATTTCAAATTTATAGAGGGGTTTATTTAAAGGATTCGGTACACATATGACTTTTAGCACAACATACCATCAAAAGTCATATGGACAAAAAAAAGATTCAACCAAGTGATTGAAGATATGCTGAGAATGTATGTGATGGATAAACCATCTAAGTGGGAAGACTACTTACATTTGGTTGAGTTTTATTATAATAATTGGTATCAAGCTTCATTAAATATGATCCCATTTGAAGCTTTGTATGGTAGAAAATGAAATACTTCAGTGATTTGGGACAATCCAATAGACATAGTAGTACACGGGTCAGAATGTCTCAAGGATATGGAAGACTAGATGGTTAAAATTAAGCATCATTTAAAGGAAAACAAAGATAGACAAAAAATTTATGCAGATAAGAATAGGACAACTAGAGAATTTAAAGTGGGGGATAATTTTATTTTAAAAGTGAATCCCAAGAAGATCTCATTGTGATGCAGGAGCATCGCCAATAGCAAGCGAGCATGGGACAAACACCATCACATTTTTTGTACACATATTGAAAATTGTTTGCAATATTTTGAAAGTTTGGATGCATAGAATTTAATGTAATAGTTAAGAAGGGTGTACTTCCATATTGTAAGCATATCTTGAGTGATTCGCTCTCATTTGTAAGGTGTAGAGGCATTTATGCATAATTAATGAAAGTAGGTAGATTTAAATTCTAGATTAGACAGTTTTAGGAGCTAGAGGGAAAACCGACTATAAACACCTTCATCTTGTATCATTGTAACATTATCAAGAAGATCATAGAGCATAGAGAGGAGCTGTAGCAGAGAGCTGTGTAGAAGAATCCATGTATAGAAGTTCTAAAATTAATATATGAAGCTTTGATTCAGACTCATGGGGTTCTGATGTTTTCTGCATATACATGTTGAATGCTATGCTTATGGCTGTTTTACTCTTTCTGTTGTGCATTTGATTTTATGCTATGTATGTATGATTTCATGTTAAGTGTTTGAAGTTTGAGAGGGTAAGGAAATGAGTTTCAATTGTTTCTCTTCTTGAGTCATATTTCCTGCAAGGAGTGTAGTGAAGCATCCACAAGGAGTGCGTTGACAGGTTCAAAGATCATCTCTGGAAGCTCAGGAGAGATACTGTTGTTCTCATTTCAACTGAAGTGCAAGACAAGCACAAAAGTTGTGCAAGGTGTGCACAGGCTAGTCGAGACCTTAGAACACATAGACTAAGGTTGAGAGGTTGAAGGACTGCTATTGTAGAGTTGCACAGAGTCAAGAGATTCAAATATTTAGGAATATTTGAAGAAGTTTCGCAAGGAGTGCATGCAGAAGTCTTTTAGGAGACTTGAGTTGGTGAAAGGAAGCTCAGGAGGGTCAGCACTTTCAAGTGTTGAAGAGAAGGAGAGGAGTTTTGGTCATCATGCAGAGGCCAAGTCAAAGTGAAGAGGATCACTGAGGTGACTCAGAGAAGAGGTTCTTGCAGAAGGAATTTGGACGGTCGAGGTTCTCAAAGGAGAACTCCTGAAATAGCGAGAACCGTAGGATCTATAGGAGTCGCAAGGTAGATAAGGGGCCACTGATCTTGACTTATTGGGCCGTCAAATCATTTTGGCATTTTGGGATTCGAAATTCCGAAGTGCAATCCAAATCTTTGGCTAATCCAACCCCTGAAACGCAAATAGAAGTATTCATGTGTGGAAACAGTGGGGAAAGGATATAAGTGTTTTGGAGCTCAAGAAACTAGGGATCGTAGTTACATAAGGTTGGGGTCGAGAGTTTCAAACTCTTGATACCCGGAAACCTGAAACAAGGAGAAGGCGACACGTGGAAGGACATGAGACTTCCTGTCGAAGTTCATGAAAGTAGCAAGGAGAAGTACCATTTCAGCATTTCAGGACTTCGGGGACTGGAAGACGGAAGTGACAGAGTATTCGATCCTTAGCATATCGAACTCCCGGTACGTGAAAGTCCGAAAGGATTTCAGAAGATGAAATTTCGGCATTTCGGGGTTCAGAGGTTCGAGGACCCCAAGGACTTAGTGGAAGTTCTTTTCGGTGTTTGAAATACCAAAACCGCGAAGAGAAAGGGAGGACCAGAACATTTTCATTTCAGTAAAGAGGGAGTCAAAAGTTCGGGACTCCAAGGGTTGAGAGTAGAGTTGCACGTCATCGCAACTCCCGAATTCATGAAAACCAAAAAGCCGAAATTGACATCAGGAAAAGGAAAGTATTAGTATTTTGGGTTTTGGAGGTCGAAGAGATAAGGCGCTCGACCACGGGATTCACGAAATCGTGAAATCCATTATCCCTAGATAAAAGAGAGGTTCCCTCAAGGTTTGTTTTGGGTGTTGATTTCCCGAAAGGAAAACAGAAGAGCCAATCGAGCTCTCAGGGGCTGATAAGAAAAGATCCTGTGCGGATCCCAACCTACAGGTCTGGAGAAGGGGATCTATGTCAGTTGTGGTATCAGAGCTTGATTTTGTCTGTATATATCAGGCAGAGTAAGCTAGGGAAAAGAAGTACTCTGATACACATCAGTTGTGGTATCAAAGCTTGATTTTGTCTTTATATCTTAGGAAGAGTAAGCTATGGAAAGGAAGTACTCTGATACACATCAGTTGTGGTATTAGAGCATAGAAAAATTTCTTTGCTTTCTGTAGCAGGGAAAAGAGGAATTTTACATCCATGACATCGAGAAGAAGAGACAGGCAAATACCTGACCCACCATAGGAAAGGGAAATTCCAAGAAGAAGAGATAGACAATTACCTGATCCAGCAAGGGAAAGAGAGATGTGTGAACTACGTGCCAGGCTTGATGCCATGGAGATATCACAGAGGCGCACAGTTGATGCTGGGGATATCAGCGAATTTGAAAGTGAAAATGAAGCTGGAAATGAAGAAGTTGCAGCTGAAGATGCAACAGAGGAACGCCTATTCAGGGTTGTTGCAAGGATAGGTTCTAGAGCGAAAATGGACATTCCAGTATATGAAGGAAACTTGGATGTTGAAGAGCTTCTAGACTGGATTAGAGCTCTAGATAAATATTTTGACTATGAGGATGTCGAGGAAGAAAAGAAGGTTAAACATGTTGTCACAAGACTTAAAGGTCATGCAACATTATGGTGGGATGAACTGCAGGCTGATAGATGTTGTAAAGGCAAGCATAAAATTAAGAGTTGGGATAGAATGGTTGTGAAGATGAAGGCAAAATTCATACCCAAGGATTATCAAATCACTCTGTTTTGGAGGATGTAGAATTTGAGACAGAAGCTGATGTCAGTGAAAGAGTACACTGAAGAGTTATAAAAACTAAACATTAGGGCAGGTCATCGCGAAAGTGATGATGAAAAGGTTTCCAGATATATGAATGGTATGAGATATGACATTTAGGATGAGATGAGCATGATAACCATCCAAACGATGGAAGATTCTTATCAGATGGCTCTAAAGGCTAAAGAGAAGATGAGCCAAAAGAAAAGTCAAAGAGGGCGAGGCAGAAGTCAAACCAAAGGCAAAAAATTTGCCCAAGACAAAAATCAGAAACCTAAGGAAGAGTGGAAGAAACCTCAAACTCAAATTGAGAGAGGTGTAAGCTCATAGAGAGGACAATATGCAAAAAGAAATACTTTTCCTCGAACCAGAGGAAGAGGAAGAGACAGAGGTGGCGAAATAAAATGCTTTACCTAGGGGAAGAATGGGCATAAGTCTTATGAATGTATAAATAAGAAGAAAGAAGGAGGTGAAACTCACATTGCCGAAGCACAAGGATGGAATGTTGAGGCAGAAGATGCTAAAGGTGGAAGATAACTGATGATGAGGAAAGTTCTCTTAACGCCAGATAAGGTGGTAGAAAATCCGGTCCAAAGGAATAGACTTTTTCGGACTGCTTGCAAGACCAAAGAAAGGGTATACAAGGTCATCATGGATAGTGGTAGAAAAGACAATCTCATTTCTACAGAGATAGTAGAAAAGTTGGAGCTGGAGACTATTGAACATCCAAGCCCATACAGAGTTTCATGGATACAAAAAGGGCATCAGGTAAATGTCACTAAACAATGTTTAGTTGAAATTAAAATAGGAGGATATAAGGATGAAATACTATGTGATGTCATTCCCGTGGATGTTTATCATCTATTGTTGGGTAGACCGTGGAAATATGACAGGAATGTGATTCATGATGGGAGAAAGAACACATACACCCTAGAGAAGAATGGAAGAACTCACATGTTGTTGCCAATTAAGGATAAAGAAGTGACAACAGAGGTAAACAACACTGCACTTCTCATGAGTGGGAAGGAACTTCTTAAAGAGATTAAGAAGAAGGAAGAAACACAATTCGTCATGGTGAGGAAACCTCAGATTGTTTTAACCAGTACAAGGGTGGATGATTTACCAGAAGAAATTCAGAAGTTGTTGGAGGAGTTTGTTGATATAGTCATGGATGAACTACCTCATTCGTTGCCACCGATCAGAAGTGTGAGTCATCATATTGATCTTATACCTAGAGCTAGTTTACCAAACAAAGAAGTGTACATATTTATGCCACAGGAGAATGAAGAGGTCAAGAGACAGGTCCAAGATTTAATGAACAAGGGATTGGTTAGAGAAATCTTGATTCCATGCATTGTTCCAATAATGCTTAGTCCAAAGAAAGATGGAGGCTGGAGGATGTGTACAGACTCAAGGGAAATTAACAAGATTACCATCAGATATAGATTTACATTGCCAAGGATGGATGATTTGATGGATTGCTTGAGTGGAGCCATTTTTTTTCAAAGATCGATTTGAATAGTGGATATCATCAAATTCGAATGAGAGAAGGTGATGAATGGAAGACAGCATTCAAGACAAATGAAGTGTTGTATGAATGGCTTGTTATGCCATTTGGTTTAGCAAATGTGCCTAGTACTTTCATGAGGTTGATGAACAAAGTCTTGAAGGATTTTATAGGAAAGTTCATCATTGTATATCTTGACGATATACTGATTTTTAGTAGAACAGAAACAAAGCACTTGAAGCATTTGGCTACAGTGATGAGAAGATTACAGCAAGAGAAGTTGCTGATAAATATGAAGAAATAATCATTCATGAAGACAGAGCTCATTTATTTGGGGTTTGTTATCTCTGCAGATAAGTTGAAAATGGATCCAGATAAAGTGGAAGTGATTAAGAATTGGCCATCGCCAAAGAGTATATTTGAAGTTAGAATCTTTCATGGATTGGCTAGTTTCTATAGGAAATTTATCAGGAATTTCAGTGGAATTAGCGCACCAATGATGAACACAGTAAAGAAAAGGCATAAATCTTTTCACTGGATGGAAGAAGTAGAGACAAGTTTCAATTTGTTGAAAAGGAAGATTACTGAACAGCCAATTCTAGTGTTGCTAGATTTCAACAAGACATTTCAGGTCAAATGTGACGCTAGTGGATTTGCAATTGGAGCGGTCTTGAGCCAAGATGACAGGCCAGTCGCATACTTCAGTGAGAAACTGAATGAGGTAAAGGTTAAGTACTCCACATATGACAAAGAGTTTTATGCAGTCATACAAGCACCGAAGAAGTGGATGCACTATTTGGTTCCTAAAGAGTTCGTTTTGTACAGTGATAATCATGCCTTACAATTCGTGACTCAATAGGATAAATTGAACCAGAAGCATGCAAAATGGGTTGAATACATGTAAAAGTTTACTTTTGTAATTAAACATATTTTTGGAACTGCTAACAAAGTTGTTGATTCTTTAAGCAGGAGATGTTTGCTGGTACAGGAATTTAGAGTCAAAACTTTGGGTTTTGATAACCTCAGGGACATGTACAGAAATGATCCAGATTTCAAATAGGCGTATGAGGCATATGAGAATCCAATTCTCAGGGACATGAGTCAATGGGCTGAATATATGATCCAAGATGGATTATTATTCAGAGGTACTCAATTATGTATTCCAAAATGCTCCATGAGGGAGAATCTGTTGAAAGAAAAACACAGTGGAGGATTGGCCGAACATTTCGGTCATGATAAAACATTCTCGAAATTAAATAGATCATATTTTTGGCTAGGGATGAGGACCGATCTCAAAATATTTGTGGACAGATGCAGAATTTGTCAGCACTCAAAAGGAAAAAGATAGAATACAGGGTTGTATCAGTCGTTACCCGTACCAGAGAGGTTGTGAGATGCAGTGAGCATGGATTTTATATTGGGGCTGCCAAGGAGGCAAAGAGGGTTTGATTCAATCTTTGTGGTGGTAGACAGATTTTATAAAATGGCACGCTTTATACCATGTCCGAAAACCAGTGACGCGACTCATATTGCGAACTTGTTTTTCAAAGAAGTTGTCAAACTTCATGGCTTACCAAGGAGTATAGTTTCAGATCAAGACACCAAGTTCGTCGAACATTTCTGGAGGACTTTATGGAAGAAGCTAGGGACAAGTTTTTCTTTTATCTCAACTTATCATCCTCAGACAGATGGACAGATAGAAGTTGTGAACAAAAGCTTGGGAGATTTACTAAGGAGCCTAGTGACTGAACACCACAACCAGTGGGATCACATTCTACCACAGGCGGAATTTGCTTACAATGATTCACACAACAGAAGCATAGGGAAGAGTCCATTTCAGATTGTTTATGGAATACAACCAAGGGGAGTTTCTGAATTGAAATATTCAAGACAGAATGAAACTAAAAGTGCTAGTGCAGAATATTTTGTAGAGGCAATGAAAGAACTTCACAGCCAAGTGAAGGAGCGATTGCAGAACTCAAGCCAAGAGTAAAAGAACAGAGTAGATCAACACATGAGAGAACTTCAATTTGAAGTTGGTGATCTGATTCTTGCACACCTAAGAAAGGAAAGGTTCCCAAGGGGAACATATAACAAATTGAAAATGAAAAAGATTGGACCATCTAAGATTATAAGGAAATCTGGGACAAATGTATACGAGATTGAATTACTTGATGGGGTCAGAATTTCACCGATATTCAACATCTCATATTTGTACCCTTACAAAGCCAAAGAAGACAGTGGACAGATAGAGGTTCAATGGGATAAACAGATGCCTGTAGCTGAAAAGCCATAGATGGAAAGTATACTTGACAAGAGATTCAACAAGAGGACCAAGAGAAAAGAGTATTTTGAATACTTAGTCAAGTGGAAGGGACATCCAGTTGAAGATGCCAGCTGGAAGAATGAAGCAGAAATTCAAAAGCATGGACAGATAGTGAAAGAGCTCATGAACAAGAGTCCATGAAAAATTTCAAGTGAGGGAGTATGATGCAGGAGCATCGCCAACAGCAAGCGAGAGTGGGACAAACACCATCACATTTTTTTTAAACATGTTGAAAATTGTTTGCAATATTTTGAAAGTTTGGATGCGTAGAATTTAATGTAATAGTTAAGAAGGGTGTA
This sequence comes from Picea sitchensis, assembly GCA_010110895.2. NCBI lineage: Eukaryota > Viridiplantae > Streptophyta > Pinopsida > Pinales > Pinaceae > Picea > Picea sitchensis. The sequence continues at coordinate 360,381 of SNQJ01S0003974.1, read as the reverse complement.
CTTCCATATTGTAATCATATCTTGAGTGATTTGCTCTCATCTGTAAGGTGTAGAGGCATTTATGCATAATTAATGAAAGTAGGTAGATTTAAATTCTAGATTAGATAGTTTTAGGAGCTAGAGTGAAAACCAACTATAGACACCCTCATCTTGTATCATTGTAACATTATCAAGAAGATCATAGAGCATAGAGAGGAGCTATAGCAGAGAGCTGTGTAGAAGAATCCATGTATAGAAGTTCCAAAATTAATATATGAAGCTTTGATTCAGACTCATGGGGTTCTGATGTTTTCTACGTATACATCTTGAATGCTATGCTTATGGTTGTTTTACTCTTTCTGTTGTGCATTTGATTTTATGCTATGTATGTATGATTTCATGTTAACTGTTTGAATGTTGATAGGGTAAGGAAATGAGTTTCAATTATTTCTCTTCTTGAGTTAGAGTTCTTGCAAGGAGTGCAGTGAAGCATCCGCAAGGAGTGAGTTGACGGGTTCAGAGTTCATCTCTGGAAGCTCAGGAGAGATACCGTTGTTCTCATTTCAACTAAAGTGTATGACAAGCATAGAAGCTGTGCAAGGTGTGTGCAGGCTGGCCGAGACCTTAGAACACATAGACTAAGGTTGAGAGGTTGAAGGACAGTTGTTGCAGAGCTGCACAGAGTTAAGAGATTCAAATATTTAGGAATATTTGAAGAAGTGTTGCAAGGAGTGCGTGCAGAAGTATTTTAGGAGACTTGAGCTGGTGAAAGGAAGCTCAAGAGGGTCAGCACTTTCAATTGTTGAAGAGAAAGAGAGGAGTTTTGGTCATCGTGTAGAGGCCATGTCAAAGTGAAGAGGATCGTTGAGGTGACTTAGAGAAGAGGTTCTTGAAGAAGGAATTTGGACGGTCAAGGTTCTCCAAGGAAAACTCCTGAAATAGCAAGAACCGTAGGATCTACAGGAGTTGCAAGGTGGATAAGGGGCCGTTGATCTTGACTTATTGGGACATCAGATCATTTTGGCATTTTGGGGTTCGAAAGTCTGAAGTGTAAGCCAAATATTTGGCTGATCCAACCCCCAAAATGTGAATAGAAGTATTCATGTGTGGAAAGAGTGGGGAAAGGATATACGTGTTTTGGAGTTCGGGAAACCGGGGATCGTAGTGACATAAGGTTGGGTTCGAGAGTTTCAAACTCCCAATACCCGAAAACCCAAAATAAGGAGAAGGCGACACGTGGAAGGACAAGAGACTTCCTGTCGAACTTCATGAAAGCAGCAAGGAGAAGTACCATTTTGGCATTTCAGGACTTTGGGGATCGGAAGATGGGAGTGAAAGAGTATTCAATCCTTAGCATATCGAACTCTTGGTACGTGAAAGTCCGAAAGGATTTCAGAAGATGAAATTTTAGCATTTCAGGGTTCAGAGGTTCGAGGACCCCGAGGACTTAGTGGAAGCGCTTTTCGATGTTTGAAATCCCGAAACCGTGAAGAGGAAGGGAGGACCGAAACATATGCATTTTGGTAAAGTGGGAGTCATAATTTCGGGACTCCAAGGGTCGAGAGCAGAGTTGCACGTCATCGCAACTCCCGAATTTGCGAAAACCAAAAAGATGAAATTGACATCAGGAAAATGCAAGTATTAGTATTTCGGGTTTTGGAGGTCGAAGAGATAAGGCGCTCAACCATAGGATTCGTGAAATCATGAAATATGGTATCCCAAGATAAAATAAGGGTTCCCTCAAGGTTTGTTGTGGGTGTTGATTTCCCGAAAGGGAAACAAAAGAGCCAATCGAGCTCTCAGGGGACGAAAAGAAAAGATCATGTGCGGATCCCAACCTGCGGGTCTGGAGAAGGGGGTCTGCATCACATTAAAGTTGGGAAGCTATACAATTATAACAGTTAGATTCTATGGTCCATTTGAGATCTTGGACATAATAGGGTCAATTGCATACATACTTGCATTGCCTGCTTCTATGAATTTGCATAATGTATTTCATGTCTCTTTGATGAAAAAGTATATACATGATCCTAATTATGTTATTGATTGGAATTTGATTTAGGTAGAGCCAACGGGAGAATTTTAGTTCTAGCTAGTGAACATATTGGACATAAAAGTCAAAATTCTCCAGAATCAAGTTATAGAGCTGGTAAAAATTTGGTGGACCTACTACAATCTTGAAGATGCTACTTGGGAGCATGAATATGCCATGCGAGTAGAGTATCCACGACTTTTTGAATAAATTTTGAAATTTTGATTTATGTTTTGTATATGCACTGAGGACAGTCCCAAAGTAAGGGGGAGGGGAATGTAATACCTTGGTTTTGATTCCCCATATTAAATAATGTATTTTGTTTATTTGATGAAAGGTCGGAGTGCCCAAACAATTAAAGAGACAAACTTGCCTAGGAAATGTAATTCTTTGATCATCGTTAATAATAAAATACATCATTGGATTCTAGACAGATAAGGACAAGAGTTATAATGGGCTATAATTCCGCGAGAGAGGGGGATAAAGGGACTAAGGATTTTTATTATATTTTGTTTACCCAAAATTTCTTTAATTGAGAGAAGTGGTTACATGAGCTTCTTGGGGGAAGGCCATGTGCTTCTTGATTTTAAAGTAAATATTTAAGCCCATATTTGGGTTGTTTGGGGCTCCATTCATTGCCCATTTTTCACACTCTTCATTATGTTATTATCCATACACACTTTCACACTTTCATTGATTTTTTCTTATTAATCCTTGGTCTTGGTTGGGAAAGGAAATTCAAATTGTTGGGAGAGAATCCATTGTTGGTTGGTTGTAGTGATGATTGATGCATTCCAGCCATGAATTGTTTCTTGAATTCCTGATATGCATTGACATGTGCTAAATTGTATTCACAATTGTGAGTCCTTAGAGTCGCAACATGGATATTCTTGACCAGATGCACTGGAGCCCAAGAAGGAGGTGGACATATTGAGGGAATGCATGGAAGAGAAAAGGGTCCATTCTCTCAGGTTGCGCAGGCCAAAGAGAAGATATTTGGTGTACTTTGGATTGTTGTGTGTTGAGGAACCTGTGAGAGCTTGAGTACTGACTGGTTTGAGAAGCTAAGTGACACCCTGGAACTATCCTTTTGGATTCATAGCCCTGACTCAGGGGTGAAATTGTTGTTGATACCTGGAATAGAAGTGTCTATGGTTGGGTGGAACGTCCTTGGTATGCATCCAGTTGATGAATTTATTTATTAAGATAAGTGTTATATGCTATGTGTTTCTTTGATTATATATTTATTTCCATTGTGTATTAATTATTGTCTTTGAGATTCATATGTTATAATATGAATTATTTTTTATTACCATTTTGCATGGCATGGTCCAAGTGGATATCGGTGGCCACCCACCTATTCCAACATGACTCAAAACAATTTTTTGGCAACTTACTCTTTGTAGCAATTTTTCAGTTCCTAAACTTCTAGGGCTATTTTGAAGGCCTAAATGAATTTTTTTTAGTACTAAGGACCTCAATTACAACCAAATTGTTTGATTGAGACCCCAAAACGAATCTCCTCAATAGTACCTTTCCAATGAGCTATTGTGTGCTCCAAAAAAAGATTGTATGCCAAAGTTACACCCCCAAGAAGTTGATACACCAAACTACCCAAAATGAGGTCCACAAAATTGTTGGATTTTCATCTTCTAGGGTTAGGGTTTTGGATTTTATTTATGATAAAAGTGGCGTTTGGAGCCTCATTGTAACATTCATTTTATTTTGAATGTTATTATCTGGTGCAGACCCCCCTTCTCCCCAAGGTGCTACGTGACCTCCCGGTCTTAGGATCTTCAAGAAAATCTATGAACTGAAGTAGCTCCTCAATTTCTTGTTGAAACCTCTAACAAAAATCCACAAGTATTTACAAAATTCCACCTACATGAAATAGTGCTAGGCGCAAGCCTTTTTCCATGTGACCATGCCTTGTGACCACATTCTTATCTTCAAAAGGAGTTTCATGATTTCGCATGTTGGGTAATCGTATGTGATTCAACCCTCGACTCTCCGATTTTCGAACCCCGAACTTGCAAATTATTCAGGACCAAATCTACAGTGCATGCTATCCCTCCAGCCAATGGTTTTGATTAAATCACAGTTTCACTCTTCGCGAATTTTCACTCTTCCACCTTCGACTCTCCACTATGAAAATCAATGAAACACTGATCTTTCGTGATGTGTCCTACCTCAATTGAATGACCATGATCATTTCACGATTTTGGATTTCCCAAATTTCTCTCTACTCTTTGCAAATATTTTGGTTTGCGAAATTCCGAAAGATCCTCACGGCTAATCAGTGTGCGACTTCTCCCTGATCTAACGGGTTGAAATATTTTGACTCCTCCTGGATAAACCTTAACCCTCAATCTTATCCAATCTTCAAAACTATTTTCTGAAGGATTTCTCCTGCTCAATCCTCCATACTTATTATTTCTTTTAACTTTCAATTTGTTTGCTCCACCTTTGAACACTTCAACTCTTCAAAACTTATAATTTTTTCTAAGTGTTTCCTCTCTAGGATTAAAACCCCTACTCCTCCCGAGATTCTAGAAAATGAAAGTAAACCTCATCCCTAGTGCACACTTACACTCTGTGTTTTTCTTAAAAGACTTTCTGGTACCCTCCTGGTATACCCTGCGCTCAACTTCCTGAACTTTCTAACTTTAAAAAATATTTTCTTCTATGTGCACTCCTTGCACTCAATATGCACACTTTGCATACGAAAGTCCACCCTGCTATCTCTTCTAAAATTTGAGTCGAAAAATACTTCTTCACACACACTCCTTGCGCTCTGCATGCAATCCTTTCATAACTTATAGAAGATAACCAATTGAAACTTATTCAATTATTCATTCATTCACTATGAACATCATACATTCATAGAATACATATCAATAGTTGAACAATATCAACACTGTACAATTGAATCAATTTTCTCTGTTATATTCATTTCAAAGAAAAAAACATGATTACAATAGTTATCACTTACAACCATTACAATGAAAACTTGTCTAAGGACCCAAAGCCTCTTCGCTCTTCTTCCTCCTATCTAAAAAATCTATCACTTCCTACTCTAGTGGTTACCTACACAATTAAATGCAACCTAATGACTAATCAGGGCAAGTATCTTACACCTATAATATTTTACAGTCATGTAAGGATTTACAATCGTTCCTTCATTTCAAATGGTGGCCCAAATTTACATGCTCTAATTTAATTAACAGAAAATTCAAAACTCTACACCACTACCAAGTTGGTTAAGATTCATCTTTTGTTCTTTCAATGTGCTAAGGTGTCGAATTCGCTTCCATGTCTGCCTTTCTGGATTTGATAGCGATGATCGTGCATCATACTCCTCTGGCCAAAATATTCATGGAATCCTACCCATGAGATCTCACATTATTTTTCCATCCTTCAAAATATCAGGTTCAGTTACCCAACTTGAATCTTCCACAAGGTGATCCTTCCACTTCACTAAATATTCAAGATGCATCTTTCCTCTGGTTTACCTTCCAACACTCTCTTCTAGAATTTTCTCCATATGAGGTTTTTCTACTGTGGGTATCTGTTCTTCCCACTGAATCTCTTCCTGATCATCCAATTCTCTTGTGTAATCTTTGTTATAAGGATACAAATCTGCAACGCTGAATATCAGTGATATCCCAACATTGTCTGGCAACTCTGTCTCATAAGAATTTGCTGCAAATTTTCTAAGGATCTTGCATGGTCATATCTTTTTCATCTTCAACTTATTATATGTTTTTGGGAAACCTTTCCTTCCTCAAATGAGATAAAACTTCATCTCCCGGTTCAAATTGAAATTCCCTTCTTTTCTGATCAACGTTGTCCTTATACTTTTGATTACTATCCTGTATCTGCCTCTTAACTTGATCATGAAGTCTTTACATTTATGTAGAAAAATATTATGCTCCAACGCTCTTGAATTCATCTTGTTTCAATTCTCTCAATTTTTCAACCCCTCTCGGTTGTCTTCCATATACTATTTCGAGTGGACTTTTTCTAGTGCTTCTATTAACTGAATTGTTAAATGCAAAATTTTCCTGTGCTAGAATCGGATCCCACTGATGACCTTGTTCAGTGACTAAACTCCTTAACAAATTTCCCAGACTCATATTCACCACTTCGGTATGTATGTATGTCTGAGGGTGATATGTTGAAATAAAAGATAAATTTGTTCCCATCTTATTCCATAGATTCCTCCAAAAGTGTCCTACAAACTTATTGTCCCTGTCTGAAACTATGCTTCTGGGCAATCCATGTAATCTCACAACTTATCTGAAAAACAAATTGGTTATGAGTGTAGCATCATTTTTTTTATGGGATGGCATGAAATGCGCCATCTTAGAAAATATATCGACCACAACAAATATGGAATCACTTCCCCTCTGGGTTCTAGGTAATTGTAATACAAAATTCATACTAATTTCATCCCAAGGCCTTTCTGGAATAGGCAATGGTTGATACAAACCAATGTTTTGTCTCTTCCCTTTTGCATGTTGACAAATCTTACACTGTTCTACAAATTTCTTCACATCTACCCTCATACCTGGCCAATAATACAAACTACTCAGTTGTGAAAATGTTTTGTCATGACCAAAATGTCCAGCTAAACCTCCACTATGTTTTTCTTTCAACAAATTATCTCTCATTGAACATCTTGGTATGCATAATTGACTTCCTTTAAACAACAACCCATCCTAGATCAAATATTATGACCATGAGTTTTTATCCCTCAACAAAGGATTTTCATATGCTTCGTAAGCCTCCTTAAAATCTGAATCTTCCTGATACATTTCCTTAAGGTGCTCAAACCCTAAGGTCTTCACTTGAAATTCTTGTACAACCAAACTCCTCCTACTCAAAGAATTTGCAACTTTATTAGCACTTTCATAAATATTTTTAATGACAAAAGTAAAATTCTTTACAAATTCTACCCACTTAGCATGTCTCTAAATCAACTTCTCTTTCCTAGTAATAAATTGCAAATATTTGTTATCGCTATACAAGACAAACTCTTTTGGAATTAAATAATGTCTCCATTTTTTCAAAGCTTGAATCACTGCATAAAACTCCTTGTCATATGTAGAATATTTCTCCTTAGCATCATTCAACTTTTCACTAAAATAAGCAACTAGCCTATTATCTTGACTCAAAACTACTCTAATTGCTATTCCAATTGCATCACCCCTAACCTGAAATGTATTTCCAAAATCTGGTAAAACTAGAACTAGTTGTTCTGTTATCTTCCTTTTCAACACTTTGAAGATTTTCTCAGACTCCTCTATCCAATTAAAAGACTTATGTTTGTTATTCACAGTTTCCATCATGGGTTCACATATACCACTGAAATTTACGATAAACTTTCTATAAAAACTTGCTAAACCATGAAAAATTCTCACCTCAAATATGCTCTTGGGTGACGACCATTCTTTGATTTCTCTCACCTTTTCTGGATCCATATTCAATTCATTTGAAGAGATCACAAAACCCAAATATATGAGCTCTATCTTCATAAAAGAACTTTTCTTCAAGTTTATTAACAACTTTTCTTGCCACAATCTCCTCATCACTAATGTCAAGTGCTTTAAATGTTCTTCCTCTATTTTGCTGAAAACTAATATATCATCCAGATATACAATGACAAATTTACCTATAAATTCCTTCAATGCTTCAATCATCAACCTCATAAATGCACTTGGAGCATTTTTCAATCCAAATTGAATGACTAGCCATTCAAACAAGCCTCCATTTGTCGTGAATCTTGTCTTCCATTCATCTCCCTCTCTCATTCTTATCTAATGATATCCACTCTTCAAGTCTATTTTTGAAAAATAGCTTGCTCCACTCAAACAATCCATCAAGTCATCCATCCTAGGTAAAGGAAATATATACCTGATGGTAATCTTGTTGATGGCTCTAGAATCTGTACACATTCTCCATCCCCCATCCTTATTTGGACTCAATACAGTTGGCACTGCACATGGGCTTAGACTTTCCCTGACTAAACCTTTATCCAACAACTCCTAAGCTTTCTTCTTAACTTCTTCATTCTCTCAAGGTGTCAATCTATACACTTTTTTATTTGGTAAACTAGCTTATGGAATCAATTCAATATGGTGAGTAATACTCCTAATGGGTGGTAATGAATGAGGCAACTCATCCACTACTATGTCAGCAAAATTCTCCAATAATTATAGGATTTATTTAGGTAAATCATCCACAGAAGTATTGGTAAGGATAACTCTTGCCTTCCTTACTACAACAAAGTGCATTTCCTGATATTTCTTGATCTCCTTCAAGAGTTCCTTCCCACTCATGAGAAATATTCTTGTGTTGGCTTCTTCCTTTTATTTCTTCTCTTCTATTGGTAGTAACATGTGGGTTCTACCATTATTTTCCAGAGTATAAGTATTTTTTCTCCTATCATGAATAACATTCCTATCAAACTGCCACGGTCTCACCAACAAAATATGACAAACATCCATGGGAATTACATCACATAGAATATCATCTTTATAGCCTCCTATTTTAAATTTAACTTTGCATTGTTGACTTACCATTACTTGATGCCATTTCTACAACCATGATACTTTGTATGGACTTGGGTGTGTAGTTGTCTCCAACTCCAGATTCCCAATGATCTCTTTTGATACTAAATTATTAGTAATCCCACTATCTATAATCATATTACAAACCTTTTTCCTTTGTCTTACAAGTAGTCCTGAACAACCTTGTTCGCTAAACTGGGTCATCTATTTCTTTCTCTAGCTTTAGAAGAACTTTTCTAATCATAAGATTGTGTCCTCCTTCTGTTGCCTCTGCTTCCACATTCTTCTGGGCTTCAAAAATGTGTTCTTCTCCTCCTTCTTCTCTTTTCCTCTCGGGAAATTCCCAAGACATATGTCCTAGCTTTCCACATGCATAACATTTAACTCCACCTCCTCTACTTCTTCCTCTTCCTCGAAAAAAATAATTTCTCCCACCAAACATTCTTCTTTGGGAACTTCCTTCTCTTTCAAAGTGACCAAATTATTTATTAGTCTCATCCTTAGCCTTTAGTGCCTTATCATAGACAGATTCCTTACCTCTATTTAATCTTCTACTTCTGTTTCGCTGACTCTGGTTTCTGGCCAACTTTTCCTCTGCCTTCAATGCAATCTGATAAGCATATTCCATTGTCCTCACAGTCATCATGCTGATTTCATCCTAATTTCCATACCTCAAACCATTTATATACCTATCAAATTTTTCATCATCCTTCTCTCTTTGTTGATTCCTAATATTCAACCTATAAAATTATTCTATATACTCTTTCATTGTCATACCCCTCTATCTCAGGTTCTGCAATTTTCTAAACAACTCTATCTGGTAATCCCTAGGTATGAATTTAGACTTCAATTTGGCTACCATCCTGTCTCAATTATTTATATTTTGTTTGCCTTTGCTCCTTATTTCTACCTGTAGTTCATCCCACCATAGTGCTATGTTTCCCTTTAATCTAGTGACAACATGTCTCACCTTCCTTCCTTTCTTGACATATTCATAGTCAAAATACTTATCCAGGGACCTTATCCAATCCAATAACTCTTCGGAATCCAAGTTACCTTTATACATTGGGACGTCTATCTTTTCTCTAGCTCCCAACTTCACAACAAATTTCAATAAGTGTTCTTTATTGGCACGAATTTGGTTAGGCCAGGGTTCTTCTCAGGTTACCAACAAAAGACACCACATAGTCTAGAGCGTTGGCATTTTCATCCCCTCTGAAGAGAAGAAGTCTCACCCAAAGTGCTGCTGAGACAGATCGATAGGGAAGGGTAGGGATAAGACCAAGGAAGATCCATAGAGAATTCAGAACTCACCCCTATTCTTATGTAATCAACATTATCAGATTGGAACCATCTAAATGCAAGGACCAAACCTACTTATGGTATGAACAACAATTAACCATCGAACCATTAGATAGAACTCATAAATCATAAAGGAACAGTGCAAGCCATAAGTAACATACAAAGACACAACACATTTTGAAATTTTGGTTCTTCATATTAGCTTCTGGATCTTTCCTTCATTATAGATTCAAAACTACATAGAGATGGTCAGTACAGACTCTGGGTTGTCTCTCACATCGAGCTTCACTAGCTAATCCCAAAACCTTGGATTGCTCCAATAAACATAACAATAGCTTGATATATTGACTCTACCTCAAGGACCAACCCTCTTACATCTATCTTTGTCCCTATGTATAGCTGGGTTATGTCTTTCTGTTCAGCTTGCTCAATTTCTTGTTTTGTTGCAACTGCTTGTTTCTTAGATGGTGATGTGCTAGCTCCCACAACTGTTCTCTGTTATTATTTTCTTTCATCTTCTGATGAAGTTTGTGAAACTCATACTTTATCAAAACTTGCACAGTTCTTTCCCAATAATGAAGGGCCCAATAGGATCTGACCACAATCCTTGACCCGTCCTCTAGTCAAGCACTTGGTGCTTTCCCATTCTCAAGGAGCAACTGTTGTTTTCCGTTGTCCAAATTTTCTTATTCTTTGAGCTCTTCTGTTTGTGTCTTTTCTTCCTTCACCTCTTCAAATGAAGGGCCCAATCTTGGAACCAGCTCTGATTCTCTGTGATTTACTCTATGAAATATTTTAACTTTGTCCTGCCATTTCTAGGCAAGGAGTGATGCTTCAGCCAGGAACTATTGGGTTGTATCTTTGTTGTACTCTTTTGGCTTGGCCGCAACCAACGAGTTCCATTCAGTGTCGGATGTTGTGTCAATATGGTGCATTTGCATATAGAAGGTTTTAATTACCAGTCGAAAATCGCACATCTTTTTCTTGGCTACGAACTGTGCTTCATAGAGTGAATTGAGTTCATTGTCGGACTACTAGATCTGATCAAAATTTTGTTGCTTCTCTATGGGGTCCATTGTGACTGCAACTTCCTTGTTGATCCCTTGCATCTGGGTGCACAATTCTTCCAGGACTTGATTCCGTCGAACAATGATTCACATCGAATCGTTGACTTCCTTGAAGATTCTGGTACAATCCGCTGTCTTCTTATGTAGTGTCACTCGAGCATTGTTTCCTTGCAGTATGATCTTCTGCATTTGTTCTTGCGGCTGCCGAGGTTGTTGTTCTATTTCTTGCTAGACTTGTTGTAACTTTTCTTGTATCTGCTCCATACGTGTCGCAAGCTGTGTCCATGCTGCTTGTAACAACTCGATCTAGTGCTCTAGTTCTCTTATCTCATTGGCTTCGGGTAGGTCAGGCGTAACTCTCTGAATCTTTGGCCAGGCTTCTGCAAGTTTTTCTTGCACTTTTTCCATTTTGCACTGGGCTAAGAGTCGATCACATTTTTCTTCCATTATACATGTTTTTGCATATAGCTGTTCTTTTCTGGCGAGCTTGACTGAGCTCTCGACATCCTAGAGCCTTTGCTCTAGTTGGTCTGTGGAGGCTATGATTAGTCCAAATAGCTGTGATGTTGGACACTGTACTAGGTTGGTGGCTGACAAAGATGCATCAGTGGGTTCTCTTGTCTACAGAGGAAGTCCGCTAGTTGTTGAGTGGTCCAAATAGGTTTTGACTTCTTCTTCCATTGGTGACACTGGTGCAATCCCCAATCTTAGATCTTCGAGCAAAAGTTTCATAACCTCTATTCTGGTTATGTAGAACCGCATCAAGTCTGCACATGTTGGGGGTTTTGGAGGAATTGCTCCATTTGCGCTTTCCTAGTTGTCATATCCTGGTCCATTATTGAGTCTGGCTCATTGGGCACATTTGGTATCTCCATGTCCTCCATTACTTCTGCATCTTGCACCGTGACTTCTTGGGCATCCTAACCCTTGGGTAGTGAGGTGATTTGTTGGGTATGGTTGGCTTCTCAGATCTTCTCTACTTCTGGTGTCTTCTTCTTGTGTGAAAGACTAAGGTTTCTATTCCTGTGTGCTTGGATTCAAAACATCTAGCATCATACTTTGCTCTGAGACTTTGGGGTCGGGGTTGGGGATTTCTGAGTTGGGCTTGGGGGATTCTCTGGTTATGTGGTTGGACTGCATCTAATCTATGTTTTGGTCTGAAGTGGAGCGATGGTGAGGAGATTTGGTAGTTGGAGCGGTGGTGGAAGTTGCTCAATGACAATTGTTGACGGGATTGGTTCAGGGTCCGAGTCATCTTGGATGTTAATGATGGTGGTGGATTTGGTCATGGCACGGGTTGAAGGAGTGGCAGATGTGAGGGGTTGTGGATTCAGGGGTTTGTTTGGCTAGACCCTCGTTATGGGCATTTTCCCCATCGGTTTGATGTTAATCATAGTGCCCAAGATCTGGTTGACCTGCGCACCTGATAGCACAACATTGGCTAGCAGCTGTTGGGGGGGGTAGTCGTTTCCTCTGTTCCAGCTACAGTGTTTCTTCTCCTTCCTCAGAATCAGTCTATGTTGAAGTATCTATCTTTTTCTACTCAGGGCTTCAGCTCGGTCCCTCTCCTCCTTCCTTGTATTTTTTCTTACTTAGCTCGACCGAAAAAATGTAATGCATTCCTGATTTGCGTGGGCTGCTTTTAATTCCAGGCCATGACATGACCTCCTTGTTGAATGATTCCTCGTCTAGATAGAATGGTAGCAGTCCTCTATGGAAATTTTCCCGACTGGCATGTCTCGGCCAGACGTAGGTGTTGTGATGGTTCATGCTAAAGGCGATATTCCTCATGTTGTTATGGAGGATCTCTTGTGGGATACGTGGCCAGTGTGTTGCGTCTATCGTAGAATTATACCATTTGGTGAATGCTACATTGTTGAGTGATGTGTGTTGGGTATGTGTTATATTCTTTGCAAGTGTGTGTGTGGGCACGTCATATATGAAAACTGCGTCTGACGATCCCTCGTAGTAGTGATTTTCTTGTGTCATGTGCACCGGGTTCTTTCCTAGGGGGGGGCAGCTATGCCCCCCCTGGTTACGCTCAGCGTTCAGGGCATCGACCTGAATTTTTTTTTTTGAGTGGGTTTTGCTATTTTTAGCGGTTTTGTAAATTAATCCCAGATTAAGATATTACGGTTTTGGTATCTACAGAATACCTAAACACATTGTATATATTGTATAGTGAATGGTGAAATTCGATATAATGAATATAAGAAAGGTTTTCCTGGTTGAGGGTTTCCCGTATAAATCTCTGTGTACTATGTGAATGAGCCATTGATTAATTTCAGTTTTTCTTAAGAATCTATATGCATTTCTTTACTTCACAGGTTTAAAAATTATAATGTGTTCTCCGAGTCTGGTCTAGACTGCCATGGCTCAAACATTTTTGCTAGGCACCCTTTATCCGGTATTGTTAGTTGTCTTTCCACCGGTGACTTCCATTTGAGCATAGTGAATTCCATAAGAAGGTATCCATAGGTAAAGGTGCCTCCTTTCTCCTGCGCCTCCTCGTAAGATTTGAGTAGTTCCTCCAGCAAGAAGCTACACCAGTTGAATACTGCTCCCTGATGGCAGAAGTCGACAACTAATAGCGCGTCTAAGGTGCATTCTCCCTTATAGTAGGACCTCATAACCTTGTTGGCTATGACATAGCAGCCAGTCTGGACTGTTTCAGGCAATATTGAATCAATTTCTATTGTTCGTCATCATCTCTTGGTGTTAAACTTCTCGTACAGGCTGAGCTCACATTTCTTCTTCTCGTGCTTACCGGGTCCCTGAAATTCCTTCGACACATCCTCTCCTTCAGAAGATAGTCCAGTAAGTTGCTGGATATCTTGTGCATGGATTGGATATTTCTTATCCAACCATAGGCTTCTATCGTGCACTATGCTTATGAGGAACTTTGTGCAGTGCACAATTTCATCAGTGGTGCCAAAGACTGGTAAATCTCTCAGGTTCATGATATTGGAGTTGAATAGGTTGATGAACTCCTTTTTTGGTCTAAAGTGCATATCTCCTATTCCATCCGGGCTTAACTCCCAAAAGATGTCTGGGTGCATATGTGGAAATAGGGTTGAATCCGTGAGGTCAAGGTGAAGTAGCTTGACCTGTTCTGTCTTCCCTTTGAGATCACCTATAATCTCGAATCAGGGGTCGCAAATCTCGTCCGATACTGCTTATTTAGTCATGGTGCTTCGTTTGGCTATTTCTCTTGGCATGAGTGCATCTGTGGTCGCTCTTAGAACTAAGGCTCTGTTTTCAGTTTTGGCAATGGTCCTTAACTGGTCTGCATGGCTGGGTTTAGAAATAGCTATGCTTGTTTTTAGAAACAATACTTTTTCTAGTGAGTTCTAAGAATTCTATGTCGGGCTTAACGGGTAAGTTTTTGCAATAACTTCTCCTTATTATGACCATATAGACACAACAGGGTGTGATTTGTCTGACGAGACGATTTGATCAAGGGAAATCCGATTAGGCGATCTTGGTATTTACTCGTCTGAATGGAATAGGGACATGGTTGAATTGAGACCTTTCTGTTTGGCGGGTGGGTGTCCCAGCGTGAAGTTCGATGGCATCTTGGAATAACGTTGCTTTATGGCATAACGGGCAGCAGTTGGAGGACCAAAATGTCATTAAAGGGTGTGATTGGATTGGGTTTGTGTGGCCTTTAACTCATATTGGATTTGGGTGTGTGGCCCCTCCGACCACAGAGGTTGTCCCCATCATTTTTTATGACTGTTGTTAGTGGACCTTTCATACTTCAGGCTCGGTACTGCTGTTTCGTCAGCTCTATATTGACCAATATTTAAACAACACAATTGACGTGTGTTATGGTGCAACATGATGCAAATGGACATTATTAATAAAGAGAAAAAAAAATTGAAAGAAAAAAACAAAAATCAAATCTAACTGTTGTACAATCTCCGTCAGATAGGAGCGACTACTCTTCTTCTCAGTTTCGAGAAAGGTAGGGCTTCAGGTGAGCACCATTCACCAATATTGGTCATAGTACACCATCTAGTTGCGCGATTCGAACAACACCTCATGGTCGGATCTCCGCAACTATGAAGGGTCCCAACCAGTGCATACGTAGCTTGTCAGGATGCTTTTGGTATCGACTGTCGTAGAGTAACACCTTTTCTCCTTATATAAATATATAATTTTTTAATGTGGCGGTCATGTCAAGATTTTTGTCTTGTCTTTTCAACTGTCTGATGGAATTCTGCCAGAAATCTAGTTTCTTCAAGTTCTTGTAGCTCCGAAAGTCTTTGCGCTATTGATTCTTCAACTGTCGTACATGTGGCTTGTGCAATATACAGGCTTGGGGTGATGAAATATGTAGGTACCACTGCCTCTTTTCCATAAACCAACTGGAACAGTGTGTATCTGTGGAGTTTCTTTGTTGTTTTTCTGTAAACCAATAGTACCGTTGGAACTCTATCATCCCATTCCTCTCGGTTTGTGCAACAGACTTTTGTTAGTCCCTTTTCCAGGATTTTGTTGAATGCTTCAACTGTTCTGTTGGCCTGTGGGAGGTATGGACTGCTCTTGTGATGTTGAATAAAAAATTATGTGGTAAGTGTCGCCATGGTGCTGCTAATGAAGTGAGCTCCTTTATCACTGGTTAGGCTCTTGGGACATCCAAAGTGAGTAATGATATTCTCAAAAATGATATTCGTCGAACAATCCTGTACAGCTATTATTTCTACCCAACAAGTAAGGTAGTCGGTTGTGGTAATGATGTATCTTGCCTTTGAATGTTTTTCTGTAGGGTTGATTGGCCCAATGAAGTCAACTGCCCATTTCGTAAATGCATGTAGAGCTCTAACTGGTTATAGTGGTAATTCATTCTGTCATGATGACTTTCCCACCCGTTGACAAACATCACACGATATAGTGTATGCTTTTGCATCCTTGAAAAGTGTTTCCCACCAATGTCCTGCTTGTAGAACTTTTTGTGCCATTGCGTTTCCTACTACGTGTCCTTCTGCAATTCTTCTATGGCATTCCCAGAGTATATCCCGCCTTTCGTGATCTAGAACACATCATCTGAGGATGTTGTCTAGCCCTAGTTTATACAATTGGCCACCAACCAACTGATAATATGCTGCTTTGATGATCATATGGTGCTTTTGGGTTGTGGAGTATGTTTCAGGGCATGCTCCTGTGTTGAGAAAGACTGCTATGTCCTCTAAGTATTCTGATATGGCCTCAATTTTGAATAAATCTACATCTGGGAGATGGTCATCGAATACTCCACCACTTTCTCTTGAGTCTTTTCTAGATAGATGGTCAGGTTTGACGTTGCATCGTCCTGGTTTAATGATGACTTTAAAGGAAAATTCCTGAAATAAAAGAAACCATTTGCAAATTCTCCCTTCGAACATTGGTTTGTTAACTAGGTATTTTAGTGTTGAATGATCAGTAAAGAATTTAAAATGAGATCCTAATAGATACTGTCTAATTTTTTGTAAAACGTAGATCATTGCTAATCCTTCCCATTCCATTGTTGTGTAGCTTCTCTCTTCTTGTGATATCTTTCGGCTTGCAAAGTAGATAGGGCGATCCATAGCTCCATATCCAAGTTGCACTAGGATAGCTCCTATGGAAATTCCTAAAGCATCTACATGGACATGAAATTCTTTATCCCAGTTTTGGAATATCAATATCGGTGTTGTAATGAGCTTCTCCTTAAGTGTCTCAAATTATTTGTCACATTTGGGAGTCCATCAGAACGTTTTGGCCCTTTTCAGGAGCTTTTCCAGAGGTGCAGTAATGTTGGCATACCTCCAAATGAACCTGTGATAGTAGCATGTATGTCCTAGTGTGGAGCACGACTGCTTAATGCTCGTAGGTGGCAGAATATTCATAATGACTGCAACTTTAGCTGGGTCTACCAGTACTCCTTCTCAGCAGACTATGTGGCCCAACAAATTTTCATGTGGCAAACAGAATATACACTTCCTGATATTTAATGAGATTTGTAACTCTTGGAATCTATCGAACATTAGCCTTAGTAGTGCTACATGTTCCTTCATCATTCTATATATTGTCCAATAATCCATATAGACTTCTTTTTGAATGAACTCTCTAAAGGTTGCTATCACAATCCTAGAGAAAACTGTAGGGGAATTATTTAGACCAAATGGCATCACATTATATGCAAAATATCCCCATTCGGTAATGAAGGTGGTTTTCCTCTTGTCCTCTTCAACAATCCTAACTTGATGGTATCCTGAAAATCCGTTTGTAAATGAGTATGCTTCCTTCTCCGCAACTTGTTCTAGGACCTCGTCAGTGAAGGGTGATGGGAAAGGGTCATGCACACAAACAAAGTTGAGGCTTTTGTAGTCCACACAGACTCTAATATCCCCAGTGTCTTTCTTTCTTTGGATGACTATCGGGGTGACCCATTCTGCTTCTTCTACTGGAAAAGTGAGACCGACTTCTAACATTTTATCAATCTCCTTATTAAATTTCTCTTTTACACTCAGGTTAAGACGGTATGGCCTATGTTTGATAGGATTGGATCCTGGTTTTAACTCTATATTCATTTCTCCCATAACTCCTTTGATTCCCTTTAGTTCTAAAATAGTCTTTGGGAACAAATCCACGTATTCTCGTAGTAAACTTTGTATTTTCTGACTGGTTTTCTCATCCCAGTAGTCGCCCACCAAAGCTATTTTGGGTTGCTCCTTGGTCCCTATGTTGAGTCTCTCCAGTTTTAACGGGTGATTGTGGGATCTATCGGTCTGTCCAGGTATGGTGTTTTTGATTTATCTGTTCCCCTCGGTCTCTTTGATGGCTAGGTTGTAAGTTCTTCTAATTCATCTAGGCTTTCTGAAGCTTTGCTAATCTGATAGAATTCTATGGGATTTTTGATCAAGGGTAAGTGGAGTTTAGTCTAAAGTTCTTGGGTATGCTTGGGACACACTCCAAAGTCTGATCTCTTATCATGATTGGTTGTAAAAATAAGTTCTCTAATATTTTGCAGGACTAGTTCACGCTCAGGGCAGTTACTTGTAAAGGAGAATTCTTTGCAAACTTTACCTGCCAATGTTTTCCAATCGCTGGTCTGTCTTCTGGCTTCCTCATGTATGAACCAAGCTTTCAGGATTGGGCCTAGGGGCTGGGGAAAAACATGAATCCATAGGTGAGAGGGTATCTGCACAACCTGCCACTGTTTCACACACTGTTGAATGTGTATTCTAGGGTCTGATTCTCCCCTAAATGTTTGCACAACTTGGAGACCCATCCGCGTTTATGATTCCAACTGCTCTTGGTGCTCGAACCTGTACTGAATATCTTGCTTCACCTCATCCCAAGTTATGTGTGTAGCTTTATGCATAGCCCACCATCTGGAAGGGGTGTTCTGGAAATCCATATCTAGTACTGGTACTCTTTGATCTTCTCCCACAGTTTCTTCCATGTACTACAAGAAGTTATCTAGATGTGAGGTGTCGTCATATACTGGGTGTCTTCTAACTTTGTTCCCAATCCATTGGGTCCTTCTGACAATTGCACATATTCTTGAGAATATTTCGTACGAGCCTTGTTGCCAACTATCAAAATCCAATTCTGAATCTTCGTCTGCAGACTGTATACTTCTCCATCTTACTGATCCATCCGTAGTTGGGTTTATATAGTCATTTCTTGTCCCAGCTGTTACAGTGTACAACTAGTCTAAGTATTCTCCTTCTATATTATTGTTTGTTGTTTCTGTGTACTTGGGTCCTACATATGGGTCCAAATGTTGAACTACCTTGATTCCCTCAACTTCAAAAGTCATGGTATCTTTTTTTAAGTCAATTATTGCATAGTTGTCATAGGCCCAATAGATGCCAAGTAGCGTAGGGTAGGGGTCCTTGTCTCCCATGATTTCGATGACTTCAAAGTCAACCACTATTTTTACTCCTACTACATCGATTTGCACATTCTCCAGTCTTCCTATGGGAAAGATACAATATTGTTTTTCAATTCTTAACTGAAATGGGGAATATGTCAGTCTTGGTTTTCCTAAGGCTTCCCATGTCTTCTTGGACAAAATGTTCACATCCGACCCTAGTTCCAACATGACGTCCTTAATTTCAAAGTCGTCTAACTAGGCTATCATTCAGAAATCTTTTCTTGATCTTACTTTTCTCCGTTGCACTCTCTGAGTACTCTTCTCAGGAAGGTTAGCTTGAATCCTTTCTTATGAAGTTTCTTCATTACCTAAGACTAGGTACAACGCGTTGTGTAATATCTCTGTTAGTTGATCATTCCCAAGAATGTCAGAGAACAATTGAAACCAGAGGTCAAATGTGTTTTGGGGCTTCTCAGGATGTCTTATTAAGCCTACAGGGTTTCTAGGCGTAGGGGGTGAAACAAGTACTTGTGCTACTTTAGGATATACAACTAGATGAAGGGTATCCTCTTACATTTCACAACTAGGAATGCTCTGGATGACTTCTATGGCATATTTAAAGAACAATCTTTTCTTTAGGGGGTCATACCTGTCTTCCTTAGGTGTTGCTTTCTGAATCTGTGGTAGAGTATCAACATCATCTCCTATCTTCACTCCTCCTCGAGTAATCATATTAATAATTGGTAATTGTCCCTTAGAAATCCTTTTGATCTATGAACTGATGAGGTTAGTTCATCTTTGCCACACCCTGTCTTCCCACTTCGCAATTATCTCTGGGTAGTCTTCAGTTGCGTTTCCTTTGGTTCTGCAATGATAGCACCATGGTCACCTTCGATGAGGACAATCTCTAGCCAAGTGACCCTGTTCATCATAGTTGTAGCATCTGCTCGGTCCTCTTCCTCCATTTCTTCCTCCTCTAAAGTCTCCTCCAGCTCCACCTCCTCGACCTCATCTTAGTCCCTGAAGGCTCTCATTTACCCTAAATGTTGTTCTGTCTAGACTATCTACAAGTGCATCCAACGCCCTACATTGATTAGTAGTATGTGCGGTAGATGTGCAGAACTCACAGTGGAATGTGTTTGGTACCATTAAATATTTGTTCATGATGGGGAAATGTCTTGGTCCATGACCGTGGGTTTGGCAAATCTCACAATATTTCGCTGTTGGTGTTACTTGTCGTCCTAGGAAAGCGTGATATGGGGTGGGGTGATGAAACGGTGGGTTTGTCGATACTTGTGCAACTACTCTTGTAGGTCCTGGTGGGGTTATCATCAGGTTCTAAGGAGTTCCCATTCCTCTCATTCATGGAAATTCAGTCACCAAATGACCTTTCATATAACATCTGGTGCACCAAACCTGTGGTCGCCTTGGTCTAGGTATCGTCAGCTCTTAAATATTTTCTGTAAGTGCTGATATCTTCCCTTGTAGTTGCACTAAATTCACATCTACTAGGGGTCATGTTACTCTCAAGATCCCAGGGTATCTTTCCATGGATTCAATCTTCATTGATTGTTCCAAGGCATTTGTTAATGTGGCTATTCATTGTTGTGTTAGCGAAATCTGAGTCAGGGGTAGCAGTCCCTGAATGTACCACTCTCTTTGATGTTCTTCGTGGATTGGGTGTGCCATCGTTCCTATGGAATCTTTGAACTTATGGTTTTACTCCCAGGATGATTCACCTTCCCTCTACTGGATCTTTCACAACTTGGACAAAGCCTGTTGTTCTGACTGAGGTAGTTTGAACTCTGCTATGAACCTCGTCCGTACCTGGTCAAGTTTGAATGCTTGACCTTGCATCCCTGGCATTCCTGGTTCAATGATATTCATGTACCATTTGAGAGAACGACCTCTCAATATAGTTTGGAATTCGACCAACTTGTTTTCATCCGGTGTCCCTCTGGATCTCTAGATGGCTTCACACAAGAACCAGTGATTTTCAACATCTTCATCTCCCTTACCCCAAAATTCTAGGTATTGGGCAATTGACCCTCCTGCATGGCTGGCCATTGTTGAACCTATTGTTTGTATCAGTATCAATCCTAATAGTCCTGCTTGCGATATACTAGGGGATCCCAATATCCTCCCTATACTCACACTTCTAGGTTGTGGTTCGTTAGCTAATTGTACTAGAATAGAGTTTGCATGAGAAGGTAGCGTTGTACTTACTTCTTGTGTAGAAGGCACTTGGGGTATGGGTGATTCAGGGCTAGCATCACTGGCTTTGGGGTAGATTTATTTTATTTGGGGGATCCCTTTAGCTTCCACTGGGACGATTTCTTCGGTCGGATTCCCGACCTCTCCTGATATCAGGGCATAATCTTCTCTTTCTCCTCCAAGATTCATGCCCGCTTCCTCGTCTCTTACATCCATGCTTTCTCCTTCTCATCCCACCTCCTAGGGTCTTCTTGCTATCCTTGCTTCTCTCTCCTTTAATATTTGATGGCCAATCATTCCTGTCTTCTCATCCTCTGTAGTTCTTCCATCTTCCTTTCCTCTATTTCTCCTGATTCTCCTTCTCTCCTCCACTTTTCAGATTGTCTTGCGGATTTCTTGATCTTGTCGTGCCACCACTTCTCAACTATGGTGACTCTCTTCAAGGCTCACTCATCTCTTGAATCCATTTCTTGTTTTTTCCACCCCATTTGTCAAATAACCCTTCCCCTCTCTCATGCCATGACTCTCACACCGTCTCGCCCTACCGAAAGAGAGGGTGTTTACGTTTCCATCTTGGTCGGGGACCTAGTCAACATCCCTTCCTCCACCAATAAGGCCTTAATCCACAGGGGGATCTCTCTTAAAAGTTTTCCCCTTGAGCCTTTATTGAAAATTTCTTCTACTCGCAAGAAAGATTGGTGGTTCTCAGTTGGAAATTCAATCATGTATCCTTCTATTGTGGTAGTAACCCAGAAATCTATGGCCCGCGTGAATAGGCAATCTAGCCTCTAGAGTGCTTCTAACTTGTTGGTATCCCACACCCAGATCTTCTTGAACCATCCCTGGAACTATGGAGCTTCTTGGAGCACCTTGATCTAGTCAAAAAATTCTTCCAGTAATTTAACCCTGAAAATCTCGTACTGGTCCCTTGATCTTTCTTAGTAAAAGATCGCTTCCCAAGTAGTTCCCACCAATTTTCTTCTTAGTTCCACTTCTTTCCATATGAAGGCATTATAATTTCTTTCCCACCATTACTCAATGCCAGATCTATGGATCGGCGGTAGTATTCTTCCTACAGGTTCCCTTTTAATATGAGTCCTGGCAATGAAACCATTTTCTTGGCATGAATTTTGTCAAACCAAGGTTCTTCTCAGGTTACCAGCAAAAGGCACCTCATAGTCTAGAGCGTTGGAATTTTCATCCCCTCTGAAGAAAATAAGTCCCACTCGAAGCACTGTTGATACATATCGATGGGGAAGGGTAGGGATAAGACTAAGTAAGATCCATAGAGAGTTCAGAACTCACCCCTGTTCTTATGCAATCAACATTATCAGATCGCAACCATCTAAATGCGAGAACCAAACCTACTTACGGTATGAACAACAATTAACCATCGAAACATTAGACGGAACTCACAAATCATAAAGGAACAATGGAAGGCATAAGTAACATACAAACACATAACACATTTTGAAATTTTGGTTCTTCATATTAGCTTCCATCTCTTTCCTTCATTACAGATTCAGAACTACATAGAGATGCTCAGTATGGACTCTGGGTTGTCTCTTACATTGAGTTTCACTAGCTAATCCCAAAAACTTGGATTGATCCAATAAACATAACAACAAACTGATATATCGACTCTACCTCAAGGACCAACCCTCTTACATCTATCTTTAGCCCTATGTATAGTTGGGTTATGTCTTTTTGTTCATCTTTCTCACTTTCTTGTTTTGTTGCCACTGCTTGTTGCTTAGCTAGTGTTGTGCTAGCTCCTGCCACTATTTTTTGTTATTCTTTTCTTTTGGATTCTGATGAAGTTTGCGCAGCTCATGCTTAATCAAAACTTGCACAATTCTTTCCCAAAAATGAAGGGCCCAACATTCTTCTACCACATCTTCCCCTATAGCTTCCTCAAATTCTATTTCTTCACTCTCTACATCACTGACATCTTCAGCGGTAAGTGTTCTCCTTTTCATTGCTTCCATTGCTTCCAACCTTGCGTGAAGCTCTCTCACTTCTCTTCATATAGCATGGTTTGCTATAGGTGGTCCTATAGCATCACTTCAACTGTTCCTAACACACTGAGTTCAACTTCAAATATTTTTCAGGATCTAATACCACTTATTGCAAACCCCCCTTCTCCCCAAAGGGCTACATAACCTCCCAGTTTTAGGATATTCAAGAAAATCTATGAGATCAAGAAGCTCCTCAATTTCCTGTTGAAACCTCTAAGAAAAATCCATGGGTCTTTACAAAATTCCACCCACATGAACCAGTGCTAGGTGCAATCTGTTTTCTATGTGACCACGCCTTATGGCCACACGTCTATAATCAAAAGGTGTTTCAGGATTTCACATGTCGAGTAATCGTATGTGAGTCAAAAACCAACTCTTTGATTTCCAAAACCCCAAACTTGTGAATTATTCGGGACCAGATCTATGGTCCATGCTATCCCTCCAGCCAACGGCTGTGATTAAATCGTGGTTTCACTCTTCATGAATTTTCACTCTTGTACCTTTGAATATCCACTATGTGAATCAATGAAACGTTGATCTGTCACCACATGTCCTACCTCAATCAAGTGACCATGATCATTTCACAATTTTGGATTTCACGAATTTCACTATGCTCTTTGCAAATCTTCTGGTTTGCGAAATTATGAAAGATCATCGCGGCTAATCAGTGCATGACTTCTCCCAAATCTAATGGGTTGAAATATTTTGTGTCCTCCTGGATAAAACATAACCCTCGATCTTGTCCAGTCTTCAAAATTCTTTTCTGAAGAATTTCTCCTACTCAATCCTCCGTACTTATTCTTTCTTCGAATTTTCAATTTTTGCGCTCCACCTTTGAACACTTCATCTCTTCAAAAATTAGAATTTTTTCTAAGTGTTTCCTCTCAAGGATTAAAACCGCTACTCCTCCCGAGCTTCTAAAAAATGAAATTAAACCTCATCCTTGGCGCACACTTGTACTCTGTGTTTTTCTTAAAAGACTTTCTGGTACCCTCCTAGTATACCCTACACTCAACTTTCTGAACTTTAAAAATTTAAACAAAGTTTGATTCTACGTGCAGTCCTTGTGCTTAATATGAACACTTTGCATATGAAAGTCCCCCCCGCTATCTCTTCTGAACTTTGAGTCAAAAAATACTTCTTCACAGGCACTCCTTGCACTCTGCATGCACTCCTTACATAAATTACAGAAGAGAACCAAATGAAACTTATTCAATTATTCATTCATTCACCATGAACATCATACATTCACATAATACATATCAATAGTCAAACAGTATTAACATTGTACAATTGAATCGATTTTCTCTATTCTATTCATTTCAAATAAAAAACATGATTACAATAGTTATCTCTTACAACCATTACAATGAAAACTTGTCTAAGGTCCCAGAGCCTTTTCGCTCTTCTTCCTCCTATCTAAAAAATCTATCACTTCCTACTCTAGTGGTTACCTACTCAATTAAATGCAACCTAATGATTAATCAGGGAAAATATCCTACACCTATAATATTTTAAAGTCATGTAAGGATTTACAATGGTTCTGTCATTTCAAATGGTGGTCTGACTTTACATACTCTAATTTAATTAACAAAAAATTCAAAACTCTACAATGCTACCAAGCTGGTTGAGATTTTGATTTTGTTCTTTCAATGTGCTAAGGTGTCGACTTCGCTTTCATGTCCATATTTCTGGATTTGATAGCGATGCTCCTGCATCATTATCCCTCACATCGCTTCTCAGAGATAAGTTGCCACCATTATAACGAGTCTTTCACTCTGTATTTCTACAGTGTTGTACATTTCTCTCATTAATAGAAATTGTGTATGACTATATATCTGTGTTTATGGTTGCAACTTTGATATATTTATGTTATATTATTGGATATCTGATATATCTATGTACATTTATTTATTATATATCTGCTCTCATTTCATGCCGAAAATAATCCAGATCATGGCATTATATTCATTAATTTTATGTTGTAGCATGAATATTGATTATTGCATATGATGTTATCATGTTTCTTTCATGCTTCTTTATTAATTAAATGGTATCACAATTTTTAAATCAGTTTAGAATTGAGTTTTGAGGTAGCGTGCCTGGCTTGTGGGTGGTACATTAAATTCTTACCCTCCTTTGAATATCCATGATGCTCTTTCTACTTAAAAAGACTTGGGTGCCCTTTTTTTTCCAAGTACTATGCCTTTATCACATGTCTCATCCATTGTACTTGGATTTAATATAATCACCTACTTTTGTAGATGACTATGTAAACCCCCCATATAATTGAGGAGTACATCTAGGTTCTTGGGAGAGATACCCAACATGATGGCCATGTTTCCAAACTCGATGGTGTACTCTTGTACACATTGTGATTTCCTCTTCCTGAAGTAGTGCTATTAGATCCATTGGTCCTCTACATAACCGAAAGGGTAGAATTAGGAATTAATGAGGTTTTTGAAGTCCTCCCATATAGTTACTGGTAGATCACCCTCTAGCCTAAGTGCTTCTATATGGATTTCCAACCAGGTTAAAGCATGTCCATATAACTTCAATATGGAAAATGAAAACTTGTGCTCTTCATCTATATGGTGAACATTAAGATAAACTTCTAGTTGTTGCAATCAATGATTCAATTTTAATGCATGAATCTCACCTTGGTATGTATTTATGTCCACTTTCAATTCCATATTGAATAGGGAGTATGATGGGTTCATGGAACTTGAACTCAACTTCTCTTTATTGGATTTTTTCCGTGACTTCTTTCCCATGTTTTCCTGATCTCATGATTTCCCCTCTGATGTGATATTTGATTTAGAGCCTCCACCATATGTGAATGGTCAGATATTTCTTTCTAGAGCCTCCATGAGGAGGTTCATGTTGTGATTGATGTCATTGACCTACGCTTCCAACCTATCAAATATCTCTTCTACTAGATCTTGAGGGTTGTTATGAAAATACTTGTCTTCCATGAATAGGGTTTCTGTAACTTCTCTTTAATATGATTCCTAGATATTGCAACTTCCAAAAAAAACCAAAGAGGAAAAATTGATCTGATGCCAATATGATATGTAAAATATCATGGATAGTCCACTAGAACAATTAGTCGTAATATATCTCATAAATTTAACTGAAATATACACTATGAAGGATAAATTCCTTTATATTTGAGAATATTTAGTTACTGATTTTTTTCTTATGCATGAAATAGATAGAATATGGTAAATAGACTAACAATAAAATACAATAACATACCATCCATAAGATAACACAAATATTTTCTCTGGGAAACCATTACTTAAGAAAACCCAACTAGAATGTGAGTTTTCTCTACTCTCTTTTATTTGGTATGAAAATAATGCAAGTACAAAGGAGAAGGAACTATCTATGGAGTTACATGAGACTTGTGGCATGTTAGGAGGCTACCAAATATTAACACCCTCTACTATGCTCTATAATTTCCTAGTCCTAGTTGTTCTTCTATCCCATACAACAAAATACGATAATATAGAGTGGAGCCCCTTCTCCTCCTAGTGGCATGTTATTTAACTTAGCCTGATAGCCATCTAACAATAGGTTTTATACTTTCTCAACCATCAATTTTGATAGATTATTAACCTTATATAATATTCTTGAAATTCATCATTTCACTATCACCATGTGCATGAGTAATGTCGGAAGACATGGCATCCTCTCATACCATGGTGGTCAATATGATAGATCAACTTGCATGAGGCATACATTTTTCATACAAACTCTGGTTGGCGCATGGTTTACACCATCAGAAAGGTATCAGAGTGTAGAACACCTTCAAGAGGGTGTTCACACGTTTAAAACACCAGAAACCCCAAAAATGTTGTTTAATGCCTCAAAATGGATTTTGAAGGTTCGAGACCCCAATTTTCCAAACTCAGAACTGCCACTAAAATGAACCTACAATATAATTCCTCCAACTTTTTTCCACTCTAAAAGAATCGAGATACATGAAAAATAATATAATGATCAATTTGGGTTAGTGGTTGATGTGTGCATGGTGTTTTATTTTTTGTGATAAATTATTAGCAGTGACAAATGGTTCTAATGGACACAAAACTAAATTCTTGACCCTTGCTATCATTTCATGGATACAATATACAAGTTTGTAAATAATATGTTTGAATGTGATGGTTTGATTATGAATCTTCCTTATGATTTTTTATCATAAGAATTAGTTGGGAAATAGGCCACTTCTACATGGAGTATAAGGAATATTTAATGTCTACCATTGTACCCTTGTGCACGAGTTATGGTGATAAAATTTAGACTGCTGAAATTCATCGAATGGTGGCAGTGAGAGATTCTCTTTTGATGGACCTCAAATTGTCTCATTCAACCGATTAGTTGTTTGGTTTCTACATGCACTTTGAGAAATGAAGGGAAACATGCATGACCTAATGTTTAGCATGGATTGAGCTTATTTTTCATGATTGTTTTGGTGGTTTGAGGTGGAAATTCTCTATGATGTAGCTTGCATGATTTTTTCACCAAAGTATCTTGAATATTGTGGTGATAACAAACCCTCTTTCATTGTGTGGAAGCTCATTATGGATGGAGGTAGAGGGAAAACCTCAGGGCCCTTTTGAAATTCTCATTGGATGAAGAATATTGGCCTTTGATCTTGTCATTGGAATATTCATTGAGGTTATACCTAGATGGATGCATTCTTGAAACATAGTTTTGATGGAAATTAAATCCAAGAGTTTTCCTCTATGTTTCAAAAATAAATGTGTGCTAATAGAGGGAGTCTCTTAACATGGATTTTAAACTTATAATTAATTTTATCCATTACATTGCTTGTATGATAATGGTTTATGGTGGTTGTGTGGATGATGGAATATATGTATTTTTTTTCTCTTGTTCATCCATTTTTTTTCACATTTAGCCCTCTCCAATTTATGGTGAAATTGCCCTATGATTCCAAGGTTATACCCTCATATTATTGGACTAGATTTTGAAATATAATGTAGGAGCTCAACAAATCTCGAATCCTTCCATATTTACCTTGTTAATACCTAGAAAAATACCCATACAAATCCCCCATGTTAGGTATAAAATCACTTATTAAATTGAATTATGACATTTATTTTTGTTGGAGTTATTTCACACACACCTAGGATTTCTTTTTCCTAAGGTTATTCCTTGTTTATTAGTCATAATTAGTCATTATCCAATCTCCTATATTTTAGAATAGAATATTCCACCTGGAGAATATTCTCTTTCAGTTGACACTTCAGTTTGATTAGTTGAGTTGAGTTTAGATGTTGCATTGGGATCATCACCATGCAACATTGGGATCATCACCATGCTAATTTGTCCTTTCCCTGGTATCATCACCAGAGTGGCACATTAGCCTTGATTCCCTGAGTTAACTCCTCACTACTCTCTCTTCAGTCAGTTAACTGAAGACTAGTTGACTAGTTAACTCAACTAGGTGGCAGTTCACTCCCGTAACTACCTGAGAGACTAGAATAGGTGGTAGTTCACTCCCGTAACTGTTGGTGTGTGTCCAGATGACTCTGGACCACCAATATGGTGCATTGGTTCACCTCATGTTGAACTCATTGAGTTATACAGAGTATATCATGTGTAAATTATTCATTATTCACAACAGTTAATGATAATTCTTCCATTCTTTCTCTCCTTCTTCTTTCTTTTATTCTCTCTGCAAATGTGTGTATCATTGTTTAGCTAGATCTATTATGTGCAGGTTCAACAAATTTACAGTTTTTTTATATTTTCATGTAGGCTATAAACCCCTTCATTGCACCCTTTCCTTATATTTGTACTCTTTGTCTCCTATATATATACCAAAGAGACCTAGTCTTAGGATCATATTATATCATCTCATATTGCATTATGAAGTGGATATATTGTAAAATGAGGTTTTACCTTTGAAGTGGACTATAAATATTGACTTATTATCATTTTTAAAGTGTTGGATCATAACATTTGGTATGAGAGCTCATTGATCCTAGGTTTGTTCTTCTCCAAGAAAATAATCTTAGCATTTTCCCTATAACTATTGATTTGGGATGATTTATAATGTGAAACTTGGAGATTATTTAAAGTACATATCAATTTCTCTATGATAACAATTTCA
Organism: Picea sitchensis; assembly: GCA_010110895.2. Lineage (NCBI taxonomy): Eukaryota > Viridiplantae > Streptophyta > Pinopsida > Pinales > Pinaceae > Picea > Picea sitchensis. The sequence goes on along the minus strand of SNQJ01S0003974.1, from coordinate 331,209 downwards.
TCATATCATTCTCCATATATTCGCAGATACACCATGTGGAACATAGAGTATTTGACTAGTCCTATTAACTAGTCTCAAACAGGTGTTTTAGGTAAAATAATCATATATTCTTTAGAGAAGATCCAAATTCAATGAGACTAGTTGAATTGGAAAGAGAAAAAACATGAGTATTTTAGATACAATTTATATATTCATATATTAAATATTGGACATGTGGCATTTTGTACAAGTTTTCTCTCTTGGAAAGAAAAAACATCAACAAGGTTTGGGAAAATTACCCTAACTAATTTCAATGGGCACATCCAATCTTGGTTAGACCCGTGGCATTGCAGAGAGGAAATATCATAGTAACATAGGCCAAAATTTCATACTTAGAAGGGTTGAAATTTCAAAAATACATCATAAGGAAGGTTGGACATGAGGACAAGCTCCAAATTAAGGGTTTGAAAGGTACGTAACTTACAATTGGTAGAACTTTTTCTTGGAAGATCTGTTTTTGGTGATTCAAAATTTTTGATAAAGAGGAAAAACATGAGTATTATTATTTTTACCCTACATGTGTCCAAAAAATATTTCAACACCAATTAAACCTCCATAAGTCTCATCTATCACTCATGAAGAAAATGATGAGATACATAAAAGGTTGTCCAAATTGGAGGAACAAGTTAATGTTTTGAGTTCCAAGTTAATAACAAATGATGATTTTGTAGACTGACAAATAAAAATTCAAGAAATGGAAAGGATAATGTGTGATATGGAAAACAATATGGAGGAAAATAAGAATGACATGAAAAATAAGATGGAGGAAATAGAAAATAAGATGGATGAAAATAAGAATGACATTAAAGAAGAAATACCAAAATACATGAAGGAATTGAAAACTTCCCCGTCTTCAATGAGATTTCATGCTCTAGATGAGAGACTCTCTAAAGGGAATAGTAAAATGTAAGGAACTTAGGAAAATAATGGCAGTACTCATGTTGAACAAATTATCAATAATAAGCAATTTTCAACTAGTGACTCTAACTCTAATAATGGATTTAATTATGGTGAGGGTCCTAAATTCAAATTTCCAAAGATTGAATTAAAGAAATTTGATGGAACAAAGGTATTTATGTGGGTGATCCAAATGGAGAAATATTTTGAACTACATAATATTATGGATGATAAGAAAATGATTCACATAGAAACATTGAACTTTGAGATAACACCATATAAATGGTATCAATGGATAGTGAAAAGGAAACCCCCTATTTATCATTATACTTGGGGTTTATTTACAAGAGACTTAGAAGCACAAAATGGGAAAGTATGGGAATAGGAAAACCTCTATCAATTGATAAGAATCAAGAACTTAGGTGATATTGAATATTATAATTCATAATTTCATGTATTGGTCACAAGGGTCGATGACATAAGTGATCAACCATTGTTGGAATCTTACATGGGTGGATTAAAACAAGAAGTCAAACATGCTATTTTCTTAAGACATCCTACAAATATTATGGAAGCTATGTAAAATGATCGTCATATTCATGAAAAAAATAAGGCTACCTACAAGTCTACCATTGGAGCATATCAAGACACCGGAGATCATTTTGGGGGTCATAAGACAATCATAACTCAACCAACAAGGTTAAAACCTCAACAAATGGATGAAAGAAGATAAAAGGGACTATGTTGCAATTATGACAACAAGTACATTAGGGGGCATAAATGTAGTGAGAATAAATTATTCCACATAGAAAATGAAGAGGAAGAAGATTAAGAATTGGAACCATCACAAGATCTATAGCTATAACATAATACTCTAACAATATTTGGTCATGCATTGGCTGACATCAATACTCCATAAACCCTCAAGATAGAAGGATGTATAAAAAGTAAAAAGGAAAAAATATTGATTGATTCTAGTTGTACCCATGACTTCATCAATTGAAAACTAGCAAAAGATCTTAGTTGCTTTCTATATCTAACACCATAGTTCCAAGTAATGATTGCAGATGGAGGCACCATAAATTGCTCTGGGAATTTTCATAGTATTAACATCAATATGGGGGAGTATTTATTTGATATTCCCATGATTTTCATCTAAATAGGTGGTGTTGATGTTGTACTAAGGGTCCAATTGTTACAATCATTATGAACATTGCCTTTAATTTTCAAAAGTGATAAGTTCTAACATCATGAAAAAAATACTCAAAAATGGATGTCATGGTGTAATTGCACAATTGAGATCAATAGATGTTCAAACATCTATATCCTCTACTCCAATGGATCTCCAAAAGGTCATCAACGATAATTCCAATGTATTTGGAGAGATACCTAAGGGTCTTCCACCTGCTCAAGATCAAGATCATGACCATTGTAATCATCTATGACCAATAAGTGTAAATATAGTTTCCATGTTCCTTGCTTAAAAAATATACTCAACAATAAGATACCAGTACAAACTATTAAGAAGCTATGAAATCAAGCAATTATTAAATACCCACTAAAATGTAAGAACCTAGTAGTATAAGAGGCAACATGGGAAGGTGTTTTCTTCATGCAGACACAACCACAATTTTCAAGTGTTGAGGAAAAAAACTTGTTCTAGGGGCATGGGAATGTTAACCCCTAAACAAAGCCCCATACAAAGACCCCAATATAGGTATAAAATCCATTATTAAGCCCCTTATCAAATTATTACATTTCTTGTGTTATATTTACATGTAATATCTGAACCCCTTCATCACACCCTTCCATTATATGTGTACAATTTTTTTCTTATATATACACCAAGGATACCTAGTCTTAGGATAATCGTATCTCATTCATATTGTATTCTAAAGTGGATATATTGTAAAAGGAGGTTTCCCGATCGAAGTGGACTGTAATTATTGATTTTTAATCATTTTTAAGGCAATGGATCATAACACACCTTTTCATTTGTCAAATAATATCAATTTTGGAAATCATATGGTTATTAAAGATCATGAACATGGTGCTTGGTGCATACCCTTTGATGATATATAATGGCCTTGATGGGCCCAACTTACCCTACAGAAATGTTAAATAGATTTTGGGTGTTGTGGTTATTTGAACCATGGTATTTTGTTTTTGGTAGTCAATGGGTCAAAAGGCTTGGCACCTTCTTTTGGAATTATACGAGGAATGGCTCAAATCCATGATTAAAATTGGATACCCATTATGATGCATATGAATCCTAAGGGAACTTCATCATATTTTGAATTTATTTTCCCAAGCACTCTACCCATTACCCATTCCCTTTGTTAACAATGTAGGGTGCACACATAATGCTTATTTTCATTGTAAGTTGATGATTGATTGATGACATTTGTTTGATTTTTTTGATAAATAATGTTTTTGGTGTCTTTGTTAGCATATTTTTGTTATTATCATGGAATCATTATGCTATTTATAACATAATTGGAGGCCTTGATGAGTTGGCTTGTAGGTGTATGTGTTTTATTTTACTTATAGTTCTAGATTTGTAATATCTTTGGTTTAGATTATGTCTAGAATATCATTTCCTTATCTTTGAATAAATTGAATCCATATTATTTCTTTATACATTTATCTTTAATGATATCATATGGTTCAATATGAATAGTAGTTACACTTCTTTTTATGTGTGATTTCTTGCACAACATAGCTGGAAGCTATGTATTGTTCCTATCACTATTGAAAGTTATATCTACATGCTTAGTAATATTAAAGATGTATACCTAAGGATTTGGTTATTTTTTAGAACTATTTGAGGTTATGTATATGTATATATATGTGAAAAAATATTTAGTTGCAGACACAAGACTATGTAATACATTCCTATCATGTATGTTACGAATGTGTTTATAGGGAGAAATGTTCGACCATCAACATCATAGGTTCACCCTAAGAAGTCTCAATCATAATTACCAACATTTGGAATTTGGAGGGTTACCCATCCCAAATGGTGGGAAGTGTGATTGAGATTTCTCCTTGGGGTGAATATATGATGTTGATGGTGAGATATTCCCCCATATCAATTTAAAAGAATGGAAGAGTCATAAGGAGGGAATTCAAAAGACAAAACTTATTGGAAATCCAAGAGCTAACATTCTCTCTTACAAATAGAATTCTTGTGACCTTTGAAGGTAGGGGAATATTTTTCCTTAGAAATGCAAATTACATTTCATATTAATGGAGAAGCCATCACAATACATCTTTTCATAGGATATTTCTTATGTGTTCATGGAATCAAAATATATTTTTCTCTCCATTCTTGTGGTGTATCTGAAGGCTATGAGGCTTGATTCTTGGTTTTTGTAAACTATTCTCATGCACTTAGTATCTTGTATTAACTCATCTTTTGTTATTTTGACCAGGGATGATTTTAAGGATGAAAATTTATTTTAAAATTTAGAAACCTTGGCGAATCTTACTAATCATTCATATGCCAACTATAAAATCTTGGCGATATTTTTGTAAAAATATTCAAATTTCTAAGGATTTTATATAGTTTGTATAAATTTTTGGTGATTTTTAAGGTAAAATAATTTTATCCTATAGAATTTGGGCGAAATTTTTTTAGAATAGAGAATATTTTTTTGGGAAAAACCATGGAAAATTAGCGCATGAGTGAAATTTAGCCCCTAAAATCATCCCTGATTTTGACTAACCTAGAGTATGGAGTTCTATCTTTCATCTATGCTTATAGGATTTCATTGGTCTGCTAGTGGTGGTTATAGAATTTATGCAAATTGTTTGGAATTGAACTTGTTCTAGCTCATTGGGCTACATTTACTTCTTCATCTTCATGTATTTATTTCTCTCTTATTAGATTATCCGGAGTGATAAAATTTGAACTTATATTTTTCATTTTGAATTTCTGCATTTTTGCATTTAGATTTAGGGAAAAAACCATTTTCTTAATTACAAAATAGTAACAATAACCAAACCAAAATATGGAGGGTGTCCTATTCCAAATGGTGGAAAGTTTGATTGGAAATTCTCTTTGGGGTGAACCCATGATGGCAGTGAGACATTTCCCCTCGTAAATAGAATTTCACCTGACCACTTATAGGAATTAAAGCAAGCTAGTATTTCTTATTTTTTGGTGTTTATATAACCTACAACCTATGCATGACTTATGTTTCTAATATATGTCATACCTATTGTGGTGATGAATGAGTCAATCTGAGTCTTAAGACTTGCATTGGAAAACTATATGATGCGACATTTCAAAGAATATGAAGGGTTAAAATCATGAATCTGGGTAACACTTTCATGAGAATTGGGTGGTGAAAATTTTCTAATGGAAAATTTTCATCTGAACTATTTAAACTTTTTTATTAAACAAATGACACACACTTTCGAAAAATAGTTTTTTGGATGAAAGTTAAATCTAACAGTTCCCTTGACATTCATGCACCAGATACATTTCCTAAAGTTTGTTGTCTAACAACACAATTTCAGCTGAAATAGTTTTTCGGTCGAAAAAATATTATCTATATATATTGGCCCCATTGGTCGATATATAGTTTGTCTATAGTCACTTTAAATTCTCCACCCATTTAACCATGCTTAGACTCATTTATTCTCCCATGAGTTTCACCACTGTCATATAACTGTGTATTCTCCCATGAGTGATCTAAGTGATTTGTGAGGTTTTTAGGTTTATTTTTTTATGGATTCGATGTGGGGTTTCAAATGTGTATGCTCCCATATCTTTCACCGCCCTAACAAGCCTTTGTATGATCTTGTGAGTGATCCTAAGTGATTTATGACTGTTTTATATGGATCTTTTTGTATGTTTGACACGAGGTTTATATATGATGTGGAACAGATCAATTACCTCAAAGCGTTGCAGGTGACATGTAGTGGATTGGTGTTTTCTAAGAGTTTCATATCGACAGAGCATGAAATTCATAGGTATGTTTGCTCCAATGATCTCTTCCTTTTTACTAGAAAAAATGTTTCCATGTAAAATTGAGGATGTCTTTGTCCAAAAATAACTTCGTTTCATAATTGGTTTCTCCTTTTGTTGGTAATTTTTTTCTCTAAAACTTATATGTTAGTAATTTTATAGCAGCAACAACCAAAAAAATGTTTATAAAAGTAACATGCTGAAATTTTGATAAATTTTGTACTGAGGATATCAATGTTAATGTATTGGGGTATTAGAGTCGCATTAGAGTTGCTATTGTTAATGTCGTTGTAGTTTTCTTTACAACTACCCCATATTATACATGTTTTTCAACTCACTATCCTAACCTGTGTACCCGTATCCAATGTTATATTTAGTTTGGTGAGTACTTAAATAAAAAATAAGAAAATCCAAGAACAATGCAGTTAGAAAAAATTATCCACCAAGAAATATTTTTTTTTTATCAAACTAAGTAATGATCATTCCACTGAAAACCCTTGAGAGCCTTAACCCAATTAAGAACAAATATATTTTACTTGAAAATTTGAGGTCCATCAAACATTTTTAAAATGTCTACTAAACTCATAGTGGAAAGTGTATCCAATTTAGGAATTAATGCTAACTATAGTGAAGCCTATTTCAACTAGTCCAAATGGAATTATATGGGTGACATTCTGTTACTTGAGAAGGTTCCAAACATAGCAACATGTTGTACATGGGTTCTTTAGATGAAACAAACTTTGACAGATATACAGGTTGAGTATGATGAGCCCATTCCAATCTATTGTGATAATACAAGCACCATCAGTATCTCAAAAAACTCGGTGATGAACTCCAAGAAAAATCACATTCCAATCAAGTATCACTTTCTATAGGAACAAGTTGTAGAAAATAACATCAGAGTTGAGTATGTGGGCACAAAAGAACAAGTGGAATACATCTTTACAAAACCACTTCCATGGGAAGCCTTTGAGTATCTTTGCCATAGAATCGGAGTTATTTCTACTCCAAAATGAATTATTTTGAATGCTTATATTATATGTCTTATATGTACACAAGGAAGCACTATAAAGAGGAAAATTCAGTCAAGGGGAGTAGCCCCGGATGGAAAGATACAATTTCCATTGATGACAAAGGGGGAGAGATTCATCCGACATAGAGGAAATAGGAATGGTTCCAAGGGGAGAAATGGTCACAGAGATGCAGAGGATAGAGGCATGCTTCCAGGGGGAGCATGAGTGATATGACTTCAATATTTCATGACATAATTTCAGTTTCTCATCATAGTGTTTCCATCAATGCCAAAGGGGGATATTATTGATTAAGGTTGGTTTTGATTGATGTCAACCCTTGAAGAAAGCCTGATAGCACATAGGTTTGGGTAATGGACCCAAGTCTGTTTGATGTAAAGATGATTCATTATTGTATTTTCATGGTTGATAATAAGTACAAATGGATGAACTCCAAAGTGGTCTCCTTATGGTGAAAGACCTCACAGGAAGACACTTTGCGGATTGAGTTATCCTAGAAGTATGGTTAGAGAACCCATGATTATTTGTGGAATAATGAGATGAATTTCAGTTGATTTGTCATTGAAACTATCCTAAATTTCTAGTGCTTTTCATTCCATTTTCGATGGTATGTGGAACGTCACATAACTTCTCATGGTTAGAGAGTTATGGCCATAAGAAGTTGGAGAAGCCAGGGCTGGGTAATGGACCCAAGTTTGTTTGATGGATAATGGTATGATTTTTGATATATTTTTAGGTAATACTATTATATATTGATTGTACATGTCATTCCATTTATGTTGGTATGTGGAATGTCACATAACTCCTCACAGTTTGAGAGTTATGGCCTTACAAAGTTGGAGGACCCTCATATGTCATCTAGAATCCCCAAAAGGTCAAAGTAATCAAAGTGGTTTAAGATATTTTAGAAGGTAAATAATAAATTTAAGTGATGAGTGTAATACAATTCAAAGTGAATACAAAATAATAAATTTAAGGGAGAAAATAGAAGTGGGTTAACCCTAAAATAAGGAAAGTGGACAAAGTTACCTAGAAGATGGTTTTAAGGAAGATACTTGGAGAGTATAAATAAGAGGCAAGGCTCTCTAATTTTAGATCACACTTGATAATATTGAATATATATAGGTGTCTGAGATAACCAAAGGATATCTAATCCAAATTTCAGAGGGAAGGTGAAGAAAAGATGGCCAGAATTCAAGGGAGGATAAATTCTTTTGATGATGCTTTCTAAGGTATGTTATTTACAGGTCATCTCACCATTTTTTCAATAATTTTTTTTATAGAATGATTCAGACTGTGAAGTTTTTATTCCATTGAGGAAACATATCCAGGTATCTGTGGTAAAACAATCATCTCGTGAGTTGTTGTAGTTTTGGAGTTACACTCCATGGAAAATAGGGTTTGTGGCTAGTCTTGAAACTAGTCTAAAATAGGTGTTTCGGGTAAAAACGTCATAACGTATTCATAACAGATCCAAATTTAGTAATACCAAATGTATTGGTTATAGTATAGTCTTTAGTATTCGGTGTAAAATTTTTAGATCCATTCAACAAATATTTTGTATGGGTCACGCTCTACAAAGTCGCTCTCTAGAATAATCCAGAATTCAACAAGGTATGTTATTTTTTCTATAACTCCTTTTCTGAGAGGTTACAAGTAGTGAAACCTAGAGGAAGTGCATAAAACGCACTGAAGAACATTGTGTATCATTTTCATATATTTATTTATTACAGACCGTACATAGTCATGATTATTTCAAGTTAGGGTTGTTGACTAATCCAAAACTAGTCATGTGAGACTAAAGAAAAGTTTGATGAAAATACTAGTCTCTTGTTGTTAAAGTTAAGGAAGGTTTGCAGGTATGTGATCATATACACCAGATCTATTAAAAAGTTACAAATCATATTTGGATGATGAAATTGATAAGGGATTTTGGTTGAGGTACATGTTGGGTACATGGTTGAGACAAGTAGTTGATGATTTGGCACATACATTAGGTGTATAGTTGATGATGTTGGTACATATTGATGAGTCATATTTGATAAGAATTTGACACATGATTGGTACATACTTGGTACATGGTTGTATGCACTTGTTTATGGTACAGGTTGATTACAAGTTGTTTGGTACAGGTTGGTGCATGGTTGATGCACTTGTTTATGGTACAGGTTGATTATAGGTTGAGGTACAGGTTGATGCATGGTTGATGCATGTTTCAGGCTTATTGCTACAATTTTACATTGGTATATCTCATAGTGATAGTGTGACAGTGGTTACATCATTCTACTTCTACTTCAGGGTGGTTGGACGGGGCAAGGATAGGTGGTTGTAGCCAGAGAACATAGGGGGTTGTAGCCTCCTTCTAGTTGTAGCTAGAGAATTGGGGATTCAGAGCTTCCCTTAGGTTGTAGCTTCAGAAACTAGGAGGTTGGAGCCTCCTTGTAGTTGCAGCTGGAAAACAAAGGAAGTTGGTGCTTCCAATGAATGTAATTCTTCAATACCTATAACAAAAAGCATTATGTTGTTTTCTCCCGCTTTGGGTTTCCATGTAAAACACTGGTGTATTGTGTATGTGTACGATTGTTCATTTGTTCATTTCTCATTATTGGATGATAATTCTACATTTATATAAGAATTGGATTAGTTGGTTAAAAAGGATTATAATTTCTCTATTACTAATTCACCACCCCCCTCCCTCTCAGTAATCCAACAATAATAATAGAATAGAGGATGTTTTAAATATATTTTGGAATGTGATGGGAATATAATTAGCGGAAAGTGAGATAATGAATGGGAATGAGATGATTACTGTTCTATTACATGAAATAACATTTATTGAAAAACAGACATTTCCACCATTTGTGAAAAACGTTTCTCTGTTAACAATTCAAATCCAAGACACAATAGTTTTTATAGTGCTCAATATAAAACCAATGAGAATTTCAGGATTTTCAAACTTTAAAATTATCATTTCCCCCCCTTTTTTATAGATATATATGTCCTCTAGAAAAATGTTGTGTAAGAGATTGTTTAAAAAGTCATTTGAAACCATATTTCCTCAAGCCAGCATGTGAGGTTGATGAAACAAACATAAATACATCAACATTTCACTATACAAAACTTAAATCAGAACCCCAATACTTGTTGCATAAACAGATTGTGTTCGAAACCCCATTGTGGAGCTAGCTAGTTCGTTTTTCCAGAAACCCTATAACTTCAAAATCACCATTACCTTCACAGATAAATAGCAAGCGAGCCAAGACGTCACAGATATAACCAATCTTTTCCACTATTGAGTCAACACCAAACAAGTATCAAATTTGAGTTCGAATTCACTAACTTCCATATTTCAGATAAAGAATGAGGTTTGGGAAACATAAGGGAAAAATATTAATAAGGGGTTATCGAAACAAAACAACCATTTCTTTCCACAGACCTCCCATTGTGATTGCAAGGAAAATATGCATGTGTCACATATATTCACAAATAGTGGAATGATAATTCAAAAGAGCTACAAGTCTTCCAAGGATTGGATAAAATGGTATAGAATTATGAAATAATCACCAAAAACCGACTGTTATTTTATTTCACAGAGAAAACCCTTTGAATTTTAATCACCATAAATGAGAGAAACTATTCATTTATTTTCCATAATTATTTTCCAACAATCATAAAAAAAATAGGAAACATTCATTCTAGGCGCAACACAACCACATATTTCAAATAAAATGTAATGTTGAACATCATTCCCATATTGAAAGGTTTAAATGGAAGCAGGAAGAAAACCCATTTAAATGTAATTTGCATAGCCATAATACCCACATACATCCATTATAATCTTGGGAAAGCAAACACACTCTGCAAGAAAATCTAAGAGACAACATCATGATTTTATTTGGAGCATAGCTACAATTCATGAACGGCGAGGTAAGAATAAACATACCTGTTAGGAGAATGCCATAAATCCAACAAGCACCACTATTCCTTCAAAGTCCGAGCAAACTAGAGGAAACAGTAGCCAAAGCAACCAACACAAGAACAAACAAAGTGAAGGTGGAGAGCTCGCGGTAGGGTAAAAATGACGTGCAGTAATTGCACGTCGTTTCCTACATTAATTGCCACCTACCACAACCAAGTATGGAGCGCACCCAAACTACCATAACATTTTCACAAAACACATAGTTAACCATATGTATCAAATTCACCACCAAACATATTACCTCCATTTTCTAAATCGAATCAACCTCCTATAACCATTATTTAGCACCAAAACAATCACGTCCCACATTCCTTTCCAGTGAAGGATTATAATTTCACAGAAGATATCAATTTTCCATAACATATACAAGTATACCATAAGTGAAATACACCATAACGTGCAATGTGGATCATGCTTGAAGTTTGAACAACATGCCAAAATATATGTGTAGCAAGAATAAACCAAGATGCTTATAAAAACAAACATTTTCCTCCTCTCTATCTTTTCAAATTAAATTGCTAGAACACTATTCATTCATCCATTTCACATGGAAAATGGATTTAATTACTGTGTTTATTCTCAAACTGTAGAATCATTTTTTTATGGTAGTCATGAGCGCAAAAATAAGACAATATCTCTTTAATCATTATTCACATAAGGGGGTCCCACCTATTTAGTATATTTTTAGATATATATAAGTAATAAGGATTTGCAATCCCTTTGTAGGTAGGGATTTCATGTTATGCTTTTGGGTGTCAACATGGTGGTGGAACCTGGATAAAATGAGGTGCAACTTTCCATGCCATCACATATCATTTCACCCTGTAAGTGTCTGAACTTCTTTCTCTCATCATTTCCAACATTCTACAATCCTTATCATCATGACCCATAGATTTGCAAAAATTAAAATATGAAATTTTTGGTACTAGCTTATACTTTTGCATCATTGGACAATGATATGGATCATGCGCATGTCTCTTACAAATATCACACCATGGTCCTTCTGTTGGTAAGGGGTTCGACACCCTTGTTTCCAATTACTGTACAAAAGTTGGAAATTCGTTCGTATGATGTCCTTCTATCCTACATAACGTATACCAAACATTTTCTCTTCTCTCTTTTCCCTTATTCTGGCTTAGTTTAAATGTGATAAGGTGATAAGCTCTAACGGCATGAAAAAATTATTGAAAAAGGGGCATCAAGGCGTTATTGCACAACTATGCTCACTAGATGTTCAAACATCTAAGCCATCTATTCCTCGAGATCTCCAAAGGATCATTGATAACAATTCCAAAGTATTTGAAGATATTCCCAAAGGTCTTCCACCCACTCGAAATCATGATCATGAAATTCACCTAATTCCTAAGAGTGTTCCTCCTAACATCAGGCCATACAGATACCATTACGTCCAGAAGAGTGAAATTGAGCGCATGGTTGAAGAAATGTTAGAGGCTGGAATTATTAGACCTAGACAAAGTTCTGTAATGATCCGAAGCCATTATGCAAGGATCATCACTGTTTTGGTGTCTTTTTAAAACTTTTTCCTGGTTGTGGTATTTCGTCAAACACTTTGTTGATCTACCTTTTAGATGTGTTTATATGTGTGTATGCAGCAAATAACAGAAAGAGATAACC
>SNQJ01S0003974.1:269090-290303 GCA_010110895.2 Picea sitchensis | reverse complement strand
GTCTCCTTGGTATATATAGGAGACTAGGAGGTATAATTACAAATAATGTCTTAAAGATGACATAATTAAAATAAAATTACTAATCTAAATTACAAATAATGGCCTAAAGTCGAAATAAATAAAATAGCATTACTAATCTAATATGCCCCAATTAAAGGGTAATGAGCCAATATTAGGGCTTAACATTTCTTAATACATTCAATTAATGATGGTAGGTTTCCAACATTTTTTCTCTTCATTGTTACTAAAAAATGACTGAACAATTGATCAATATGATCATGAGTGTGTCCAAAAAGAAGGAAACCAAATTTCACCTTTTGAAAGATTCTCATTTCAACAAGCATGCTTAGATATCCAAACACAATTTGATTTTTATTTTCAGAACTAGTGTTGTCCAACTGTAGATAGAAAACTTGAGGAAGATTTCCAGACCAATGAGTGGAACATGATGAATTATGGTGGTGGTCATATTTGCATCATTATGAATATTTGGGGGTGTGAAGTAAACTCTTGGACACATTTTTCCATTGAAAACCATACAACAAACCAAGTGAAACTGAATGAATTTCTCTTCCTGTAAATTTTTGGGTGCATGGAAAAAATGTGGTAGAATTGTTTTCTTCTAGTCCATGCCATCAAATATCATACCTAAATATTTGTTTGGAGCATCGTAACACTTATTTTGATGTTTTTACAACTTTTTCCTTTCACTTGATTGTTGATTTTGATGTTCTTGAAGTGCTTTGACTATGGAATCTACACATGAAATAAAATGAAAATATTGATTATATGTTTTCATTGTTGATAACTATTCAATAAAAAAAAAGTAGTAAATACATACATCTTTTTTCCCCTTCAGATTTATCTCTTCTCGATTTAAGAGTAGCAAATATACTGCAAATATCCATCCTTGACTTATTAGGAATATAGACATTGTTGAATTGTTTCTTCCATATTCTTGCAAAATATTTATATGTAACAAAATTACCATTTCCTTTAACCCCTTCATCATATCTTGTGTACAAGTTGTAGATTTCCCTCTTTGAGAAATTATCTGGAATATGTATTGTGTCTCTATTTGGCATACACTCTCCATGTTTGGAAAATAAATCATGTATCCATGACAATGTAGTGTTTGTCAATGGCCTACTCTCTTGTCCATGATGTACCTTTGACTAAAATGAAGGATCTTTTTCCAACCTTGTCTGGATTCTTGATAGACGAATATTGCTAATTGAGTGATTTTTTTTTTAAATCCTTTCTGCAAAGTAAAATACTCCCAATGAAACAATCATATCATGTATTGGTAGATATCATGCACCCCATCAAATATAAAGTTTGCATGCTCTTATTCATTAACAAATATGTCTTCCTTTTATTCAAGGAATACATGTAGTCCATGCTTTTCAAACAATTCTTTTGACAACATTCACTTGAAATGAATTCACTTATGGAAATTGATTTAGTGAGAAATTCTTTTGTAGACCTTGTATAACTAGAATGATTTGGATTGATATAAAAAGGTCTAGTCCTGGTCCTAGACAAAATGTTTCTTTGCAATGTCTCAACTATTTCATCATCCTCACTAGAAGGAGTTTCCTTATCATGAGAAGGAATATCAAGAAAGACATTATGAGGAGACTAAACTAGAGAATGTTGATCACCTTGATTTGTTGTAGCTAAATGATTGAGAACATGATCTTCATTCCTAGGTCCATCATATTCATTGATAATATCAATCATGTGAGGAATATAAAAATCACTAGAAACATGATTACCATCCTCACTAATGTCATTGGATCTTCCATGAAAATATTTACTTGAAGGAAAATAATCATCACCCATCAGACTGTCAATGCCATTAAGATTCTCACTTGGAGAAAATTTTCCATCATCATCATTGGTACCTTGAAAATCCTCATTTGGAGGAAAATCATCATCAAATTTGTGTCCACCATTTACATAATCATCTTCATTGATTTCAAAATCCCCAGTTGAGTGAAAATTTTCACCATCCTGCTCAGTTCCTTAAAAATCTTCATCAGTATCTTGAAAATCCTCACTTGGAGGAAAATCAACATCATCAACATTGTTTCCTTTTAATTTATGACTCAGGAAAGAGTGTCCACCAATGGTGTAATAATATTCACTACTTTTAAAATCCCCACTTGAGGGATATTCTTCATCATCCTCATTATTGTCTTGAAAATCCTCACTTGCAGGAAAATCTTCATTATCCTCATCGATACCTTGAAAATCCTCACTTGGAGGAAAATCATCATCACCAAAATTGCTTCCTTTAAATTCCTCATTCGAGAAAGACTTTTCAGCATTTCCATTATTGTCATCATTACTTTTAAGATCCCCAATTGGGGGAATTCTTCATCATCCTCATTCATTCCTTCGAAATCCTCACTTGGAAGAAATTTATCGTCACCAACATTGTTGTCTTTAAATTCCCCACTCGGGAAAGAGTGTATACCATTGTTATAATCATCTTCATTGCTTTTAAAATTTCCACTTAAGGGAAATTCTTCGTCATAATTGGTGGTTCCTTGGAAATATTCATCGGTACCTTGAAACTCCTCACTTGGAGGAAATTTTTCATCCCAATCATTTAAACTTTGATCATAGTCTCCGCTTTGACCTATATTTTGATTATTTACATTTTTTATTTTTTATTTTTGTACTGGGGGAATTAGAAACACGTGGTTCTCGTACTTGTGTGACATGGGGTCAATCCCCATTGGCTACCACTATAACCCCAGGTGCAACCACCCAGCCCACAAGAATTGTGCACAAGTAAATCGGGGTGAGAATCGAACATGATACCTCATTTACAAATTTCCTTCCATTTACATGGAACTTGCCAATCCATCTACACCCATGCGGGCATTATTTACATTACTATTAAACTGTTGAATAGATTTATCACAATCATATTCCTACTCTTCATCATTGGTGCCTTCAAAGTCCTATGATTTAGGACTTTCATAAGGAACACGTTGAATAAAATTTCTTGCACTATGATCAAACTTCTAACTAGCTGAAAAATACGACGCCTCATTTTCATTACAAGCATTCCTATCACATTTCCTAGTCCCAACAGAGGAGGTATGCAAACAATTTGTTGATGTATTAGAAATAAAATCTTCTTTATCTAACAGAGCCATAGCTTCTCTCTAATAACATATAATGATACAAATTCTCATTTTTGGGCCCTTCGTTTTGTTGGTTAGAATTTGCACACAACACGTTGCAGCTTCATTTTGGAGAATGGAAGTTGCACAAGTTGTTGAGAAGCTGGACAACATAAGGAAGGAAGAAAAATAAAGCAGTTAAAGGGACAATGCAACATCAACATAAAGATCAAGAAAATAAAGAACACTTTAGTTCTTAATGAACAAGATCAAATTGTATATAGGAGACTGATGTGATTGTAATAGTCTAATAATGAATGAGTGAATGAATGACTATTGATAGGATAGCAGTGAAAGGTTAAAGAAAGGGTTGTAATGTCATTAGTCTAGTATGTTAGTACATAGCCATTACTATTGTTGTTGTTGAATACTAATGTTGTTACAAGATTCATTGGTGTAATGGGCCAATACTATAGTATAGTTGAATATGGAGATCTCGGTGAGAACCATACAGACAATGCATCAGATTTTGGTGTTATCAATATAAACAGAGGCCTAAATTTTGAATCTAAATCTTGTGTATTCAATCTTAATGCATCAATGGAATGTTATTTTTTATTACCTTTATGTTTGATGTACCTAAATGTGTTGTTATGAATGGAAAAACAACTCTGTTTCTTTATTTCCTAGTTAGGAATTCCTCAGGACTATTACAGGTTTAGTCTATTTTGTGCAAGATTACTGTGAGCCTTGATACCTCAGAGGTCTATCTAAGTATTCTCCTTACTTTTCCCTCTCTTTCATGTCTCATTTTCTCTTCAGGTGAGACTCATTCCTCCCTAAGAAGATGAAAATTTCAGTGCTCTAGACTACTCTGGTACCTTTTGTTAGTAACCTAAGAAGGGCCCTGGTCTGAACACTTTTGTGCCAACAAAATGGTTCCATTAGTGGGACCTATGCCTTAAAAGGGAACCTATGAGGAGAATTCTTCCACAAATATATAGATTTGGGATTCAAAAATGGGGGGAATGAAATTGTGATTCCTTTATATGGAAGGAAGTGAAGTTGCGAGGAAAAAGTGAGAGGAATAAAATGCATTCTATCTTTTACTCAGAAAGATCGAGTAACTAGTATGAGATATTCTGGGTTAAATTTCTGGAAGAACTATTCCATTGGATAGATAGGATCCAAGAAGATCCATAATTCCAAGAATTCATCAAGAACACTTGTACTTGGGATACAGAGAATATCGAAACACTTCACCAGCTGGATCACCAAATCACACCAACAATTGATTTATGGGTTTGAATGACTTTGGAGGGATACATTATCGAATTAGCAACTGAGAATCACTAATATTTTTCATGCATGGAAGAAATTTAAAGAAACGTGCGTGTGGAAGATTTTTGAGGGAAATTTTTGTGTGGATCAAAGTATTTTTGATGGAGTAGGCAATGATAACTATTCCCTCAACTAAGACAGAATCCTAAACACCTACGCTTGGGGTAGGGTGATTTTGGGGTGGGATCATGACCTGAGAAGGGGAAAGGGTTCTTTGAAAGGTGGGGGAAGATCAAGAAATGTGTGAGCCTTAAGGAGAGCCTCCATTTTGTAGAAGTGGTGGCATGGAAAAGTATATAAAGAAGCAAAGCAGTCGGAGATGTTGTGGAGAGAACTCAGATCAAGAGGAACAAACGAAGGAAGGAATGAAGAGTTGAGGAAGGTGAGAAGAAAAGAAAGAATGGCTAGTCTAATATTGCAGTAGAGAGAAGCACATAGAGGAAGGAGTCCCTAGATGGGTTTATGAGAAGAAGAATGTGGAGAAGTAAGGGAGGACAAAGAAGATATACAGCTTGCGGGAGATCAAGAAGATTCATCCCTGATAACAGGAAACATCGGGAACCACACAGGGAAGGTTTCTCGAGAGGAAGAGAACGAGACCTCGCAGATCAAAGAAACGCACCCAGAATTCAGTGGAACTAGCCCCGAATCACCCATCCCCCAGGTTTTCTCTATACCCATGGTAAATTCTACACTTCATACTTGTGTTATTTTTGTTCCTTCACAGCTAGTTAGTCAAAATCAGTCTGTAATTATAAACGATGGCAGCATATTGGGATCCCCAGGCATATCAAAACCAGGACAATTAGGTTTTATTCTAATAAGAACAATGAGACCTACAATGGTTGGACATATGGGAGGATCGATCACTCGATACCCAAAAATTTGGGGTAAAGGAGACGACGATGTAGAGCAACATTGGTTTTTTTGTGAAGCCATCTGGAGGTCAAGAGGGAGTCTTGATGCAAAAAAGCTAGTAGAATTTCAGACTACCTTGAGGGGCTATGCTCTCAAATGGTATATGAAGGATATTGAAATTGAGTTGAAAGGACAAGCATTCACCCTTGGCCAAGTTCATTTGAAATTCAACACCGAATTCAAACTACCTCAATCAAAGTAACAAGCTCTCTCTGAGTTGCGGGAGATTCAACAAAGGGAAGAAGAATCTGGTTGGGAGTACATCCAAAAGTTCAAGGATGCTATTGGGAGGCTAGCACATCCAATTCACGAAGATCACCATAGGGAATGTTTTATCCAAGGATTACTACCTATGATGAGAATTACTTTAACGCAATAGTCGATAGCCATGTTAACAGAATCCTTGGAACAATCAATGAATATCGAAGCCATGGCAGGTTATCCAGGCAGTCTGAGAATGAACAAGCCCCCAGTAGATGCAAATTTGTCGCAACTTCAGGGACAAATATCAATGATAATGGAAAATATTCAATAATTAACCACACAAAGAGCAAGAAGCCCTCAGGTTTGGTGAACATGCAGCTACATAGAAGGGCATCTAGAAAATGAATGTTCGTGCATGAGGGGAATGGGACCTCCTTAAAACACGATGGGACCTTCTTCAGGACCCAGGGAGGGGTTGTAAAAATATATGCAACTCTACCATTCTATACACAAGGGCTGTATAATACCTTCCCAGGCACTCAAACCTCTCAGACGACAGAGTGTTGTGAGACTTTTCAGACACATGAACATGTGTCGAGGAAGTGTCCTATTATGAAGAAGTACACAACCACTCCCAATACAATATACTATGATTTTTTTTCATCTATGACCCATTCCACAAATCAATGTATAGCGTTGGACGCACTTGTTGACATATTAGACTAGACATCATTCAAATTAAATGAAAACCCCCAAGGACCTGGAAGAGGCCAGGGAGGTGGGGTTCGAGGTGGATTCATAGGAGGGATAAATGGAGGTAGAGGGATGAGATGATGCTATAACTGCAATTAAAATATTCATTTGGCCAGAGACTTCCCTCACCCAAGATGACCATGGTGCTTGCATTGTAGAAATAATGGGCACGCAACTGAAGACTATCCATAACTGATCGCGAAGTGGGAATATCAGGTTCGTCAACGTGGAGATAATCTCATAAACTAATAATTAAAAAGGGTAATTGAGGGAAAACTTCCAAATATTAACATCATCACTCGTGGAGGAAAAAAGACTGGGGAAGACACACATAGTCAGGCCAAGATTCAGAAAGCTATTCCCAAAGATGACAGGTATGATCCTGTGAAAAAAAAGTTGGTTTTCAAAAATGAAATAGAAATATTTAAGAGTATCCCCATTCAAGAAGTAATATATAATACTCCTACAGCCTCTTGTCAACCTAACCCTATGCAATCCCCTACCTCACCACCAACACCTAGGAATTATGCAATTCCAAGAAGACACCCTGAGTAGTCTCAAAGTGTAATCAATATTTGGTTTTAGTTATTCTTTGATATCCTAGTGGATGACCAACTTACTGATATTTTGCGCAACAATCTGTACTTGATACAAGGGAACGAGGGAACCCTAGAAGCCATGGTATGGACTAACCTCCCTGAGAAGAATACCCAGAGAATACAAAGAAGAAAGGTGTGAACAAGAAGAGAATTTAGGTTAGAATCCTAGCTAGATGAGTTTGAAATAAAGGATGTCATGCTAGATTTTGGATTAGATGTCAACATCCTACCCAAAAAGACCTGGGAAGATTTGGGAAAACATCATTTAGTATATTTCCGCATCCAATTGAGAATGGAAAATCAATACTACATCTTCCCAGTAGGAAGGATGCAAAATGTGGAAATAGATGTTGCGGGAGTTAAGACCAAAACTGATTTTGAGGTGATTTAAAACATGAGAGATAAGGACCCCTACCCTGCTCTACTTAGGATTGATTGGTCATATGAAAAAAATTCTATCATTGATATAAAGAGGGACACCATGACGTTTGAAGCAGAGGGGATAAAAGTAGTTCAGCCCTTAGATCCATGTCTAGGGCCTAGACATATTAAACCAGTGGACCATAATATTGATTAAGAGGCCATAGACCAATCATACACCATCACAATAGGCATGCGACCAGATTACATAAATCCTACAGAAGGCAGATCAATAATTTGGAGAATAATACAATCTCTGTATGAGTATTCGAAAGCAGTGTTTGAGAGTTGGCAACAAGGTTCAGATGAGCGATTCTCAAGGCAATATGAAATTGTCAGATCAATAAGATAGATTATAACTGAGGTCAGAGAACCCCCTACATACGATGGTACCTCAGAGGTACATAATTTTCTCACCAACATGTAAGAAAAGATAGTGGAGGAAAAAAGGATCTATGTTCTTAACTTAGCCTTGCAAGATACCCCTGCTAGATGGTGGGACACCCATAAAGCATAGATTATAGAGTGGGAGGATGCAAAAAAATCCATATGATGTTGATTCCAAGGGAGGGATCGACTAAAAGAAGAGTTGAAGATAGATTTCCAATATGCAAAACTATTCGACGGAAGATTTGACCCTCAAATGCATATTGAACATTTCTTAAAGTAGTGGAGAGTTACGGAGGTACCCTCTCACCTATGGGTCTAGGTATTTTTCCATTCATTGGGGCTTATTCCAAGGGCCTGGTATATACATGAGGAGACTAGAAGAAAAATGAACTGTTGGTAGATCTCACAAGAAAAATATTACAAGGATTTCTCCTTTACAAGTAAGTATCCCAAGCTCCACACTATCCTTCAAAGAATCAAGGAAATGATTTTTACCAATATTTGCAAAAAAAGATCAAGTCCAGTAATATGTGCTAACCATGTTCATTTTATTTAGTCTAGTGTGAGTCTTGAAATTGATAATATATATGTACCTCGATGTAAAGTTGAGAAATACCTAGAAAACCCTGATGGTTTAGAAGAGCTTAGAAAGTTAGACATTAAAGAAACCAAAGGCAGTAGAGAGATTTAGGATACGAAACCTAGTCACACCTCTAGCTCCTATAATCACCCACTGAAGTTGTGGAAAGTCAATAGAGGGATCATAGAGAATCCTGAGATAGATTATATAGGAGACTACTGGGACGATCAAGCTATGAACAAAGTACATAGTCTGTTGCGGGAATATGAGGACTTGTTTCTGAAAACATTCTCGAAACTAAAAGGCATAAAAGGAGCCATGGGAGAAATGAAAATGGATTTGAAACTCGGCTCAAGACCCGTGAAGCACATACCATATTGCCTCAATCCTAGAATTAAAGAAAAGGTTAAGAAAGAAGTGGACAAGATGCTTTTGGTAGGAGTTATTTTCCCTATTGAAGTAGCAGAATGGATTAGCCCCATATTTATCCAGAGTAAGAAAGGCACATAATACATTCGAGTCTTTGTGGATGACAGGAGTCTGAATTTTGGGTGTGTGCATGATTTGTTTCCCACACCTTTTAGTGACAAGGTATTAGATCAAGTTGTTGGAAAATAATCCTATTCATTTACAGATGGATTATCAGGACATCATCAAGTTGGAATCATACAGGAAGAAAAGAATAAGACTACATTCCTAACCAAATGGGGATCATTCACATACAATGTAATGCCTTTTGGTTTGAAAAATTCCCCTGCAGTTTTCTCTCGAATTGTGATAGTCTCTTTTCTAGAATTCATCCACAAGTTTGTATAAGTCTATATGGATGATTGGACGGTGTAAAGTCTATTAAAATATCATGCCATCCTACTCTGGTTAATGTTTGATATATGTCGTGAAATGCATATATCTCTATATCTAAGAAAGTGTATTTTGTGTGTACCTCATGGAAATCTGTTAGGCCATATTGTATGCAGAGAAGGGGTCCTGGTATACCCAGCTAAAGGTGTGGTCATTCTAAATATGCGGCCACCTAAAAGTGCCAAATTGTTATGCTCCACACTGGTACATACATGATATTACCGCAAGTTCATCAGAATATATGCAACTATTACGACACCCCTTGAGAAATTGTTGAAGAAGTATGAATTGTTCCGATGGATGCCTGAGTGTGACAAGGAATTTGACATTCTTAAAGAGAAACTAAGTAGTGCACCGATTCTGATATTTCCAAATTGGGAAATTGAACTCCATGTACACTTGATGTATCAGGCATTTCCATGGAATCCATTTTAGTGCAATGAGGGGAATTAAATATGGACCACCCTATTTTCTTTTCCAACATAAAACTATCACAAGTTGAGAGAAACTACACAACCACTAAAAGGGAAGGTTTGGGTATGATTTATGCATTAAAAAAATTTAGACACTACTTATTAGGCTCTCATTTCAAGTTTTTCACTAACCATTCTGCATTGAAGTACCTAGTCAATAAACTAGTATTGGAAAGGTGAATTTTCAGATGGCTATTATTGTTTCAAGAATTTTCGTTTGAAGTGATTGTCAAACCAAGAAGATGCAATGTAGGTCTAGATAACTTTTCCAAGTTGGAGTCAGGAGAAAGTGTTGGTGAAGTGGATGATCAGATCCTAGATTGAGGCCATTACAGATTATATTGAAGACATTGTTGTCTTCCTTAGTACACAAACCTACCCAGAAATGTACTCTACAAGCCATAAGAGACATATGGTGGTTCATGCAACATATTATCAATTGATTTCTAGGAAACTTTACAAATTTGGACTTGACAACATCCTTAGGAGATGTGTCTTAAATCGTGAAAGGCGGGATATCATGTGGGAATGCCACAATGGAGTTGTGGGAGGACATGCTGGAGGTAAGGCCATTGCACAGAAGGTACTTCATGTTGGGTTATGGTGGGCCACGTTATTTAAAGATGCTAAGGAATATGCTAGATCTTGTGACACTTTCCAAAGAGTAGAAAATTTGTCTCCTAGAGATGAATTACCCTTTTAGGCAGTCAAAGCACTTCAAACATTTGAGAAGTGGGATGTTGATTTTATTGGACCGATAAACCCCCCGTCTAAGCACTCAAAGGCCAGATACATCATTACCGCAACTGATTTCCTTACAATATGGGTTGAAGCAGAGGCAGTCCAATATTGTTCTACAGATATAGTTGCTATATTTATCTTTGAGAATGTTATCACTCGGTTTGGATGTCCTAGAAGTCTAACCAGTGATCAAGGTACTCATTTTATCAGTAGTACAATTGCAGCATTAACGATTGAATTTCTTATAGAACATGGTAAGATCAACCCTTACCATTTGAAAGCTAATCATACGATAGGGGCCTTCAATAAAATTCTTGAAAGAGGACTCAAAAAAGTATGTTGCACAAACTGAAAGGACTGGGATGATATAGTTCCAACAGTCCTATAATCTTACAAGACTACCACAAAGAAGTTACACAAATACAACCCATTTCAGTTGGTTTATGAAAAATAAGTTGTTGTACCCACATAATTTATTACCCCTAGTCTTTATATAGCACATGCTATAAACATGACAAATGATGAATCAATTGCACAAAGGATTGCATACTTGCAAGAAATTGAGGAAGCAAGATTTTTAGGGGATTTTCATCAGACGGAGAGAAGGCCAGACAAAAGTCTTGGAATGATAGGCATATTAAGGCCAAGATATTTTCACAAGGGGATAAGGTGCTCCTATATGACAACCAATATCAGAAAAATCCAAGAAATTGCACATTCATTGGTTGGGTCCATTCATAGTTGCATAAATACGACACTCTGGTTTAGTCAGGCTCGCGCAACTAGATGGTATCCTTCGACAAGGATGGGTGAATGGGGCCCACCTGAAACCCTACATTTATCATTCTTGAGTCAAAGCAAGGTTGCTCCATGCCAAAGGAGCATGTACAATAGTTAGATTTTCATTTATTGCAATTTATTTAGTTTAGTTAATAAACGTCGGAATGTGCATTTAATGCGCCATGACATATATTGTGTTTCAGTCTAAGCGCTCCTTTGCAAAGAACTGCTTACTCAGCTGCATAGGATCATAAGAGCCACCATTAAATTCAATGAAGTCATTTAATATGACAGGGACCCCCATTGTGGTCGGAGGGAGGGAAAATCTGAGCTCGATCATAGTCCATGTGCCACACATACCCAGCCTAGTCATACACTTTATGAAAGACACCATAACCTATCAAACTTTCCTTTAAGCCATAAATGTGTGATATGCGCAAATGCCATCGGTATCACTGTCGCACTTCTCAACTGTTAAAAGGATAAGCACCTCAGCTCAACCACGTCCCTGTCAGTTTGTTCAGTAAAATACAAGATCAATTGTTAGATCCTACCCCATTACTCATCCCGTTGGACACCTAAGCCTAAAAATACTTTTATGGCCTAATCATGAGTGTCTTTATGTGCGGTTACATAAATTCTCTAGTTATCCAGTTTTAAGACCCTGTCATTCCATGAGCAACATCACCATTTGTTGTTAGCTAGATTTTGAATTTCCTGCAATAAAGCATACCCTTAGAGATTTTTGTTCTCTTGTTACAAAGCCAACTCCAATTTACCCAGCAAATAAACACTTCAGAGCTACCATGCAGAGAGAAACATGAGGTCATAGTTCAACTCCCAAAGAGGCAATCCCAAATGAACCATATGATCCTTGGATCAAGATATTCAAGGATGTCAAAGGAAAGATAGAGAAAGTAAATCTCTTGGACCTGGATTTGGTAGAGCAAGTGTTGTTCCCAAAGATGAACATCGATGTATTCTGGGAATTGGATCTGGATTCCATTGGAGGCATGAAATTTGTTCCCAAGCCTGAATTTATCAATTTATTCAACTCTACAATCATGAACCTCAGAGACTTACTAGTCTTCGGGACCATTGGTGAGGTTGCGCGCTGCATGAAATTCCTGATTAGTCGAGTACATGACAAAATTCTATGGCTTGACTGGACATATTCGATTCATGCAGATGATATCCACCAAATGACCATCTTATTTCTCGAGGGTAAGGATGATGCCAAAGGATTCCAAGGCCTGAGCAAGAATAGGAAAAATAAAGGTGAGGTTAACATGTATGAGAAGTTCCACACACAGAGAGGTGATCGAAAAATAAGGATTGAACCAATTATTCTAGAAACGGTTCAAAAAAACTGCTATATAATCGAAAGAAAGGTCATGCGGTCCTATTAAAAAGGTGAATGTGCCCTCGATGCACTCTCTATAACTGATTTTTGTGCAAACGGGGTTGTATTAAATTGGTGCAGCTACCTGCTAGAGGAACTCCTGGTAGTGTGTGAGGAAGCTTAGGAGAAAGGAAGAACCATTACGTATGGGTACCTATTAATATCCTTTTCCATGTGGAAATGGAAGCCACCCATGGGGAGACAGTTGGAGCTAGCGGAAAAAGGTCACCTGGCCAAAATGTTTGAGCCTTAGCAGTCAAAGTCAGATCAAGAGAACTAGGAATTCAACAATGTCTCCTTCTCAAAGTGGTACAAAATATTGATTGATGCAGCTCAGTGATGGCACATACCATAAGAGTTGTTAAACTTGAACACCCAAAACATCACCTTTGGCTTAAAATGCCAAAACACTCTTGTATGGCCAAGGCATACGAAGCCTAAAGACTTCCACTCGAGGTTTCTCCCCTTATACCTGGATGAGAAAACCTTTGACAAAGAATTCATGTCCTAGACTAGATTCAGGCGCAAACCACACAAGTCTAGCATGAACTACATCTTTCCTACAGAGATCCTAAAGAAAAAGGGGCAGGAAGAAGGCATAGGGCCGAGTTCTAGCCCAGCTGAGAAGAAGACAAATGTCCTGATGTCAACATAATCAGAAGATGAAGAGGATGCACAACCTCTAGAAGGAAACAAGAGGATGTTTCCCATCTTCCCGTAGCTTCCTGAACAAGTTGTGCTATCAGGTAAATATTTCAATGAAATAATTGTTGTTACTTTCATAGGAGATCCACTAGTTAAGAAAACTAGGACAGGGCTCTCCCCAGTGAATATTATGAATCCCCATCCAGTTTCCTCGACCATACCTTGTAATTGAGCAACTGCTCGAGTGTCCCAAACAATGATCGACATCTAGAATGATCATGAGCCTCATACCACTACATCCACAACCATAATCTCCGAGCAACCCCCATTTCCCCCACAACCCCCATCACCACCGCAAGAAATGACCATTCAACCCCAAACCATTTCACTTGAGCCCATGTAGCTAGATCCCCTTGACCTACCTGAGAATATACCAGAACTCATTATTCTGACCCCTGAAGTCTTGAATCAGTCATTCGTTCCATTTGTACCTATTCATGACACTCCACCTTCAACGAAGAGTCAAATTTTTCCACTATCGCAAGTCCCAAGCACTCAACAGCCTCTCTCAATATTCAATGTTGAGATTTCCATCCATAGAAGAGGAACCCCAAAAAATATGTTACAGAAAGACGCAAAAGCACAGAAGGTTCAGAAGGAAACTAAAACTACATCGGGCTAGAGTGCAACATATTTGCAACAGAAACTGGAACTAGTCTTCTAGAAACCACAACTATGTGTGGATCTGTTGCAATTCTTCCTAGCCAAGATAGAATCTTTTCCACAATTCTTAGCAGAATTGAAGTCTTGACTTGCACATCAGCTACAAAGTCCATCCACAGGAGAAGAAGAGGTGGAGAGACCTTCTGTATAATCGATGGCCAGTGGACTACCACTATAATTTTGAGTACCCATGGATGCCACTTCTTCATCAGGTGAGCTTGTGCAACTACCAACAACCCAGCTAGTAGGAATAATCAGAGCGTCAACTAAACAATTGGAGCAGAAGATCCAAAAGGATGAAAGAGAAGAAAATTTTTGGAAATAAGAAGGACTCGTTGCACAGGAACAAAAAAAAGAACAAGAACACTCCAAGATCTCGGAAGAAATGAAGGTGGAGAAAGTCAAAGAAAAACTCTCAGAGACCTGGACGAAGGTCAAGAAGATAGTTCCTCAACTGCCAGAGTTCAGCACAACAAGTGAGCCTATGGAGCAGATTGAGTTGATTCATGTCACTTGCTAAGAACTGGTAGAAAGAGCAGAGAACATTAAAGAACAACTGTGAGACAACAAGAAAGAAGATGAACTGCAACCCAAGAAGCTCTGAGAGAAAATGGAGAAGATTGTCTTAGAAGGGAACAATGCAAGAGAAGCCTTGCACAAACAGATTGTCCAATGCACCAAGATCTTCACAGAGGTAAGCGATTGGATGTGAATCATCTCAAGACACAACCACGCATTGGAGGACTTGATTGCAAATATCCAATCACTTAATGTTGAAGCATATAACACCCTGGATCGGCTAGAACAAGAGGTGTAGTTCAACAAAATCCAACAAGAGGATAATGAATTGAATGCATTATATGAAGCCCAAACAATTGCTAAGAAAGAGCTACGGGAGTTTTGACCAGTACTTCAGAAAACATTCCTGCATATGCATCAAGTTGATGTTATCGCTGACTCTGAATGGAACTCCTTAGTTGCGTCAAATCCAAAGGAATGCATCATAGACGCCACTCAAAAATTTGTTATTGAAGCTTCACTTATTTCTAGGAAGTGGTAGGATAAAGTGGATAAATTCCAAGACGTTAGGAAGGGAGCCCTCGAACTCATACCTGACTCGGGACCTTCATTTTAAGAAGAGAAACCATAAACAACCGAAGATGGAAGTGAAAGAAACTCAGAACCAAAAAGAAAGAAAGAACAACAAGCCAACATGGAGACCACGGAAAAGATTAATACTTGACTCAGGGCCAATCAAGGATTGTGGTCGGAGCCTGTTGGGTCCTTTGTTTTGTTGTTTAGAAGTTGCGCACAACACGTTGCATCTTCATTTTGGAGAATGGAAGTTGCGCAAGTTGTTGAGAAGATGGACAACACAATGAAGGAAGAAACAAAATATGGTTAAAGGGACAATGCAACATCAAGAGAAAGATGAAGAAAGGAAAGAACTCTTGAGTTCTTAACCGACAAGATTAGATTATATATAGGAGACCGGCGTGATTGTAATAGGCTAATAATTAATGAGTGAATGAATGAATAGTGATAGGCTAGCAGTGAAAGGTTAAAGAAATGGTTGTAATGTCATTATTCTAGTATGTTAGTCAAGAGCCATTACTATTATTGTTGTTGAATATTGATGTTGTGATGCAAGTCACTGATGTAATGGACCAATAGTATAGTATAGTTGAATATGGAGATCTGGGTGAGAACCAGAGAGACAATGCATTAGATTTTGGTGTTATCAATATAAACAAAGGCCTAAATTTTGAATCTACATCTTGTGTATTCAGTCTTAATGCATGAATGGAATGTTTTACTTTATTACCTTTATGTTTGATGTGCCTAAATGTGTCTTTATGACTAACAATGCAACTCTGTTTCTTTATTTCCCAGTTAGAAATTCCTCGGGACGGTTATAAGTTTAGTCTATTATGTGAAAGATTACCATGAGCCTTAATACTTCAAAGGTCTATCTAAGTATTTTCCTTACCCTTTTCTCTCTTTCATGTCTCGGTTGCGCTTTAGGTGAGACTTCTTCCTCCCCAGGAAGATAAAAATGTGATTTCTCTATACTACTTCGGTACCTTTTGTAGGTAACCTAAGAAGGACCTTAGTCCAAACACTTTTGTTCCAACACTCACCCACCCAATGACATTCTTATAACTTGCAGAATGATCTTTTCCCTCTAAATCCCCCTCCAAAAAAACATTTCCCTCCAAACCCTCCCCCTCCAAAATATTCCCCAATATTTCACCCCAAAATATTCCCTCCAAAATTTCCCTCTGAAGTTTTTCCCTCCAAATCCCCCCTTAATTGTTTCCCTTTATTATTTTCCTTAAAAGTTTAAAACAAATTTTACTCTTTTATTTCATTATTTACATGTGAAATACAATATTTTTCATGTTTATTTATTTATTCCATATTCATTAAACATAGTGATCATCCATGTAATTTTAGGTATATATGTAGACAATATACCTATTTTTTATTTATCCCACATTCATTATACTAACAAGAATTTATATCATACCTGTGTTATATATACACAGTCTTGTTTTATCTTTTTACATTATGTGATATCTTGGGCAGTGTTCGTTAAAGGATTTGGAGCAAGCTACAAGGGAGAAACATTGAGAAAACATATGAGGAGAATCTAGCATTTCAGAGATTAGTTAATTTTTAAATTCTTACCATTTACCAAAACAACAATTATAAGATCATCTTTGAATCACATAATAATTTTTCAGGTGAACATTTAAAAATTAAATTTTTTTAGATGTTTTCTATTTTTTTCTAAAAAAATCTCAACTTTTTTAAAAAAATTGAGAATTTTTTCAAAAACAAATTAACAAATCCTTAATATTCTTTGAAAAAAGCAGAAAAAAGTCAAATTTAGGTATAGTTTTGTAAAACAAATTAGTTGTTTTATTGTTTTTTATGTAAATGTTTTTAGTTTTTTCCCATGGTGGTTATTGGGCAATGCATGGGTCTTGGTCGTGGGGGACCGTGCATTAGCAGCGGGGGGGCTTAGGTGATGTCTGACATCGCCCCATCCCCCTATGGTCTCAACATAAGCCTAATAACTCCATGGGTCAAATGTTTTTAAATATGGGTCAAACTTTAAAAAAAAATAAAAATAGTTCTTATATTCAATGTCTTTTTTTTTAGTTTATTATAATGTAAAAGGCCTAATTTTATTTTTTTTAGCTTATAGGAAAAATGACATGGAGGATATTACATATGAATATATTTGGATCACGACCTGCAATAATGGCATCCAAAATTGCAACTGGAACCTCCATGAATGTTAGGCAAAAAAATGATAGCATAACACCTGAGCTATCAAGGGCAATGAAGAATGTTAGAGAGTGGGAATCTGTGGAAGGTGAAAAAAAAATAGAATATTCTTGGTTTGTTAAAGACAAGCAAGGCAACAATGGAGATCATATAAATTTGTATTGTGCTGAAATAGAACATGTGCAAGGAAATTATCAGACATTTAGCTTGTTATGAGATATATGTTTGGTTTCTGCCACATATATTGTTTATGCACTTGTAAAACAAAGAAGAACTTATATGAAGTTTATATATTGTTTCAAATTGAGCAATTATAACAAGAACGAATGTTTTTCAGAATTATGTGCATCTAGCATTGACGACATTGAGAAAGGAAATGTAAGATTTTTATTTTTATTTTTGTGTCGTTTATTATTTTTAGTATCATGGTAATGTTTTAATTTTTTTTAACATTAAAATGTTATATTTTATTTTTACAGGATTTTTTTGAATGAATTTCACATATGTTAGTGGGTATTTACTCTACAAGGAATAATATCATGGATGTCATCAATGTTTTTCATATTGAAAAGACACAAGAAGAAAAGAAAAAGAAAAATAAAGTAATGGATGTGGAACTTGTAAGAGTAGACAAAGAAGAACATGAAAGAAGAAAGACAAATCCTCATTCTAGAAATCATAAAAGGGTTACATATAAAAATGATGAAACTCCAAATGAATATTTCGCTGATATTAGTCCCAATGAGGTTATCACTCCTTCTCACAAAAAGAATAAATAAGATAAATGAAAAAGAGCAACAGTTCATGATGATTCCATCCCCATTTATTATGAAGGAATCGTTGATTCAAATGAAACACATTTAAAACATAAGAGGAAAAAAACAATTGTTGATGATGTTCAAGAAGCCATTGTTAGCTCAGAGTATTATGTTGAAAGTCCTAAAGATAGCAGAGAAATAATAACACCAAGGGTTGATTTAGAGAATGGTATTATGAAAACAACACAAAATACCATTCGAAAAAGAATGAGGATGAAGAACTTAGTTGATGATGGAGACACATTTTAGTTGAATGTGAAACAACTTTATAAACCCACACAAGGGAAACAAAAATATCAAACTAGAAAACTACATCACTTGCATATTCACAATTTGAAAGCATTGATAAGGTACAATCCATATGCACATGTGATTGAATACCTAGTTCTTGTTGACCCAATGGAAGTTCCTATGAGGTAAAAATTTGATAGATCAAAATGTTTTGACTACAAATATTATGTGATTGTAGGAAATCATTTTGTAGAGGCTAGAAGAGAATTGATATAAGAATATCCCAATAATCCTCTTTTTAAGACAATCAAACGCATATTGTGTGTCAATATAACATATTTAGAAGCAAAGTTATTGTCATGGGATCATAATACAGACAAGGAGTACATAATGTCAATGAATCTCATTCAAAGGGTGAGATTTATCCATAATAAGTTTTCTGAAATGTGTCGTGGGGAGAGATCAAATGTTGATGTCAAGTTTCAGAAGCAATGTTGTATAGAAATAAGATTCTCACTTGATAATGAAAATACAAAAGAAAAAATAGCAAAGTAAGTGATATATTTAGAGATGTGGATAGTTCTTTTCAATTGGGATTTAGAAATGGAAAGGTATTATATTTGATAGATGAGATCTTCACCATATGGGGAGATATTAGTATAAAATATCAGAGAGTTAAGAAGTCTAAATCATTGATATGTGGCACAAGTAAGATAGTTCTTGACATAATAAATCTTCTAGACGATATGACTATAAAACCTTGGAGATCAATACAAGGAGTGAAGGATGATAAACTTATCATAACTATATTATCACGTGCTAGGTTGGGATAATTGTCAATGGAAGAAATATGTGATGAATTTAAAAAGTAAATTTGTTGAGTTATTTTTGTTTATGTTAGGACAAAAAAATTGTTTTCTTCCAGCTTAACATATCAATGTTCTAAGTATTTTGATATAAATATCATTATAACATTATTTTTTTTATTTAGTCACAAAGTGTATATGAGAATACAAGAGGAAATGGTCAAGTTGTTGAATGAAGAAAGTTGGGATGATGTTAAACTCAACTATCCAGATTCAAGCTCTTAAACAATATTGAAATAATTTTTTGTTGCATTCAAAATGTCATGTTGATATATTACGTTCATATTATTCATTTGTAAGTTAACTTATTTCTATTTTAATAGTTATAGATATATAACTATATATTTGTTTGTTTCATTAAAGATTCCAAAGAAGAATGCAGATGGAGTACCTAAAACTTTCAAAAAAATTATTCAAAAAACCATGTTTGAAAGAAAAAAAAGGAGATGTGTTCAAAATGTTCAACTTGATTACACCCTTGATCAATACATTTGGAATGGGCTCGACACTGTTCAATATAAAGTGATATTAGGTGATTGTGAACAACTTGCAAATATTGTTCCTAAAAACGAATACTCCCTAGTTATTGTGGATATCCCTCATGGTTATAATATCCAAAACATTGGATACGATATTGATCCTTATACTTACCAAGCTTTCAATAAAATGGTTATGGGATTTACAAAAGTTACAAAATCACCATTTTGGATATTTCTAGAATTTCATTCAAACACAAAACAAGGATTAGTACAATCAAGCTTCAAGGGAAAAGAAAAGACAAGAATGTAGTTTATAGATAGATTTTCAAATGAAGAAGATTGGGTTTTGGATTTGTTCTTAAGTTCAGGGAAGAATTATGATGTAATATTTATGAAATCATACTTCAATCTTATATTATTTTTAATTTATGTCATTTTATAGTATTTAAATTCATTCTTTATTTTGTATTTGGTGATTAGGTACAACATTACTGTGTTGCTTATAGAAATGAAGGAATTGCATAGCCATTGAAAGTGACCCAATGTAGTGCAATTTTATTCAACAAAGAAATAATGTTATTCTAGATATTCTGGATGAAATGCAAGAAGTTGGCTTGAGGAAAGGAGATTTTAGTGAATCAAAGGTGGAAAATTTGTCAAAGGAACCTCAAGTACCATTAAGAGGAATTATTGGGTCACTTTGGAGAACTTGCAGATATCAAAGAGCCAATGGAAGAACAAAATGACACAATCGAAGCAAAAAATGATGTCGAAGAAGATGATAATGTGTCTATCGAGAATGATGAATTTGGAATATATGATATTGTTGATTAGTTTTAAGATGCCCTTGAATATGATGTTGAATTTTGGAAAAAAAAATTGAGCTATAACTGTAATGCTTTGACTTTCAGATTTTAAAATAAGAATAAAGATGTATCTATTGTTGTTTTGTGATGAATCACTTTATTGTTTTCTCTTTCATTTTATATATATGTGAATCACTATACATTGGAAATTTTTATCAAATGTTGTCATTTTTTACTTCGAATGTATACAAATATGAAAGAAAATGATAATTTTTTATAAAATTTTGACTTTTTTTGTTCAATTATTGTAACATCTCACTCTACTGAGAACATGTTATTGACTTATTCTTTGAGGACACTTGTGTTCAATTGATCCAGTTATAATGCATGATGTTCTTGTTTTCGATTATGGATTTTACATGATGATGATGATATGTTATATTTATTGTTTTTGATATATATGTATTGACATATGTTATTGACGAATTTCCTGATTGTGTAGGATACTTGATAGATTGTGGATGTCGATGGCATCAACGGACTACCTTGAACTCCATATTGAGTCAGAGAGTGGATTGTGTTGGTTTTGAGTATTCATTTTACTCATATATGACATATGATTGATTTAGTATGATTATGTATATGGATTAGTGATAGTGTGTAATGTCCCCACTTTGGGACATTATCCCAGTGTAGAGATTTATGATGACCAGAGTGGCCAGATGGATGTTATAGCGAGTACAGGG
>SNQJ01S0003974.1:205136-262412 GCA_010110895.2 Picea sitchensis | reverse complement strand
TTGTCTATCTTATTGCATATGGTTGAGGTATGTTCCATGGTTATCTCTTTCTGTTATTTGCTACATACACACATATAAACACATCTAAAAGGTAGATCAACAAAGTGTTTGACGAAATATCTCACTCAGAAAAAGTTTTAAAAAGACACCAAAACAATGATGATCCTTGCATAATGGCTTGGGATCATTACATAGTGTTTTGTCAATGGATGCATGTTGATGATGCTTGCAAATCAGACTCACATATGGAGTAAAGGGGTCCTGCATAGAAACTAGATATTGAGGGAGATGTGTGACAGTGTCTCTGTTACATCCTACTAGCACTCCCGTCATGGCTCAAATTTTAGGCTAACAATTTCCTAGTTTGATAGGTCCACGATGTCATGAAGGAAGACTGAAACAATTGTTGATGAAGATTTCTAAGGGGCGTGTAATAAGACAAATTCCTTATTCATTATAATCCCTTAGTCTTTCATAAAGTTTTCTCGGGGAGAGTTGACTTCAAGGGTTGGACAAACTACCAAAACCAATCAAAAGGAAGTGGCGTCCTTGGAGCACAGAGGTGCATCTTGAAGAGCACGTTGTGTAATTTAAAAACTTGAGTCAATGAATCTAGTTGGCCTAGAAAACAGTAAATTAAATTGACTTTGTCGAATTTAAAATAATTAATTAATGAATGAATATTTTAATTGAATCCCAATAAAGTCAAAACCTATGTCTAAGTTTTATTGAGGAGACTAAACTAAATTTATTAATTAAATTAAAAAAATGAGGTAAATCAATTTAAAGATTTAAAATAGTGAGAAAATATAAAAGTGTGATAAGTTTGCAAATGTCTGCATGAAATTAATAGTTTGAAGTGTAATTATTAAATTCGTTGTGTTTCTTTTAAAAAGAAATAGTTGGAATTTAGATTGAGGTATGACGCCTTCTTGCAATCATCTAGATGACCAATGTTTAAAAAGTCTAGGTTTCCATTCTGCATCCCATATTATTGACTCGTGGGATTGGAATATGGGCGTTGGGCGCTGTTGCTCAGAATGAACATGGCCGTTGTGGGTCTGCAGGATCCATCTTTCCTAAACCAATTGCGGAATCATACTAGAGACATAGATATGTGTGGAATATTCCTTCTCGATTTCAGTTAAGGGAAAGGGATTTTATCCTTCGAAGATTCAAAGCCGTTCCTTCCCAAAACCACATTGATGTCTATAGCTCATTATAGATAATTTGAATTCAGATAAATTGTCCTATAGGGTCTTTGCAACCACTTCCTTTTTTGGTGTTGAAATTTGAATATCCTTGCATGTTATTTTTTGTTCTGGAAATGAAACGTGAAAGCCTCTATGTATTGACCCTTTTGTGATTTTTGTTAGGTTTACTGTCTTTCTCTTACATTGTTTTGTTTCTCTTCATCAATTACCCTACTTGGATTAGATTAATGATATACTTTTATTTAATTGATTTTTATTTTTTAGAAGTATGAGAGGGTCCTTGCATTGGGAAAAACCAGACTGCTATTTTCAACCCCTGCGCTTTAGATATAGCTGGATCTGTCTTTATGATTTCATGAGTCATCCCCTCTTCCCTTTAGAAAATATATTAGAGTGAGGAAGGTAATTCCATATTTAAAGCTTAACTCTTGATTTAATGCCTCTCGCTGCCACACCTATGGTTGTCTCTGTATTATTCTAGTGTCTTTTCCTTAACCAACAGTGGAATGATTTTTCTCTGTCCTGAAATACATGCAAGATTCAGAAATTATAAGTGTCGGATCAAGGTCTGGAGCAGAGTCTGAAACTCTGTTGAATTGGACCTCGTCGTGTTCCAGACAATTCCATCGGTCGTAGTTCACCTCCACTTAGGAACATGATAGAATCTATAGCGAGCGCTCCTATTAGACAATATTTTTACATTAACGAGAAGATCTCTCAATTTTACAACTGCGTTGTCTTTTCCTCCTTTTTTTCTAAAAAGAAACTTGGCGTGAGAATTCAGTGTGTAGGAATTTCATGTCTTTACCCAAGCTTACGTAGAAGATTATCTTTGAGTTTTGTAAAGAATTTGTCATTTTAAAAATTTAATAATATATATATATATATATATATATATATTGGCCTGTAATCTTGTGTCATCTATATATATACAAAATATATTTAAACATATTATGGCATAGAACTTCTATGTTAATTAGGAAATGATTGCTATCTTGTAATTGCCTTTTAAATCGTTATGGTATAATTGTTACATTGAATATAATCATTTCATTTAAAAAAAAAAAGGTTGCTGCTTATGTTATGTATTACATAAAGAATTAGGAAAGGAAATTACATTGTATTACATAAAGAATTAGGAAAGGAAATTACATTGTCGATGATCTTAGAAAGTTAGTGAAGAAATTTGTAAATGGTAGCTTAAATAAAAAATGTAAAATACCTTCATTCAAAAATAGTTAACCCTTAACCTTGATAACCAAACTAAGAGTTTTCATGACAACCCTATTCATATGGTATGGGATGAATGATCCTTAACCTTCATAACCATAACCAAACCAAGAGTCTTCATGACAATCCTATTAATATGGTATGGGATGAATGATCCCCTTGTAGTTCTTTTTAAATGGATATCTAAAATAGATTTAATGTTTACATATCGTTGTCATGAGATGACCTTTTCTAATCCAACCCTATTCATATGGTATGGGATGAATGATCCCCTTTAGTTCTTTTTAAATGGATATGTAAAATAGATTCAATTTTTACATATCGTTGTCATGACATGACCTCTTCTAATCCTTGTCATAATCAAACCAACAATCTTCATGACAACCCTATTAATATGGTATGGGATCAATGATCCCCTTTATTTCTTTTTAAATGGATATGTAAAATAGATTTAATTTTTACATATCATTGTTATGATATGATATGACCTCTTCTAATGTGTATAGATAGATTTTTAAATATTGTTGTCATGATATGACCTCTTTTAATCCTTGTGTATGGATAGGTAAGTTGGTATTAGTTCCTTATTATAATACTTAATTTGTTGATCTTCTTAAATATTTGAATGGATATACAAGACACAAGTCACTTGAAATTCTTATTTGTCATTTTGTTATGATTGATTTTTATAGCACCTTAAAAGCATATTTTCAATAGTATTGAAACCTTAAGGTATGATTCATGAAGATTTTTGGGGCTTTAAATTTGGATTGTAAATGAGTATTAATCTCCTTGTGCTTCACTTAAAGAAGATTTTGACACTCTTACAGGATTGTTAATGGAATTGTAATCAAACATTGATTTCGTTATATATTACTTTAAAGGATTCCCATAATAAAAGAAAACATAGTTGAGCTTTGCGTAGTTGTTACTGGTTACCAAAGATTCAAGCAATGAAAATGATGCTTGACCATAATGAACCTGACTTGGCAATTTATTAATGATGGTTAGAATAGATCTTATTTATTACAAAGATTTTACTTATTCTTTTCTGGTATTTATTGATCCTTATATCTTGTTCTCTTACTCAACTGCACATAATTTTGTTGAAATATGTGTTAAGTAAATAGATTATACTTTTGCACCATGAAGAAGTGATGTTTAAGTATAATTGATAAATCTAGTTTGGTATTGGATTATGATTGAATTAAGGGGATTTAGATACCTCCTTGTTCCTCATAACAATCACTAGTCCTAAGACCTTAAATGGTCAAAATCAATCAGAAGAATACTGGACTTGAGCGTTGTTTATGTGTCTTGGAAATCCTGACCATGCAAGATAGGTTGGGCAAGTAGTTTCCTTATGTTATATTTATGATATATGTTTTTGTGATGGAGTTTATTGTGTAGTTATTAATTATTGTAGTGACGCATGTCATTTGTCGTAGCATTGTTCGTTTAAAAAAATAAAATTACCCACTTTTTATTGTTGTAACGGTCAGTATGTTACATATGGTACCATAGTGGGTTCAACCCAGTGATATTGGACCATTACGCCTTCCACTATGTTAAACAATGATTAAAATCACATTTCCAATAAATTTTGAAATTTTTCCATGGAGGTAATCATGGCTAGAGGACGTCGTGGAGGTAGACGACGTGGTGCTGGAGGAAGAGGTGTGATGCCTCCAATAACATCCATGTCAGAGGGGTCTAACCCCCAAGGAGAAGAATGAATCACTGAGCATGAACATGTTGTTGTGGATGAGGTAGTAGGTATGATGAGATCCTTCCAAAGGATGTCAAATGACTTGATCAACCAATTGAATAGAGATGAGGGTAGAGCATATGTACCCAATGAGGGTTCACAGTGCCCTCTTGCTGGTAGTGTTAGCATACACAAAGAACTCAAGAAGAGATTTTTCTTGAGTTCATGGGTGCCACAGACGACTCAGCCGCCGAGGCATGGTTTGAGAACATGGAAATGTGCTTCGCACTTCGTGATTACACCTCCAACATGAAAGTATGCATAACGACCTTTGAACTGAAGAGGAGTTTTCTTCTATGGTGGAAGACGCTCCTACTTCAACTAAACATGGTCATTGAAGATGTGTCATGGGAGTTGTTCAAGGAATGGTTAAAGGAGAGGTACTAGTCTGAGGAATTCCTTGAGCACCCGCTTAATGAGTTCAAGGCCTTCTAATAGGGTGATCATACAGTGCCAGAGTATGACGTCAGATTCATGGAGCTGCTTAGGTATGCTCTTCAACAATATTGAAACAATTTTTTTGTTGCATTCAAAAAGGTATGTTGATTTATTACATTCATATTATTCATTTGTAAGTTAACTTATTTCTATTTTATTAGTTATAGATTTATAACTATATGTTTGTTTTTTTCATTAAAGATTCCAAAGAATAATACATATGGAGTACTTGAAACTTTCAAAAAAATTATTCAAAAAGCCACGTTTAAAAGAGAAATAAGGAACTTGTTCAAAATGTTCAACCTAATTACACCCTTGATCACTACATTTGCAATGGGCTTGACATTGTTCAATATAAAGTGATATTAGGTGATTGTAAACAACTTGCAAATATTGTTCCTAAAAAAGAATACTCCCTAGTTATTATGGATATCCCTCACGGTTATAATATCCAAAACATTAGATATGATACTAATCCTTATATTTACCAAGCTTTCAATAAAGTGGTTATGGGATTTACGGAAGTTACAAAATCAACATTTTGGAGATTTCTAGTATTTTATTCAGACACACAACAAGGATTAGAACAATCAATCTTCAAGGGGAAAGAAAAGACAAGGATGCAATTTATTTGGTAAGATATTGAAAGTGTATGTTTAACAATTACGATTAGA
This sequence comes from Picea sitchensis, assembly GCA_010110895.2. Taxonomy (NCBI): domain Eukaryota; kingdom Viridiplantae; phylum Streptophyta; class Pinopsida; order Pinales; family Pinaceae; genus Picea; species Picea sitchensis. The sequence continues at coordinate 257,088 of SNQJ01S0003974.1, read as the reverse complement.
AAACAATTTATTAATTCACATGTTAATTAAATTTTCACTTATTTATGTTACAGGAACAAGGCTAATATTCAGAGCTCCAATAGAGAACTATTGAAAGTATACATCTTGCAACCTGGAAAAAAGATGATTCTTAAATTCTAACATCTTGTCAATGCAAAGGATGGAGAGACTTCTAATAGTATAATGGTATACAATGTTGTGGTTAGAAAGCTAACATATGAGGAAAAGGATTTGAAAGGAGATATGGTTAACATTTATAAAAAAACACAAGCATTAATTAATTATCTTATAGATACATTTTCAAATGAAGAAGAGGGTTTTGGATTTGTTCTCGGGTTTAGGTAAGAATTATGATCTAATATTTATGAAATCATACTTCAAGCTTATATTATTTTTAATTATGTCTTTTTACAGTATTTAAATTCATTATTTATTTTGTATTTGGTGATTAGGTACAACATTAGTGTGTTGCTTACAAAAATGAAGGAATTGCATAGCCATTGAAAGTGACCCAATGAAGTGCAATTTTGTTTAACAAAGAATTAATGCTATTCTAGCTCTTCCAGATGGAATGTAAGAAATTGACTTGAGGAAAGGAAATTTTAGTGAATCAAAGGTGACAAAATTGTCAAAGGAACCTCAAGTACCATTAGGAGGAATTATGGGATCACTTTGGAGAATTTGCAAATATCAAAGAGCCAATGGAAGTACAAAATGATGTCAAAGAAGATGATAATGTGCCTGTTGAGAGTGATGAATTTGGGATATATGATATTGTTGATTAGTTTTAAAATTCCCTTGAAGACAATGCACAATTTTGCAAATTTTTTATGAGCTACAACTATAATGTTTTGATTTTTATATTTTAAAATAAAAATAAAAATGTATCTATTGTTGTTTTGTGATGGATCTTTTTATTGTTTTATATTTCATTTTATACATATGTGAATCACTATACATTGGAAACTTTTATTAAATGTTGTCATTTTTACTTCAAATGTATAAAAATATGAAAGAAAATGATAATTTTTTATAAAATTTTGACCCTTTTTTGTTCAATTATTGTAACATCCCACTCTACTAAGCACATGTTATCAATTTATTCTTTGAGGATACTTGCATGCAAGTGATTCAATTATAGTTCATGATGTTCTTGTTTTTTATTATGGATTTTACATGATGATGATGATATTGTATATTTATTGTTTTCAATATATATGTATTGATAGGTGTTATTGATGAATTTTTCTGAGTGTGCAGGACACTTGACAGATTGTGGATGTCAATGGCATCAACAAAATACCTTGGAGTCTGGATTGAATAAGAGTGGATTGTTTTCGGTTTGAGTATTCATTTTATGCATATGTTACATATGATTGATTTAGTATGATTATGTATATGGATCAGTGACTGTGTTTTGTCAATGGATATAGGCTGAGGATGTTTGCTAATCATAATCACATAAGGAGTAAAGCAGTCCTGCACAGAAACCAGATATTGAGGGAGAGGTGTGGTAGTGTCCCTGTCACATTCTACTAACACTCTTGTCGTGGCTCTAATTTTAGGTTAAATATTACCTAGTTTGAGAGTTACATGATGTCATGAAGGCAGTCTGAGACAATTGCTCATGAAGATTTCTAAGGGGTGCGTAATAAGGTAGAGTCTTTATTCATTATAATTTCTTAGTCTCTCACAAGGTTTCCCGAGGGAGGGTCGACTCCAAGGGTTGGACAAACTACCAAAACCATTCAAAGATGATTGGCACCATTGGAGCACAGAGGTGTGTCTTGAAGGGCACGTCACGTAATTTAAAAACTTGAGTCAATGAATCTAGATGGCCTAGAAAATAGTGAATTAAATTGACTTTGTCGGATTTAAAATAATTAATTAAGGAGTGAATCTTTTACTTGAATCCCAATAAAAGTCAAAACCTAAGTCTAAATTTTAGTTTGAGACTAAACTAAATTTGTTAATTAAATTAAAACAAATGAGGTAAATCAATTTAAAGATTTAAAATATTGAGAAAATCTAAAGATGTGATAAGTTTGCAAATGTGTGCATGAAAATAATAATTTGGATTTTTAAATTAGAAGAAATAATAACATGAGACAATAAGAGAGCACTTGGAAAAGAAGCTTGAGTCAACCTACCACTAGTCTAACTAGAGAAAGACTCTTAATCAAATTCTAATTAAGATCTAGTTAGGAGACACTCATTAAATGAGAATCTGGAGAATACTGATACAACTAAGAGAGAAAATAGGAAGACATTGGGGAATGTGAGAGAAATTGAGTTTTAATTAAAATAAATTTTATAATTACCTGTGCAACTTGGGGAGAGTGTGACAAGTGTGAGGGTCAATAATCCTAAATAATTAAATTAAAAGGTTAATTAATTGTGCATGTGGACATGTGTGAGTGAGAAAAATTCTATAAAACAAATGGTTTAGATGGGAAAGAGATCACACTAGTTATTGGTAAAGTTATGCTGTCAAAATCATTTTGCACTGAGTTTTTACTTGTGAGAGTTGGGAGACCAAGTTTGACGATAGAGTGGTAGATTTCCCTTGCAAGGTAGAATTGATGCTATAGTATTTATGGTTTTGTGCTTGGCCCCTTTCCAGCTTGAGAGCTAAGGGGGAAGAAGAGTACCCCTAGCATTCGCTGGAAGGTACCGATAAAGTTTCAACGATTAGCAAGCAGGATGTTAGAAGAAACATCACTTATCGAACATTTTCTTCAGGTTCATATTCATCATTCCTGTTGATATTTGTAATTGTAATAAGGTGGAACTGTAATTATAGTTTTTTGGAAATTTGATGTAACTGTATTGCATTTCTAATATTAAAATTGGTAAATGTCCTCGATGGTTTCGTGAATCAAAAATGAGTTTTCTGATAAATGTGGTCATTACAAATTCACAATTAAGTATTTGAATTTTATCTGTTTAGCAATGTGAATTTCCATTGGTTAGTGAGACAATTCGAGATTGTGGACGGATGAACTATTAAAAATAAACGCAGATGTATGTACCTGTTTTTAAGGAAAAATATCCTGTTGATATTCTGATTGAACTGTAATTATTAAATTCGCTGTGTTTCTTTTAAAAAGAAATCGTCGGAATTTAGAAGTAATCCTTAACTAAAGTTTTTGCTGAGTTCTGCACGTCTATTAATCATCTTTCCATTGAATGATCTTGAACGCTGCTTCCTCGATTTAGTAGTTCGATTCCTCTTTGTTAATGTCTGTCTTATTCTTTATTTTTTCTATGGTGGCTTGAAAACTACTTAATCGCCTTTTGGTTTAGTATATCCAGATTGAGGTATGACGCCTTCTTGCAATCATCTAGATGACCAGTGTTTAAAAATTCTAGGTTTAAGTCCTGCATGCACACTTTAACCTATTGATTCGTGGGATTGGAATTTGGGCGTTGTTGCTCGGAATCCATGAGAGGGTCCTTGCGTTGGTTGAAACTAGACTGCTATTTTCAACCCCTGCACTTTAAATATAGATGGAACTGTCTTTATGATTTTATGACTCATCCCCTCTGCCCTTTAGAAAATATTCTAGAGTGAGGAAGGTAATTCTATCTTTAAAGATTCCTATCTTTAAAGGTAATTCTATCTTTAAAGATCTATCAATTTTACAACTCTGTTGTCTTTTCCTTCTTGTTTTTCTAAAAAGAAACTTTATGTGAGAATTCAGCGTGTAGGAATTTCATGCCTTTACCCAAACTTACGTAGAAGGTTATCGCTGAGTTTTGTAAATAATTTGTCGTTTTAAACTTTAATAATATATATATATATATGAAATATATATTATCTCAATACATTGGCATGAAATCTTGTGTCATATATATATATATATATATATATATATATAATGGCATGGAACTTCTATGTTAATTAGGAAATGATTGCTATCTTGTAATTGTCTTTTAAATCGTTATGGTTTAATTGTTACATTGACTATAATCATTTCATTTTAAAAAGAAAGGGATTGGTACTAATATTATGTATTACATAAATAATTAAGAAAGAAAATTACATTATTGATGATCTTTGAAAGTTAGTGAAGAAATTTGTAAATGGTAGCTTAAATCCAAAATGTAAAATGCCTAAGAATAGTTAACTCTTAACCTTGATAACCAAACCAAGAGTTTTCATGACAACCCTATTAATATGGCATGGGATGAATGATCCCCTTGTAGTTCTTTTTAAATGGATAGGTAAAATAGATTTAATTTTTACATATCGTTGTCATGATATTACCTCTTCTAATCCTTGTGTATTGATAAGTAAGTTGGTATGAGTTCCGTATTATAATACTTAATACTTAATTGGTTGATCTTCTTAAATCCTTAAATGTATATACAAGGTAGTTGAAATTCTTATTTGTCTTTTTGTTATGATTGATTTTTATAGCAACTTAAATGGATATTTTCAATAGTATTGAAACCTTAAGGTATTGTTATGATTGATTTTTATAGCAACTTAAATGGATATTTTCAATAGTATTGAAACCTTAAGGTATTGCTCATGAATGTTTTTGAGGCTTTTCATTTGGATTATAAATGAGTATTAATCTCCTTATCCTTCACTTATAGAAGATTTTGACACTCTTACGGGATTGTTAATCGGATTGTAATCAAACATTGATTTCGTTACCTATTACTTTAAAGGATTCCCATAATAAAAGAAAACATAGTTGAGCTTTACATAGTTGTTACTTGTTATTGAAGCTTGAAGCAATGACAATGATGCTTGACCTTAATGAACCTTATTTGGCAATTTATTAATGATGGTTAGAATAGATCTTATTTATTACAAAGATTTTATTTATGCTCTTGTGGTATTTATTAATCCTTATGTCTTGTTCTCTTACTCAATTGCACATAATTTTGTTGAAAGATGTGTTAAGTAAATTAGATTATATTTTTTCACCATGAAGAAGTGATGTTTAAGTATAATTGATAAATCTAGTCTAGTATTGGATTATGATTGGACTAAGGGGATTTAGATACCTCTTTGTTCCTCAAAACAATCGCCAGTCCTGATACCTTAAATGGTCAAAATCAATCGAAAAAATGTTGGACTTGAGCATTGCTTATGTTTCTTGGAGTTCCTAACCATGAAGGATAGGTTGGGCGAGTAGTTTCCTTATGTTATCTTTACGAGATATATTTTTGTGATGGAATTGATTGTGTAATTATTAATTATTGTAGTGACACATGTCATTTGTCGTAGAATTGTTCATTTTAAAAAAATAATAATTACCCACTTTTCATTGTTGTAACGGAGGGTTTTTTACATATGGTATCAGAGCGAGTTCAACCCTACAACATTGGTTCCTTATGCCTTCCACTATGTTAAACAGTGATTAAAATCACATTGCTAATTAATTTTGAAATTTGTTCGTGCAGGTAATCATGGTAAGAGGACGTCGTGGAGGTAGACGACGTGGTGCTAAAGGAAGAGGTGTGAAGCTTTTGATAGCATCCATTCCAAAGGGGTCTAATCCCCAAGGAGAGGAACAAATAACTGAGAAGGAACATGTTGTTGTGGATGAGGTAGAAGGTATGATGAGATCCTTCCAAAGGATGTCAAAGGACTTAATGAACCAACTAGATAGACATGATGGTAGAATGTCTGTACCCAATGAGGGTTCAAAGTGCGCTCCTATAGGTATTGTTACCATACACAGAGAAATCAAGAAGGTGAAGTTTCCTGAGTTCATAGGTGCCATGGATGGCTCAATCGTCGAGGCATGGTTGGAGAACATGGAAATGTGCTTCTCACTTCATGATTACATCTCCAACATGAAAGTTTGCATGAAATTATTTCAACTGAAGGGGAGTGCTCTTGTATGGTAGAAGACACTCCTACCTCAACTAAACATGGTCGTCGTAGACATGTCATGGGAGCTATTCAAGGAATGGTTGCAGTAGAGGTACTAGTCTGAGGAATTCATTGAGTGTCAGCTTAATGAGTTCAAGGCCTTACGACAGAGTGTTTATACAATGCGAGAGTACGAGGCCATATTCATGTAGCTTCTTAGGTATGCCCCACATCTGAACACAGAGAAGTTGAAGGTCAACAAGTTTTTGTTTGGCCTTAACTTCAACATTCGTGTGAGGGTGATGATTCTAATGCTTCAAGCATTGCACAATGTAGTTCAGAAGTCCCTCATATATGAGGAAGAGATAAACAGTGGGGGTCAGGGCAAGACTCCTTCTAGATCGACTAGACATATCACATCATGAGCACAGCAGCATTAGACACCAGCCAGAAAAACTTTAAGGCATCGAGATACACCTAGAGGACCTATGTTTACAAGACCCAAATGAAAGACTCCTCAACATAGGACTCCTTACAGAGGACCACAAAGAAACAACATCGTCAATAGCAGTTTACGCTTGTCCAGTAGAATAGACCAAGGTCATAGACTGTTAGGCCACCAAATTCTACTTCAAGGACCAGGGATACTGGACCGAAGACTCCATGTTGAACATGTGGAGAGCCACATTACCAACAAGACTATTTGATTGAGAAGGCCAAAGTGATAAGATCAACAAGACCCACTACAGTGGGATATTTGGGCAAGGCCCATAGGATTCATGCAGTGGTGAATAAACGCCAGGTCGAGCACCAGTTCATTGTGCTCGAGACATGAGGTACAATCATCGACCAAAATTTAGTATTTTGATCGATTCAGGTTCTACAGAGAGATTTATCTATAGTTCAACACTAAAGAGAATTAAGGTAAAGGTAGAAGAGAATGACAAGTTTATATATATAGGAATGGCATCGGGTGCCAAAAAAAAGGTTAGAGGAAAGGTTACAAACTGTATCATTGACTTGGGAGATTTTGTAATGAAGGTTAGACTATATATCACGATATTAGGATCTTACGACATAGTAATTGGTATGGACTAGTTGGAATCGCATGACGCGATACTCAACTGTAAAAAGAAATGGTTGAGTTTGAAAGATGATTTGGGACATAATACAATGATTGTAGGAAGGAACCAGGGTGTGTCCTTGAGATTTATTTCTTCTCTAGACCTATAGAAGAGTATGTGCAAGAGATGAAAGATTTATGCAATCTTAGCGCTAAATGAAAAGGGAGAGGTAAAAGGATTAGAATAGCTTCCTATAATATGAGAGTTTGCAGACATGTTCCCAGAAGAGTTACCAGGTTTGTCACTCGAAAGAGAGTTGGATTTTACAATCGACTTGAAACTTGGAACTAAACTGATAGAAAGAACTTCTTATTGGATGTCAACACCTGAGTTACTGGAGTTGAAAATGCAATTGAAAGAGTTGTTAGACTTGGAACTTATACGTCCAAGTGTGTCACCTTGGCGTATGCCATTTATTTTTTTAAGAAACATGGATGGATCATGGAGACTTTGTATTGACTACCATCAATTGAACAAAGCCACGATCAAGAACCAATATTTGTTTCCAAGAATAGATAATTTGTTTGATCATATGAAAGGAGAGATGATGTTTTCAAAGATCGGATTGAGATTAGGATATCACCAGATACAAATTAAAGAGGAAGATATTTCTAAGACTACATTCAAGACAAGGTTCATACTCTATGGGTTTATAGTTTTACCGTTTGGACTGACAAACGCCCTGGGGGTATTCATGAGTTTTATGAATGGGGTGTTCCGCAAATACTTGGACAAGTTTTTTCAAGTATTTATTGATGGCATATTTATTTATTCTCAGGCGAAAGAAGAACATGATGAACATTTAAGATTGGTACTAAAGTGTCTATGAGAAAACAAATTGTATGGAAGGCTATCAAAATGTTTTTTTTACGAAGCAAAGGTTCATTACTTGGGACATATTATATCCGGTGAAGGTATCACTATGGATCCAACGAAATTTGAGGCTATTATGGAAGGACCTTGACCGAAAAACATACAAGAAGTACGTAACTTTATGGGTTTAGCATGATATTGTCGATGATTCGTCAAGGGTTTTTTGAAGATAGCAAATTCGATCACGAAATTGCGAAAGAAAAACAAGAAGTTTGTTTGGACAGAGAAGTGTGCGAAAGAATTTCAAAAACTTAAAGAGTTGTTGACAACAAATCTAATACTGAAATTCCTCGACATGGATAAGCAATTTTTGGTCTGCACAGACGCATCCAAGGAGGATTTAGGTGGAGTTTTGATTCAAGATGGCCAGGTGATTGCTTACATTTCAAGGAAGTTGAGAAAGCATGAGGAGAACTACACAACGCATGACTTAGAGTTATTTTTAATTGTTTATGCCTTAGGAGTTTGGAGACACTATCTAATTGGATGAAAATTCAAATTAAAGACAAATTGTTGTGGATTATTGCATATATTTACACAGAGTGAATTGAATGCATGACAAAGGTGTTGGTCAAAATTACTTAGTGAATATGATTTTGAGATTACTTACGTTAAAGGAATGGTGAACAAAGTGGAAGATGCGTCGAGTCGGATACCACGCATATTCTCGGTAATACCTCTTAAGACAAATCTTCAAGAAAAGATTCTAAAAATACATATAGACGATGATTGGTAAAAGGAAGTTAAGGATAATATTGGACAAGATACCATGATTGTACCGAAGTTTGAAGGTTAGACATTGGAAAATGATGGATTGATTAGGTATAACAACAAAATTTGTGTACCTCTTAATGAAGAGTTAAGAAGTTTGATCTTAAGTGAAGCACATCGAACAATATACATGGTTCATCTAGGAGTCATGAAGATGAAGGAAGACCTTAAGCCTTTATTTTTCTTGAAGGGGATGAAATAAGACATAGTTAGTTACATGGAGAGATGTCTATAATGTCACCAAGTAAGAGTTGAACATAGACATCCGACAAGATTATTGCAACCATGTGTTATTCCAAAATAGAAACGGGGGGTCATTTTGATGGACTTTATTGTTGGATTTCCATTGACGACAAGGAGACATGACTTGATTTTCATGGTGGTTGACACTTTGACGAAGAGTACACACTTTATACATGTACGTATGGCGTATCAGGTGCCAGACATAGCTAGAGTTTTTGTCAGTGAGATTGTGAGATTACATGGTGTACCAAGAAAGATCATATCTGATCAAGGATCAGTGTTTATAAGATGATTTTGAACTAGTTTCCAAGAGGATTTGAGAACCCAACTGAACTTTAGTACAACATATCACCTTGAGAAAGAAGGGAAGAAGGAAAGAATGAACCAAATTTTGGAGGATATGTTGCGTATGTATGTAATGGACCAACAGAAACGTTTGGAAGATTTCTTGCCACTAGTAGATTTTGCATAAAACAACAATATCAAATTACCATTAAGATGGCACTGTTTGAGTTTCTTTACGGGTGACCATGTCGAATGTCATTAAGATGGGATCGATTGGAGGATAGGGTCTTGGTAGGACTAGAAGGGATACAAGAAATGGAAGAACAAATGTAATCGATAAGACAAAGGATTAAAGAAGCACAAGATCGACAGAAGAGTTATGTCGATGCACATCGAGTTGACCACAATTATGAAATTGGCGATCGCGTTTTGTTGTGGGTGAAATCGCAAAAGAGTTCGATATATTTTGGAAATACTAAACTCTCTTCTAATTTTGTGGGACCTTTAGAAGTTGTGAAAAAGAAGGGACCCATGGCTTATCGACTAGCCTTGCCTAATTCTTTGAGGCATATGCACGATGTTTTTCATGTATCTGTTTTCTGACATGATGTTCGTGATCCTACACATGTGATTGACATGTGTTCTTTGCAGGTGTCGGACGAGGGTGCTCTCACGGCAGAGAAAATCTGCATCCTGTACCATTGCATTCAAAATCTATGGAATCAAATAGTCGACCATGTCAAGGTCGAGTGGGACAATTATAGTCCACACTTGGCTACCTGGGAGGATGCATATGATATGCGCCAACAATTTCCCTACTTGTTTGATAGATTAGACATATAGATATATGTCAAATACTTTTATTTACTTGCATTTTATATACTGTACAACTTCAGGATGAAGTTTAAAACAAGAATGGGTGTATTCAACATCCCTCTCTATTGAGAACATGTTATTGACTTATTATTTGAGGCCACTTGCATGCAAGTGATCTGGTTATAGTGCATGGTATTCTTGTTTTCGAATATAGATTTTACATGATGATGATGATATGACTTATTTTTTTTGATATATATGTATTGACAGATGCTATTGATGAGTTTTCATGAGTGTGCAAGACACTTGACAAATTGTGGATGCCGATGGAATCAACGGACTACCTTGGACACTGGATAGAGTTGTGGAGTAGATTGTGTTGGGTTTGAGTATTCATTTTACACATATGTGACATATGATTGATTTAGTATAACTATGTACATGGATTAGTTGCAATGTTTTGTCAATGGATGCATGTTGACGATGCTTTCTAATCAGACTCACATAAGGAGTAAAGGGGTCCTGCATAGAAACCATATATTGAGGGAGAGGTGTGGTAGTGTCCCTGTCAAAGCCTACTAGCACTCTTGTCATGTCTCAAAATGTCGCTTAACGATTACCTAGTTCAAGAGGTCCATGATGTCATGAGGGCAGACAGAGACAGTCACTCACAAAGATTTCTAGGGGGTGCATAATTATGGAGAGTCTTTATTCCTTAGAATCCCTTAGTCTATCACAAGTTCACCCAAGGGAGGGTTGACTCCAAGGGTTGGACAAACTACCAAAACCATTCAAAGATGAGTGGCACCTTTGGATCATGGAGGTGTGTCTTGAAGGGTAGATCACGTAATTTAAAACCTTGAGTCAATGAGTCTTGGTAGACTAGAAAACAATGAATTAAATTGACTTTGTCGGATTTAAAATAATTAATTAAGGAGTGAATCTTTTAGTTGAATCCAAATAAAAGTAAATACATAAGTCTAAGTTTTAGTTAGGAGACTAAACTAAATTTATTAATTAAATTAAAACAAATGAGGTAAATCAATATAAAGATTTAAAATAGTGAGAAAATCTAAAGATGTGATAAGTTTTCACATGTGTGCATGAAATTAATAATTTGAATTTTCAAATTAAAAGAAATAATAACATGAGAAAATAAGAGAACACTTGGAAAAGAGTCTTGAGTCAACCTACCACTAGTCTAACTAGAAGAAGACCACTAATCAAACTCTAACTAAGATCTAGTTAGGAGACACTCATTAAATGAGAATTTGGGGAATAAAGGGACAACTAAGAGAGAAAATATGAACACATTGGGGAATGTGTGGGAAATTGACTTTTAATTAAAATAAAATTTGGAATTACTTGTGCAAATTGAGGAGATTGTGCCAAGTGTGAAGGTGAATAATCCTAAATAGTTAAATTAAAAAGTTAATTAATCGTGTATGTGGACGTGTCAGTCATGAAAATTCTATAAAACAAATGGTTTAGATGGGAAAGGGATCACACTGGTTTTTGGTAAAGTTATGCAGCCAAAATCATTTTAAACTAAGTTTTTAGTTGTGAGAGTTGGGAGCCCAAGTTTGATGATAGATTGGTAGCTCTCCCTTGCAAAGAAAACTTGGTGCTATAGTATTTGTGGTTTTGTGCTTGGTCGCTTTGCGACTCGGGGGTGCTTCGAATATGGTCGCTTTTCATTGTTCTCTCAAATTAGGTTCACTGCCTTTCTCTTACATTGTTTTGTTTCTCTTCATGAATTACCCTACTCAGATTAGATTAACGATATACTTTATTTAATTGATTTTTATTTTTTAAAAGTATGAGAAGGACCTTACGTTGGGAAAAACCAGGTTGTTATTTTCAACCCCTGCACTTTAGATATAGTTGGATTTGTCTTTATGATTTCATGACTCATCCCCTCTGCCCTTTAGAAAATATTCTAGAGTCAGGAAGATAATTCCATCTTTAAATTTGAACTCTTAACCGCCTCCTCACTGACACACCTATGGCAGACTTTGTACTACTCTAGTGTCTTTTCCTTTAGGCTTACCCAACAATGGACTCGTTTTTCGATGTCTTGAAATAAATGCAAGATTCATAAATTTTATGGTATAATTGTTACATTGAATATAATCATTTCATTTTAAAAAAGAAATAGGAAAGGAAATTACATTGTTGATGATCTTCGAAAGTTAGTGAAGAAATTTGTAAATGGTAACTTAAATCCAAAATGTAAAATGCCTCCATTTAAGAATAGTTAACCCTTAACCTTGATAACCAAACCAAGAGTCTTCATGAAAACCCTATTAATATGGTATGGGATGAATGATCCCTTGTAGTTCTTTTTAAATGGATATGTAAAATAGATTTAATTTTTACATATGGTTGTTATGATATGACCTCTTCTAATACTTGTGTATGGATAGGTAAGTTGGTATGATTTCCTTATTATAATACTTAATTTTTTTATCTTCTTAAATCCTTGAATTAATATGCAAGGCAACTGAAATTATTATTTGTCTTTTTGTTATGATTGATTTGTATAGCACCTTTAGGCATGTCTAGTAGAACAGACCAGGGTCACAGACTGTTACGCCATTAAATTCTACTTTAGGGACCAAGAGTATTGGACTGAATACTGGATGTTGGACATGTGGAGAGCCACATTACCAATGAGACTATCCAATTGAGAAGGCCAGAGTGACTAGATCAACAGGACCCACTACAGTCGGAGATTTGGGCAAGGCCCACAAGATTCATGAAATGGTGAATAACTACCAGGTTGAGCACCAGTCCACTGTGTTCAAGACATCAGGTACAATCATCGACCAAAATTTTAGTATTTTGATAGATTTGGGTGCTACAGAGAGATTTATTTCTAGTGCAACGCTAAAGAGAATTAAGGTAAAGGAAATTGAGCAGCATGATTTTAGATATGTAGAATTGGCATCAGGTGCCAAAGAAAAGGTTGGAGGAAAGGTTACGGATTGTATCATTGACTTGGGAGATTTTGTAATGAAGGTCATCTTGTATTTCACGATATTAGGATCTTATGACATAATAATTGGTATGGACTGGCTGGAATCGTATGATGTGATACTCAACTATAAAAAAAAAAATGGTTGGGTTTGACAGATGATTTGGGACAGAGTAGAGTGATTGTAGGAAGGAACCGAGGTGTGTCCTTAATATTTATTTCTTCTCTATAGATATAGAAGAGTATGTGTAATGTATGCAAGCCTTATGCAATATTAGCACTAAATGAAAAAATCAAGCAAAAAAGGATTAGAATACCTTCCTGTAATACGAGAGTTTTCCGATGTGTTCCCAGAAGAGTTACTCAGTTTTCTGCCCGAAAGAGTGTTGGAGGTTACAATCAACTTGAAACCTAGAATTGAACCAATAGAAAGAAAGTCTTATCGGATGTCAACACTTGGGTTACAAGAGTTGAAAATGAAATTGAAGGAGTTATGAGACTTGGGACTTATATGTCCAAGTGTGTCACCTTAGGGTGAACCAATTATTTTTGTAATAAAGAAGGATGGATCGTGGAGACTTTGTCTTGACTACCGTCAATTGGAAAAAGAGAAAATCAAGAAACAATATCAATTGCCAAGAATAGACGATTTGTTTAATCAGATAAAAGGAGTGACAGCATTTTCAAAGATCAAATTGAGATCATGATATCACTAGTTACGAATTAAAGAGGAAAATATTCCTAAGACCGCATTCAAGACAAGGTTTAGACACTATGAGTTTACAGTTTTACCTTTTGGACTGACAAACGCCCCAGGGGTATTCATGAGTTTGATGAATGGGGTGTTCCACAAATACTTGGACAAGTTTGTTCATGTATTTATTGATGACACACTAATTTATTCTTGGATGAAAGAAGAACATGATGTACATTTAAGATTGGTAGTACAATTTCTATGAGAAAACAAATTGTACGGAAGGCTATTGAAATGTTGTTTTTAACAATCAAAGATTTATTACTTGGGACATATCATATCCAATGAAGGTCTCGTTGTGTATCCAACGAAAGTTGAGGGTATTATGGAATGTCTTGCATTGAAAAATGTAAAGGAGGTACACAACTTTATGGGTTTAGCGGGATATTACCGACGATTCGTCAAGGGTTTTTCGAAGATAACAAATCTTATCACGAAATTGTAAATGAAAAACAAAAAGCTCATTTGGACAGGTAAGTGCGCGGAAGGATTTAAGAAACTTAAAGAGTTGTTGACAACAAATCGAATATTGAAATTCCTCAACATGGATAAGAAATTCTTTGTATGCACATTTATTACACCCAGCCACCACAGTCCACGCATGTTAGCCACAAGCTCCTTCTTTGGACTAGTTTGACCCCCTCTCTTTGTTTTTCATAATAGGAAATGCATGAAAATCGCATGGATTGACCAATATTTAATATAAGCATAAAAACAATGAAACATACGACATGCACAACAATACATAGCAAGTATGCATACTTTAAACATATCAAATTCAACGATAATTAAATACACAATGGAATACTTCATAGACAGGTAATTGAAACCATAATAAAGTGCACTTATATTTATAGAAGGGAACCACCGACTGGTTCCATACCAAGGAAATTCCACCTAACTGTAGAAATTTTTGTTCCAAGTCTCAACAACAATGTCACCCTCGAGTCAGGGCTATGAATCCAGAAGGACGGTTCCAGAGTGTTACTTGGCTTCTGAGGCTAGTCAACACTTAATATCCCACATGCTTCTATATCACTCACAAAAATCCAAGTACCCAACTCTCTCCTACCCATCCTACACCACCCAAGAGAATGGACCCTCACCCTTCTCATCCACGTAGTCCCTCAGGAAGTTCCTTAGGAAGTCCCTCTCCTTCCTCAGCTCTAGTGCAGTTGGTCTAGAATCTCCATGTTGGGACTCTTAGGACTCACAACTGTGAGAAAGGTTGGACACAGGACAATGGACCTTAGATATGCGGGCCTCAAATCATGGCTGGATCACACCATCACTCTCTACAACCAATAATGCTATGGATGTAAATTCAACAACTCGTCTTCCTTTCCTGAGGAAAGAAACACATGAGGAAATAAATGAAATGGATGAATGAATGAGTGAGTAAATGGGTGGACATATGAGTGGATGGACAGGAGAGAGTGACCAGCAATAGAAAACCTCGAACCGAAACGAGAATGAGAGAACAAAAGAGACCAACCAAGCCCCACCATGGACCAGGGACGAGATTAATAATTCTTTGGGATTGTGAGCCTCCTGGCCTTCCCCCAAGAAAACTCACATAACTTCTATTCCTTTTTCAAGAAAATGAAGAAGGAAAAATACAAAATCAATGCTTAGCCCCCCAAGCCCCCCCTCTTGTGGAATCATAGCCCCCTATAACTCTAGTCCTTGTCCATCTAGCAACCAACAAGGTAATTATTATTAATAATGATCAAACATTACATTTCTTAGGCACACTATCCTTTTTAATAATTTTCGGGCACTCTAGCCTCTTAACATTGTAACAATAGATTATTTAACATGGGTGATCCAGATTATTTTCGGCATGAAATGAGAGTGGAGATATAATAAATAAATGTATATAGATATCTAGGATATCCAGTAATATAACAAAAATGTATGAGATATGCAACTATAAACACAAAGATATAGTAATACACAGTTTTCTATTAATGAGCGAAAATCTACAAAGATTGTAAAACTACAGAGTGAAAGACTTGCTAAAATGGTGGTAGCTTATCTCTAAGAAGAGATGTGACAACTACTCGCATTTGTAAGAATATTATTTTACAATGAGGCTCCAAAGGCCTTTTTATTATAAAGAAAATCCAAAACCCTAACCCCAGAAGAGGAAAAACCAACAGTTTTGTGGACCCCGTTTTGGGTAGTTTGGTGTATCAACTTCTTGCGGGTGTAACTTTGTCATACGATCTCCATTTGGGGGGCACGATATCCCATTGGAAAGGTATCGTCGAGGATATTCATTTTGGGGGCTCAATTAAATCCTTTTACTATCATTAGGAATATTTATATCGAAAAACCTTCATTTAGGCCCTCAAAATGGCCCCAGATGTTAAAAAATGCTAAAAACAATAAATTGCCAAAATTGCTAGAAAATTGTTTTGAGCCAGTTGGAAGAGGTGGGTGGCCATAGATATCCACCTGGATCAATCCTCCCTCCTTAGGAAGAAATTGTATCCATTGTGTTGAGTTGATAGGGGAGAGGGAAAGCGATTGAATCTTGGTGCGTTGCTTGCCTTGCTAGAGACATTGCGTTGTGGAAGGATGTCATGAACCTGTTGATGGTGGGGTTGAATTAGTTCAACCGGTTGGGATACATGAGATGTTTGGGTGCAGAAGGAATATTTGTGCTTTGTTTCATTATTTTCGACCTTCTTCTGTTGGATAGAAGGTGTTTGGGCCAAGGTTGTAGTGTTTGCAGTATCTTTATGTTCATCTTTTGAACAAGTTGTGAAGAAGCTGAATTTTGTAGTATTGGATACTACCTTGCGGCACTGTTTAGGTGGGATAGTAGTTGGAACTACCTTTGGTATCCTGTAGATATGACCCCCCAGAGTAACAATGACACTATGAGGTCGAGATTGATATATAGCATGGAACTTCCACATATATGGCTGGCCCAAGAGAACATCACATACATCCAATGGGGCAACATCACATAATACCTCATCCTTGAAGGGATGGATGTCATATGACAATCGACATTTTTGGATGACACAAAGATATCGTCTATAGCGAAGCCACCCGATGTTGTATGGTTGTGGGTGTGGTGTTTTCAACAATCCCAATTGTTTGATGACCTTTGTTGAGATGAGGTTCTTTTGTCTTCCGCTATCAACAATAAAATGCAGTGGCGTCCCCTTCACCCACATTTGTGAATGAAAAATGTGCTCCTCCTCTTCAGGATTTATGGGTTCTTCTAGTTGAATTGTTGTAGTCGCGATAATAAAAGTGGGGTCTACGTCGATGATCTGTCTTCTATCAATATTTTATGAATCGGATTATGAATCAGAGTTCGACTCCCTGTCTTTGATCTTGACCACCAATGAATATTTTGAGTGACATTCATCGGTTTTGTGCTAGGGGATTTTTTGGAAATCACACCATTTTCAGTGTCCTTCATATTTCCATGACCCTTCTTTTGGCCTGTACTGGTTTTCGAAAAACTGTTTGTTAGGTCTATCTTGATCATACTTTGGTTGTTACATATTTTCAGACCTGAACTCTCATTTGTTCTGGTTCTTAAATTTCTGCTTGATTTTAATAGCATATCGATAAGAAACACCGAGTGATGAGATGTCCAAAAAATCCATTTCAGTTTGGATGTATTTGTGTAGAGCCCCATGGTATTTAAAAACCATATTTTATTCATATTCTTTCATACCCAACTTAGTACGCAAGGTATAGAAGGTATTGGTGAACTCTTGAACTGCTTGGCCCCTCTCTTACCACAATTTGGTCCATCTCATATACTTCTCCTCATAGTTCCCAACATGGTAATATTGTTCCTATACTGCTTCTACAAAAAAATCCCAAGTGGCATCAACCCCATATATTCTAAAATATTTTGTGGAATGTTTCTCCCAGTAAGTTTCCCATGAATGTTTGACATGGGGGAGATATTTAAGGAGTGTGAAGGTGATATTTTCCTTATCTAAAAAATGGTGAACATATAAATAACCTTCTAATAGATTTAACCATTTTTCTAGGGCATCCACATCTATCTAACCTTCAAATATGGGAATATCAAAATTAACCTATACCTTGAAAGGAGAGGTCTTCCAGAGTGTTTTTTCGATGAAGATGTGCCTATTTCTATCGGTAGGCATTGAAGTATGTGGAAAAAATTCTCCATCATTTCATCCCTCGGTCGCATGAGAGATTGATCAATGAAAATATTGATAAAATCGTCTTCTCCGTCATTTTTTTTTCTTCCACTATGGAGGGTTTCTTGGGAATGCGAGAGAGATTGTCTTCAAGAGAGACAAGCTTGAGACCCAAGTTTCTATACTTGGAACTCGTCGGGGACATGCAATAAAAAAAATGATCAAGAGAAGCCTGCTCTGATACCACGAATCTGGATTATTTTCTACACGAAATGAGAGCGGAGATATAATAAAGAAATGTACATAGATATCTAGGATATCCAATAATATAACAAAAATGTATTAGAGATGCAAACATAAACACAAAGATACAATAAAACACAGTTTTTTATTAATGAGCGAAAATGTACAAAGACTATAAAACTACAGAGTGAAAGACTCGCTAGAATGGTGGCATCTTATCTCTGAGAAGAGATGTGATGGCTACTCGCATTCACAAGAATGTAATTTTACAATGAGGATATAAAGGCCTTTTTATCATAAATAAAATCCAAAACCCTAACCCCAGAAGATGAAAATCCAAAAGTTTTTTGGATCCCATTTTGGGTAGTTTGGAGTATCAATTTCCCGGGGGCATAACTTTGGCATACGATCTCCATTTGGGGTGCACAATAGCTTGTTTGAAAGGTATCATCGAAGATATTCATTTTAGGGGCTCAATCAAAGCCTTTAACTATCATTGAGAATATATGTCCCGAAAAAACTTCACTTAGGCTCTTAAAATGGCCCTGAAAGTTTAAAACTGCTAAAAATAGTAAATTGCCAAAATTGCCAGAAAATTGTTTTGAGCTAGCTGGAAGAGTTGGGTGGCCACTGATATTCACCTGTATCAATGGGGGCTTGAAATCGGGGCTGTTACATCCCCTACCCCTTATTTTGGCACTGTCCTTAGTGTATATACAAAACAAGAATCAAAATTCCAGAAATTATTCAAAAAACTGCAGGTACTCCTCCCACATGACATCTTTACGCTCCCAGGTAGCATCTTCGGGACCATATCAGGTCCAATGAACATTTACCAACTCTATAACTTGATTCTAGAGAATTTTGATTTTCTTTCAAGTATTTGCACTGGCTAGACCTGAAAGTATCCCTTTGTCTCTACTTGAATCAGATGCCAATCAATAACATGGTTAGGATCATGTACATATTTCTTTAGAAAAGAGATATGAAATAAATCATGAACATTCATGTAAACAGGAAATGCAATCATGTATGCAATTGGCCCTATTCTGTTCAATATCTCAAATGGACCACATAATTTGGCTTCCAACTTTGTACAACTACCCAACTTCAAAGAGATCTTCTTGGGCTTCACATTCAAAATCACATGCTCCCCCACTTTAAATTCTCTTGATGCCCTATTCTTATCTTCATAAACCTTTTGTCTATCTTGAGTTGCCTTTAAATTCTCCTTAACCTTAACCATCAGGTATTCCATCTCCTTGAGAAACTCTAGCCCAAGTACCACTCTATCTGCTCAATTGTCCCAACTTACTAGAGTACTTCATTTCCCACCATACAAGGCTTCAAATGGGCTCATCTTCAATGAAGCTCGATACTCATTATTATAGGAAAACTCAACCAAGTGCAAGTAATTTTCTCACTTGGATGGCTTATCCATCACATACATTCTCAACAAGTCTTCGATTACTTGGTTGACCCTCTTTGTCTTCCCATCTAACTGCGGATGGTATGTTGTGCTAAAATTCAGATTTGTGCCAAATCCTCTAAATAATCCCTTCCATAAATTTGAAGTAAACTTAGTGTCTCTGTCTGAGACAATTGTCCTATGTATCCCATGCAACCTAGAAATTTTCTTCATGTAAATTTCTGGAATATTAGTTGTTGCATGAGTTGTTTTTACAAGAACAAAATCAGTAGCCTTGGTCAATTTATCAACTACTACCATGATTGAATCATATTTCCTTTTTGTCCTTGAAAATTTTGTTATAAAATAAATTGTTATCACTTCCCATTTCTTCTATGGGATTGGTAATGGTTGTAGCAAACCCATTGGGTTTCTATGCTCAACCTTCACTCTCTGACATTCCATACATCTGGCGATGTAATCAACAACATCCTTTTTCATCCCCAACCAAAAGAATTGGCTTCTCACTGTTGTAATTGTTTTCTGGTAACTGGGATGTCCATCATATGGAACATTATGAATTTCCTTCAATACCAAATTCCTAATTTCTCCGTAACTAGGAGCATAAATTCCAGTTTTATGCATAAGTAATTCATCTTCTTTTATCTCATACTCTTTCATTTTATGTTGTACATCCTCTTGCTGCAATATTTCCTTTACATGTAGGTAATGATGATCTGTAATAACAACATCTAAAATTATTCTCTTCAATTCTAATTGATGCATACTGACAGTTGTATCATGCATGCGATGTACTCATCTACTAAGTGCATCAACAAATTTGTTTTCTTTTCCCTTGATATTCTTGATATCAAAGTCATATTCACTTAAAAATTCAAGCCATATTGTTTTCCTGGCATTCAAATTTGGTCGTTCAAAAAGATACTTCAAACCACTATGTTGTGTTCTTAATTCAAATCTATTTTCCATAAGATGATTCCTCCACATCTTCAATGCATGAACAATGGAAACAAGCTCCAAGTCATGTGTGGAATAGTTTCTCTCATGCTCCTTAAGCTTTCTCGACTCATAACCAATGACATGTCCATTTTGAGTGAGGAGTCCTCCAAGTCCTTCCTTCCATACATCTGTACATACCCCAAAACTCTCATTTGGGTCAACAATATTTAACACAGATGCACTAGTGAGTAATTCCTTCAATAAATTAAAGTTCTCTTCACATTCAGATGTCCAGTCAAATTTAATTCCCTTCTTTTGCAAAGAAGTGATAGGATGAACAATATTAGAGAACCCTGCTATGAACCTTCAATAGTAACCAACTAACCCCATAAAATATCTAACTTATGAAACATTCATGGGAATTGACCAACCTCTAATGGCTTCAATCTTCTCTGGATCCACTGTTATGCCTTATTCTAAAATAATGTGCCCCAAGTAGTGGATCTATTTTTGGTAAAAAGAACACTTAGTCAACTTGGCATACAACTGATGTTCCCTCAGCACTTGTAATACCAATATTAGGTTATTCTTATGTTCTTCCTTTGACTTAGAATAGACAAGTATGTCATCCAGGAATACTATGACAAACTTATCAAAGTAATTTCTAAATATGCCATTCATTAGGAACATAAAGACAACTGATGCATTGGACAATCCAAATGGAATGACTACAAATTCATAATGCCCATACCTGGTTGTAAAAGTTATCTTATGGATATCTTCTTCTTTGATTCTTACCTAAGGCTCATCAATTTAGATGTGTTATACGATGTGTTATTAGGCTCATTTATATTGAAAGGAGGTTTTAATCCCTTCTTTCTCTGATCATATTTATCCTTCTTCTTATCCTTCCAATATTTTTGCATGGATTCTCTGTCCTGGCCTTTCGCATACATATACCTTGCCTTCTTGATTGTCTTAGTCAAGGTATTGGGATCATCATACTGAATATTTTATTTATAAAAGGATAGCAGTCCACTCGAAAACCTCTGTAATTTTACCTTTTTCATCGTTTATAAACCCAACATACTTTAACAACCCTAAGAACTTATTCTCATATTCGGCCATGGACATGCTTCCGAGAATGAGTTCAAAGAACTCTTGCATTTTATTGTCGTAGAAATTCTTTGAGAGGTACTCCTTCTGAAAATACTTCTTGAATTTCTTCCAAGTAATCATATTCTCATTAACAGTCTCAACTTCCTCTAGTTGATCCCACCACATAACAACTTTCCCATGTAAATTGTAGATGGCAATCCTAGCTTCTAGGTTTGAAGAATAGCTGTGCAATTGGAAATATCTCCTAAGTCAAAGAAACCATTCTTCAACATGATCTTCCCTCTCCCTTTCACCATCAAAGGATGGTGGATTGAGCTTTCTCAACTCTCCTTGCAAACTATCCACTTCCTGTCTCTTTCTTTGGTGCCTAACAAGAGATAGCTATGGACTACTTAAGGAATTTTCAAATGCATAAAACTTTCTTGGTGAGTAAGAAAGTGAGTAGTGTCTAAGATCTCTTCTAGCACTTCTAGAATAACCATCTCTTCCACGATCATCTCTTATTTCATGAAACCTTCCTCCTTCCTCTTGTCTTGAGCCATTCCTAGATTTTCCTTACAACTAATTTAAGCTCTACAAAACTCGATAATTTATCTGACTTTGCTCTCTCATCAGCCTCTCGTTCTCTACTCTATATCTCTACACTTCTATTTTCATGCTTCTTACAGTTTCTATCAATGTTTCTTATTCTCCTTGTCCCTTGTGTCCATTGGATTTTGTTTCTACATTACCAACTTTGGTATTCTGGCCTTTGGCCTCCTTATCATGGATAGAGGCTCCCTCTCCTTCTTCCATTTCTTCAATACACATTCTGAACTGATAGGTTTAAACCCTTTAATTCTACAAAATGTGCAAGTGATCATTTTGTCAAGGTTAAGCATTTACCAAACAAGACCTGCAAAATAATGCTACAGGTCCTCTCAATACATGAAAAATGCATATATATATATATATATACTACTACTACTACTACTACTACTACTACTACTACATCATATAACACATCTATAGTATCCCTTGGCCGACACAAAATTCAATTTTTCATAGGCGCTTCATTCAAACCACCTTCCCAACTAACCATGACTCGAAACGACGACTAAACCCTTCCTTAGCACCTTTCCTTTTTGAAAACAATAATTCATCCACTAGCCCTCTTTTCTTCAGCTTTCAATCTCATAAGACCATGACTATGACCTTGTGTTTAGCTAAAAAGTTCTTATCCGGAGCTTTGAGACTTTGGCACTTTGGAATTACCACCTATACCATTCATAATATTTCCCGAACATTTAACTGGTGAAGTTCTCTAGAGTTTGGCACTTTAGGGGTTCTAACAACCACATACCTCAAAAATTATGAACCACCGAACCTCCAAACTCTCGGAGTCTCGTTAGTACTACACATCAAGAGTAATATGTGTTGAGAGTCACAAAGATGACATGTGGCATAAACCATGAGTGACACTTGTTAATCATAACCAGAATAAAGGGTTTGGAAACAACATAAAAAGGGATGACATGTGGCATGTATACCATGTGTCCAGGTCACCCCTAGTGATATTATCCCTCCATGTCACTCCCGCTTTCTGGGCCTTCAGGTTTCTCGACTTCGGATGAAATCACACCTTCTTCTCCCAATTCTTTTGAATGTTGAATCCTTGAACTTTCGATGATTCATCACTTTGGCACTTCGACCTTTAGGTCTCCGGAAGATCTCCAACTAGACCTCTTCAAAAATCCAGAACCATCGGACTTCTGAACCTCATAGCCTCCCAGGGTCCACGTAGTACAAATGTCATTGTTTAATATGGTGACACATGGCCCCCACGTGTCAGAATGATAATGGACCAACATGGCCAACAAATGTACCAATACGACTAACACATGACGTAACTAGGGGAGTTCCACATCACACATGGTCACATCATCATGCCATGTCATACCCCATTCTTTGGCACTTCGTAGCTCCAGGCTTCGGTAGATTCCTTGGATCAACACCATGTTTCTTCTAAATGTCAAATCCCCAAACTATTGCAACTCTACATGGTTTATCTAGAGACATGTGTCCTAGTCAATCGAACGGTCCGGATGAGTTCTAGACTTCAGAACTTCGAAGGTTTTCTCTTTTGAACACTACCAGACCCTTGGACTACTAAACGTCGAACTGGTGAACACTTGATAATATTCAAACACGTGTACTTGAATATGAACGACTTTGATTTTCTCTGCAGTTCAGGACTTTGAGATATTTCTTCCCATTATCTTAGAAACTTGCTTCTCCTGGATTGCTGAAGCTTTGAATTGTTGTGGGATCTACGACCCACACTCGCTATTACATAGATCAGATAGATAGAGTTTGATCTCCCCCACTGAGCTTCAACTTCTAATCTGGGCTTGATCCAATGGCCCAGATCTGTCCTCTCAATGATCTATGATGTAGATTCACTCTAAGACTTCTAAGCTTTGGGGATTTTACCTCCCTTTTCATCAAGATCCATCATGTGCCAAAGCCATGAAGTCTAAAGGACTCCAGTGCTTAATGAATCCACACCTTCTCCAGATCCAATGGATGCGAGGTATCTGACCTATCCTGAACAAATCCAATGATCCATAACTAACTTGATCCTATTGTGGCGATCATTCCTGAATTTGAAAGGGACGATCACGATATTTCAACCCCTTACCAAGGGTCCTTGATCTTCTGCGCGATCTCTTCAGCGCCATTCCTTTTGAGCTTCAAGAATTGAAGGTCCTGACTTGATATAAACCACAAGATTCTGTCAAAAATATCTGGACCATTCCAACCTAGTGTCTCAACCTTAAGCTCTGATACCAAACTGTAACACACCCAACCACCCACAGGACAAGCATGTTAGCCACGAGTCCCTTCTCTCAACTAATTCGACCCCCTCTCTTTGCTTTTCATAATAGGGAATGCATGAAAATCTCATGCATTGATCAAGATTTAATCTAAGCATAAAAACAATGAAACATACGACATGCACAACAATACACAACAAGTATGCATACTCTAAACATATCGAATTCAACAATAATTAAATACACCGAAAAATACTTCATACACAGGTAATTGATACCATAACAGAGAGAACTTATCTTTATAGAAGGGAACCACTAACTAGTTGTAGACCAAGAAAATTCCACCCAACTGTAGACATGTTTGTTCCAAGTCTCAACAATAATGTTAGCCCTGAGCCATGGATATGAATCCATAAGGACGGTTCCAGAGTGTTACTCAGCTTTCGAGGTCGATCAACACTCAATATCTCACAAGCTTCTACAACACTCATAGAAATATAGGTACCCAAATCTCTTCTACCCAGCTTGCACCACCCAAGAGAATGGACCCCCACCCTTCTCTGCCACACAGTCCCTCAGGCACTCCATCTCCTTCCAGGGCTTCAGTGCAGCTTGTCCAGAATCTCCATGATGGGACTCTCATGAATCACAGTTGTTATAAAGGATGGAAACATTCCAATGCTCCTCATACATGCAGGCCTTAAATTATGGATGGATCACACCAGCACTCTCTATAGGCAATAATTCCATGGTTGTAACTTCAGTAGTTAATCTTCCTTTCCCGAGGAAAGACACGCATGAGGAAACAAATGAAATGGACGAATGCAAGAGTGAGTGAATGGACAAACAAATGAGTGGATGGAAATAAGAGAGCGACCATCAATATAAAACCCCAAACCAGTACAATAATGAGAGAATGAAAAGTACAAATCAAACCCCCTGCCATGGACTAGGGACTAGATTAAGAATTCTTGGGGATTGTGAGCCTCCTGGCCTTCCCCCGAGAAAACTCACATAATTGTTATTCCTTTTCTTAAGAAAATGAAGAAGGAAAAATATACAATTCATGCTTATCCCCCCAAGCCCCCTCTCTTGTGGAATCATAGCCCCCTATAACTCTAGTCCTTGTTCCTCTAGAAACCAACGAGGTAATTATTATTATTATTTTTATTTATTTATTTATTTTTATTTTTTTACTGGGGGAATCGGCAACTCGTGGTTCTCGTACTCGCGTGACACGGGGTCGATCCCCGTCGGCTACCACTATAACCCCAGGTGCAACCACCCAGCCCGCAAGAATGGCACACGAGTAAATCCAGGTGAGAATCGAACATGAGACTTCATTTTACAAATTTACTTCCATTTACATGGCACTTCCCAATCCATCTACACCCATGCGGGCAATGAGGTAATTATTATTAATAATGAACAAACATTACATTTCTTAGGCACACTGGACTTTTTAATAATTGTTTGGGAACTCTATCCTCCCAGCAATATAACAATACATTTTTTAACATGGCGGTTCAAAACCCAGGGTGTTATAGCACAGACGCATCCAAGGAGGTTTTAGGTGGAGTTTTGATGCAAGACAGTGAAGTGATCTCTCACATTTCAAGGAAGTTGAGAAAGCATGAGGATAACTACGCAATGTGATTTGGAGTTATTGGCAATTGTTTATGCCTTAAGAGTTTGGAGACACTATTTGATTAGATGGAAATTTGAATTAAAGACAGATCATTATGGATTTCAGCATATATTTACACAGAGTGAGTTGAACATGCGACAAACGTATTGGTCATAATTACTTAGCGAATACAATTTTGATATTACTTACATTAAAGAAACGGTGAAGAGAGTGGAAGATGTGTTGAGTTGGAGACCATCCATATTCTCAATAACACCTCTTCTGACGAATCTTCGAGAAAATATTCTAGCATTACAGATAGACGAAGATTGGTACAAGGAAGTTAAGGATAATATTGGATAAGATACCATGATGGTACTGAAGTTTGAAGGTTATACATTGGACAATGACTGATTGATGAGTTATAACCACAAAATTTATGTACCACTTAATGACAAATTAAGAAGTTTGATATTAAGTGAAGCGCATCAATGTCATAGCAAGATTTGCCTCACCCAATGAAAATTTGCTTAGAAGGCCTTTTTCCATTTCCCTATGCAGACTTGAAGTCCCTTTTTGCAAATCCAAGAACTAAAAATAATATTTTTCCACATATACATGCCATAACTATTATACAACATGCATATATGGATGTTGCATCATTAAAGCCCACGTACATAGGGTTTTGTGCCCAAAATTAAAAAATAGTGTCGGGTTTCCATGTCACATCACAAGATCCATGATCCTTGACCTTCCATATACTAGAAATGTTCCGACTTGGCCCTTCAGTTCCATTTGAAGGCTATAAATGGGCCATATCCAAGTTATGGATAAGAGGAGAAGAATTAAACTTTGAGAGTAAAGTTACACTGGAGTAATTATTAACTTCATATTGAGTCTGCATCCTTTTGTCCTTTTAAGTTTGAACACATTTTTTATCTGCCAAGCTCTTCCCTAATTGATTGAGAACCTCATTTTCTCTTTTATATGAGCTTTATTTTGGTGGAGGATTGAAGTGGTGGAGGCCTAGATGGAAGGGACTTAGTTTCTAAGTTACGAACCGTGCAGACACGAAAGTTTGTAATTCATTCACTTATGTCGATTACATTTTAATAGAAATACTATTTTCTTGTCCAATTAATATCTTGCAAATATTTGAATTGTTATTCAATGGGAATATTTTTTATGAATTTTGATGGATTATGCTATCGAATGTGCTACATTTATATATTATCACCATATTCTTTCATTTCTTGGTTGTTGAGGACACGTTGCATGTGTATTGCTTTGAGTCAAGTGCTCAACTATGGAATTCATCGAACGTCTAGATGTGGTAGGCTCTTTATCTTATCCTATTAGAATATTTTTTTATATAGAATACCCAATATTAGAGTTTATTTCTGTAGTCATTTCCATCTATTTTGGTTTACCCCATTCCATATAGAGATTTTCCTCATAACAGAATTGGCGACCATACTAGGGGAAGAATCTTCTTTTCAGGGTTTGGAGTGTTTTTCTCCTTTAATTTCTCTCGTTTATATTGAGTTTCTTGTCATCTGATTGCTTGAAAACCTTTGTTCATTTTGATTCTGAGTTTCTTAGCCTCATCCTTATCCTCACAGTGTTTTAACACATATACGTGGGTTTTTACCTGACAGTCATGTACATACACATGTTGTCCTTCTGCAAGAGGCGTATATACGTGGTTTTCTCCTGAACAGTCTCACACATCATCCCGTTTTGTTTGGTTACTAAGTTTGATGTTTGTTGGGTAAGTTGTTATGGTTGTTGAATCTTCTTGGGTCTCCGTTATGACTATTAAGTGCCTATAGAATGATAGGAAACCTTTCTTTGGTTAAATTTTCGGGCAGTGCCTTTCTCATAATAATTTTCATTGATTGTCCTTGCATCTTGGGTTGGGTGTTTACTTCTTGATATCCTACTTGTTATGTCTTTGTTTACATACAATAGAATATTTATATCAAGTTGTTGTTTAGTCCTTGCATTTTCATTTTTTTATATTGAAAATAAAAAAATATTAATCATTTTTCATTGTTGGAATTTGATCTTTCGAGTCCTTATCATTGATCTTAGTACATGTATAGAAAGAATGCATCTTATTTGGAATTGTCGAATTAAATTGAAAATTGCATTTTGAAAATCTTATCATTTATTGGGAATTGAAGTTATGACTTTTCATTTTATTCATATTCATTTATTTTATTTGTTGAGTCATAACATCATTAGTTTCATGACCTCACCTTTTCTAGTAATAAAGTCCACTAAAAGAAAGGTTGATAATTTAAAATTGATTAGAAATGAGTTTATTTTCTAGGGTGCACAATCTAGCTTAGGATTTAGAGCCTTGGAATAGGATTTTGTGAGTAAACTTCTCCAAGGCTACTAAATCAACATATGTGTTTGATTAAGGGAGTGGTGAAATACATTGTATAATTGGTGACATAAAAAGGCTCCTCTTACACTAGAGTTAAGAACGAGGTCACGTGAGGTTGGTTGAGGGGATATATCCCCAATACCTTCTTAGAGTCAGATATATTTATGGGGATCTATTCGTATATGGGGATATTGCTAGTACCTTTACCTCTGTGAGAGGCAGTGCTTTCAAGGTTTTGGGATTTGTTACTCTTCCCATACAGTAGACCTGAATTATGATTGTTCTTCTGCACATCGGTTATATTGTGGTTTATTAGTTTCTTGACATAGGTACCACATAGGTTACTTGCAGGGGTTATTCTACAAGTACCCTGGTTCAGATAAGGGTCGGAAAACACACAACCTTTATGGAGGATTACCTCTTTAGGGGGATCTGACCAGCTAGTTGTTAAGCCCACGAGGGCCCTTATAATTGATTCTAATATCTCTGATATTTTGCAGGGAGTCTCAGGACCCTCTTGGGTGAGGCATACCTACTTTAGAGAGGGAGGCCCCTTTCAACAACTTTATCTTGTTTGTGTGCATATTGGCCTTTTGTTTATTTTGGTGTTATCTTTACTTATTAGTTGGGATTCGGATTTTGTATAGTGTCACGAGTTTTCATTATTATGGATAGTGGAGTCCCTTTGACTCCCTCATTTAGCGCTAGCCAACCCATGGTTTTTTCTCATTCCATGGGGATGAATCATTTTGTATTTTTGAGTGGTACATTGAATCATGATACTCAGCCAATACCTTAGGCCTCTAATCATTTTTATCATGGTATGCTAGACATGTCTTCACACTTGGCATCCTCTATCTTGTCGTCTTATGTGAATCCTAGTTTTGGCTCTGGGGGCATGATGCCTCCTTATCCTCCCTTTTCATTTGGTGGGAGTTATATCCCTCAAAAAAATCTTACGGTAGGAGGTTGGAATATCCCTTCTTATGGATCCAATCCCAGCTTCACTTTTCCAGAAGCAAGTGCTCAAATGGGTGATCATTCAACCTATTACATCCCATCCATATATCCTTCTTCTTCTATGTCGGTTCCTATGAACTCTTTTCCCATGGTGAACCTCCATATTTCCTATGGTATTTCATCTAGGGGGAGTCAATTTTATATTATGGGAAACCCCCTTCATGAATTTCCTTCATCTGGGGGAAACATATATCCTCACATGAGTAACCCTTGTCATGTCATTGTCTCTTCGCAAGTGGCTTCCTCAGTGTCGATGCCCTTAGACCCCTTTATGAATCGGTATGGAGGATGATACTATCATTTCGGATAGTGCCATGGTGTATACCAAAACTCTTCCTGGCCCAACATTTCTCAAAACCAGTCTTTCCTAGGACCTTGGTCTCAAATGCTACAACCAACCGCCGCCACAAGTCCATTCACTGTAAGTCATACTGGAATTACATCACCAACCTCTTCTAGTCATGTTGGAGATTGTTCAACAACCTATGCAATTCATGTTGAAGACCTACAACCAGTCGTTTCATGTCATGTTGGGGGCACCAATCTAGTCAATGCAAGTCATACTGGCATTATATCACCAACCTCTGCTAGTCATGTTGGAGATTGGTCGACAACGTCTGTTGGTCATGTTCAATACCAACAACTAGCCACTGCAAGTCATGTTGGGGGCACAAATGTAGACATTGTTAGTCACACTACACATACATCACCAACCTTTTCTAGTCATGTTGGGGATTCATCACCAACCTCTACTAATCATGTTGGGGATTCATCATCAAAATTTGCTAGTCATGTTGAAGGTTCATCACCAACCTCTATTAGTCATGTTGGACATTCATCACCAACCTCTACAAGTTATGTTGGATATTTGATACTAGCCTCTGCAAGTCATGTTGGGAGCATGTCACCAGTCACTGCAAGTCATGTTGGGGGAATTCATATGATTGAGAAGCCTAGACGTGTAAGAGGTAAGCCCATGTTCCTTTAGAGGATTTGCAAAGGAGATCACCTTACTCGTTTGTTCCCTGCTATTGTTGTGGTACAAGAAGCGTGGTACTTTCTTGGGGGGCCTTCAAGTTCTGATTTCTCTTTGGTTTCCCAACCTTCTTTGGTTGATACAGTGGTCATGTCGATGCAATCTTTGAATGAAACCACTCTTCTTTTTGGGGGTGATGCATCTCTTGACCTTGTTGTCTTTCATCATGTTCAACCAATGGTCCTGTCGATGCAATCTTCAACCAACACCACTCCTATATTTTGGGGTGATGCGTATCTTGACCTTGTTGTCTCACATCCTATTCAACCAACCACTGAAGAAGTGGTCATGCTAATGAAATATTTGGTTGATCCCACTATTCTCTTGGATAGTGACAAGCCCAAGGAAGTGATATTGTCGATGCAATCTTTGATCAATCCCACTCTTCTTTTGGAGGGTGATGCATCCTTCGACCATGCCCTTAACATTTCTAGTCCTATACCTTCTGAACAAGGGATAATTCTACTCTCTTCAAGCAGGCTCCCTTGATGTCGTAGGGTGGTTTACTTTGATTGGAATGAACTTGTAGAGCCTTGAATTACTTCATCTACACCCTTCCATATAAAGGGCATTCTTTGATATATTGTAGATAAGGTAACCTTTGCAATTATTTTATCCTCCTCGACTTGGAAAGATTTGGGTTTTCCTAATATTGTGTCATCTATCTGTGAGTTACTGACTTTTGACAAAATTCCTGCACGGGAGCCCTGGCCTCCCCCATCATATGTTGTTTAGAACAACATTCACGAGTTTGGTTTAAGATCTTTTTCGACTCTATCAAAAAGAGAAAATATTCTCGAGTGAACTTGTCTCTTTCACACTCGTAAATTGGATTTGAAAGGATGTCTATTTGGTGTAAGTTTACCCCCTTTTCAAACCAAGTAGACTAAGATTATGAAAAAGGACATGTTTTGGCGTTAATTTGTAATTGCATCTCATTCTCTTTCTTGCAACATTGAGCCTATTATCGGTTATCTCTTTTTCAATATAATCCTATCACCTCAATAGTTTGCATCATCATCCAAGTAGAGCCTTGTTTATATCCTTTGCAGATTGACAACCTATACCTAAGAGGAAACATTCCCCCGAGTGTCCATCTCCCACATGCACCTCCTTGCATTGAGCATAGGTATGTTCCATTATTGAAACTATTTGCTTACTTTCCACACTCATTCCCTCTTCTATATCATAGCATTCATTGACTATGAAAAAAAAAAAAATACGGGTGGAGAAGGAACATTATCTTATATTGGAAGCAATCGCGTCTCCTTTGAACATAACACAGAATGTTTGATTCCACTTGTCATAAAAAAATTGGTTTTAGCATGACCTTAGGAAGATGATCTCGTTACGTAGAGTTTACTCCACTAACTGGTTACTCTTCCAGTCCCTATGGAGAGTTTGATTGATGCCTCTTGCATCTTAAAGTTTCATTATTGAGTCTATGCTACTAGATTCTTCCATATGTCTCATGCTCTTGTTCAAAGGATGCCTATCAACCTGTGTCCTCCATTCCTCAAAACTCTTTACTTTGCATGTCAGACATACCCTCAGTATGTCTCAAAATTACATGAAATTGTAGTCCTATTGTGCATATTGGTCCTATTTTCATCATTGGTAGGTAACATTGAACCCAACAATCGACATTTCATCACTGGTCATTGACTAGGGGGTTTCCCTTGTGTTTGAAAACAAGAAATATATTCACACATTGGGATTCGTGCAATGTCTTGGATGCCATTATCCTTATTGGTGGTTTTCTCTCTTTTGTCAGTAGTTTTTCTTATTGGTTTCTATTCAGAGTGTCTTTTTTGTGTCCTGCTTGCATCTAGCACACATGAAAGACGCACATGGTTGTTGGTTCATGAACATGTTCTTCGTCTAATTTCCTCTAAATCATCAAGCTCTTTCTTTATACCTCATTTTGAATGATAATAGATTCCTCAATGCTCCATTTTCAACGGGTCTCTTTTCATCAACTTCATACCATCTATTATGGAGATGAGACCTAGAGTCCTATGAGTACCTAGAGGCTTGCATTCATTAGTGGCAGGTTCTCCTGCAATCGACAGTTGGGAATACATCAATTTCCCATGATCGATGGATTATTCAAGTGTTCAACCTCGACACCTTTATTCACACTTGTAAGAATGTACTCGATGCCTTGATACATACTTTCATTATCAGTAGGTTGTCTCACATTTGTTAACGGTATACCTTAATGATCGGTAATGAAATGAAGTCTCATTGTGTTCAACCTCAACTCCTTTATTCACATGATGTATACTTGCACCTTTGGAGGATCATGTAGAAGACCTGAAGACATCAATTCATAGTAACAACTTTCCTATGTTGTTTCTATCTTTCATTGGACCAGTACCTATGTGACTTCAGTGATCATGGGAGATCAAAGTGTACTCCATTGTATACATATATCTTCAGGTTTCTTTTGAGACTAGTTTTACTGGGTCGTGTTTGTGACTATGACAACCTTTGGAATATAGCCACCTTTGTCTTTCCTACTCATGGCCATGAACAACTGTTTGGTATATTTTCACATCGATCTGTAGTGTAATTAAAATTGGCATCCATGTGCGCAAATTCAGTACAAAGTGTAATATTCTCATGACCAACTAGTTCTTCCAAATGAGTCTCCATTACTCCACTTCTGGGTATCACAATGTATTTTGGCCATCGCAAATACTCCTCTGACCTCACACATTAGGGGGCATATGTTATAGCAATTTTTGCCTCACCCTATGCAAATTTTCTTAGAAGGCCTTTTTCCATTTCGCTATGCAGACTTGAAGTCCCTTTATGCAAATCCCAGAGCTAAAAATAATATTTTTCCACATATACACGCCCTAAATATTATACAACATGACTATAAGCATGTTGCACCATTACAACCCATATACATCGAGTTTTGTGCCTAAAATTAAAAAATATTGTCGGGTTTCCATGTCATGTCACATGATCCATGATCCTTGACCTTACATATACTAGAAACGTTCTGACTCGGCCCTTCAGCTCCATTTGAAGGCTATAAATGGGCCATATCTAAGATCTAGAAAAGAGAATAAGAATTCAACTTTGAGAGCAAAGTTACTCTAGAGAAATTATTCACTTCATATTGAGTCTGTATCCCTTTGTCCTTTTAAGTCTGAACACATTGTTCAGCCCCCAAGATCTTCCCTACTTGATTGAGAACCTCATTGTCTCTCTTATATGAGCTTTCCTTTGATGGAGGATTGAAGTGATGGAGGCCCAGCTGGAAGGGACTTAGTTTCTCGGTTCTGAACCATGATGACACATAAATGTGTAATTCATTCACTTATGTTGATTACATTTTGATAGAAATATTCTTTTCTCGTCCAATTAATATCTTGCAAATATTTGAATTGTTATTCCATGGGAATATTTGTTATGAATGTTGATGGATTATGCTATTGAATGTGTTAACTTTATAAATTATAACCATATGATTGCATTTCTTGGTTGTTGAGAACAAGTTGTAGGTGTATTTCTTTGAGTCAAGTGCTCAACGATGGACTTCATCGGACGTATAGACAAGGTAGGATCTTTATCTTGTCTTGTTACCATATTTTCTTATATAGCATACTTGATATTAGAGTCGATTTCTAGAGTCATTTCCATTTGTTGTGGTTTACCCCATGCCATACAGATATTTTTCTACTAACAATCAAGCAATATACATGGCTCATCCGAGAGTCACGAAGATGAAGGTAGTCCTTAAGACTTTATTCTTCTAGAAGGGGATGATAGAAAACATAGTTAGTTACGTGGTGAGATGTCTAGAATGTCAGCAAGTAAAAGATGAACGGAGACATCTGGCAGGATTATTGCAACAACATGTTATTCTGGAAGAAAAATGGGAGGTCCTTTCGATGGACTTTATTGTTTGATTTCCACTAACGACAAGGATACACAACTTGATTTTCGTGGTTGTTGACACTCTAATGAAGAGTACAGACTTTTTACATGTACTTACGACGTATCAGGCACCAGATATAGATAACGTTTTTGTCAGCGAGATTGTGAGATTACATGTTGTAGCAAGAAATATCATATGTGATCGAGGATCGGTGTTTACAAGACGATTTTGGACCAATTTCCAAGAGGCTTTGGAAACACAACTGAACTTTAGTGCTGCATATCACATTGAGACAGACGGGAAGACAGAAAGAATGAACTAAATTTTGGAGGATATGTTGCGTATGTATGTAATGGACCAACAAAAACATTGGGAGAACACTTGGAAATGAATCTTGAGTCAACCTACCACTAGTCTAACTAGAAGAAGACTCATAATCAAACTCTAACTAAGATCTAGTTAGAAGATACTCATTAAATGAGAATCTGGGGAATAAAGGGACAACTAAGAGAGAAAATAGGAACACATTGGGGAAAGTGAGGAAAATTCACTTTTAACTTAAATAAAATTTGTAATTACTTTTGCAACTTGCGGAGAGTGTGCCAAGTGTGAGAGTGAGTAATCCTAAATAATTAAATTAAAAAGTTAATTAATTATGCATGTGGACATGTTCCAGTGAGAAAAATTCTATAAAACAAATTGTTTAGATGGGAAATAGATCACACTGGTTATTGGGAAAGTTATGCTGCAAAAATCATTTTTCACTGAGTTTTTATTTGTGAGAGTTGGGAGACCAATTTTGAGGATAGAGTGGTAGCTCTCCCTTGCGAGGAAAACTTCTTGTTATTTTATTTTTGGTTTTGTGCTTGGCCCCTTTGTGGCTTGGGCGGACAAGGGGGAAGAAGAGTACCCCTAACATTGGTTGGGAGGTACCGGTGAAGTCTCAATGATTAGAAAGCAGGAGGTGAGAAAGAATGCCAATTGCCAAATATTTTCTTCAAGTATATCTTCATCTGTTACGGTATTATTATTGAGATTTGTAATTGTAATAAGGTTAAATGGTAATTATAGTTTTTTTGAAATTTGTTGTAACTGTATTTCATTTCTAATATTAAAATTGGTAAATTTCCTTGACAATTTCGTGAATAAAAAATGAGTCTTCTGATAAATGTTGCCATTACAATTCACAATTAAGTATTTGAATTTTCTTCGTTTAGCAATTTGAATTTCCATTGGTTAGTGAGATAATTCGAGATTGTGTACAGATGAACTATTAAAAATAAACATAGATGTATGTACCTGGTTTTAAGGAAAAATATATTGTTGATATTCTGATTGAACTGTAATTATTAAATTCATTGTGTTGCTTTTAAAAAGAAATCATCAAAATTTAGAAGTAATCCTTACCTAAAGTTTTTTCTCAATTCTACATATCTATCAATCAACTTTCCATCGAATTATATTGAATGTTGCTTCTTCGAGTTAGTAGTTCTATTCCTTTTTGCTAATATCTTTCTTATTTGGACTTTATACTATCTTGCAACTTGAGGTGAAACACTTGGAATGTTTTGCAGACTTGGTGATGGGGTTGGGCACATGGCGATGGGGAAACTGGGGTTACCTTTTATAGTAGCACTATAAATTTGGTTTTAAAAGTTACCAATGGTGGAAAAGCTATTTTAGAAACTGGTAGGAAGGTTATTTTGGTGGGACACCATATTTAATATTGTTTTAAATTAGTGCTGGTGGGTTTAATGGAATCTTTGCTATTTTTAGATCTGGTTTTTCGCAACCTGTGGAGACATTTTGGTGGCTAGGATTAGTGGAGTAACCTCGGTGTTCATATGGTTTTGGTAGTAGTAGTAGTTGTGTATCCACTGTTGATGGTAGGTTGAATATTTATGGAACATTTATTGAATGATAAATGTTTCGGATAAGTGGGTGTCCAGGTGGTAGTTTCCTTTTTGTTTTCTAAGTTGATCCTTGTGTTGGCTTACTTCCAAACCATTGATCCTTCTCCTCTGGATGGAAAAAGAATTCAGATTCTCCTAGGGCGTTGTAGATGAGGTATCCTGACAAATTTAACATCCCTTCTATACTAATGGAGCACAAAATAACCAAAAAGGAGGCAACTATTACATGAAGGATTACCTTACCTTGGACAAGGCACCGACTGGGATTTTACTATCTCCATCAAAGGATTTTTGGTTAAGTGAATGGGGTTATGGTGATAACATACACCAAAATGTGTTATCATTTGGTGTGAGTGGAGAGCCTTCAGAACAACTACATTGCCAACAGTTCCTGGGTGAGACTGTTTTATAACATCCATCCTTTTTTGTTCTATATTTGGGATGGGGTTTTGAGAAACTCGGGAAGCCATTAGGGGGAGAGGTAACACATAATAGTAGGGTTGCGGTTTCCCCTGTACTGACCGAAAAACAAAGAAATCTGTTTAGCGAAAGGAAGGGTGACACACACAGGGAAAGATTGTGTGTGAAGGAGAAACAAAGGAAGAAGTTGACTCGGGTCTAGAAACCCAAGAAAGTTAGGTGGAGGTTGGTAATAGGCATGGACGTGGGTTTAAAAGAAAGAATTAACTTATCTCTCTACGTGTTAGTTGGGAGGTTCGCAAATAAGACAAAGTGTGACATCTCTTTCTCGGCGTGGATGAAGAAAACTTGGATACCCATCATTGGGTACAAACTAAAATACCTTACCTTTCCTTCCGGTTGGTTCAGTCTAGTTTTTAATCTCCTAGAAGATGAAGAGACTATTCTAAATGATTTTGGGGGCTATGAGGGGGGGAGTGTCATTCTAAAGAGGTGGTGCACCAGTTTCGACCCTTCGAAAGGGTATTTCATCTTTCAACATGTCTGGGTTTTGTTGCCTGGACTGTCACTCAACTTATGGAATAAGAGTGCCTTAAAGGCTATTGGGAACCTATTAGGAATGTTCCTCAAATGGGATGAAAAGGGTCTTCACAATCCAGACAAGCACATGGTGCATATACTGGTTGAAGTGGATATCCATGCTGGGCTTATGGAATCACTTGAACTGGTGTGGAGAGGACAAGTGATGGTGCATCAACTTGACTATCAGGGTTTTCCTTTTTGTTGTAGTTTATGTAGAAGCACTAGGCATCTCCGACATGATTTTCCTACATGGAACAGGCAGGGAGATGTGGATGACTCCATGGATACATAGGTCAATGACTTGTACATGAGTGATGGGGATGTTGAAGATGTGGGGACATTTACTTCGGTGTCAAAAGAGGATTCCTTAGAAAGATTTTTCGACTCATATCTCGGTAAGTTAAAATTATAATGTCCCTCCTTATATTTTAAGCTTTCATCATGGGAGAAGGATATTTTGGATAATACCTTTCCCTCCTACTTGTTTTCTCTCCCCGAGACTACTAGTGCCACCAAGAGTACTCTATATATGGGAGGGTTGA
Source organism: Picea sitchensis (assembly GCA_010110895.2). Classification (NCBI taxonomy): domain Eukaryota; kingdom Viridiplantae; phylum Streptophyta; class Pinopsida; order Pinales; family Pinaceae; genus Picea; species Picea sitchensis. The sequence continues at coordinate 219,288 of SNQJ01S0003974.1, read as the reverse complement.
CCCCAGGTGATGATAGGGTTACCGAGGCCTTATTACCTGACAAACCCATTCCTACTTTGCCTGAGTCATCCACAACTATTTTGGGGGGAGCTCTGAAGATTCATGCACAACTTATCTCTACTGAACCTGAGAATGCTCAGTCGTCAGATACAAAATATGAATCACTAATACCAACCTTAAACAATTCGGTTAGTCCCATACCTTTACAAACCTTCTGGGGTTTGGAAGCCTATCAGGGAAGCACTTAGTGCGTTCCGGGACCATCTGTGACTATTGGAGATGTAGAAAAAGGAAAGGATTTGGCATGGTATCATGGTTTGGTTCTGGAGGTCTCTCCAATTAAGACTCGCAGTGCATGCAAAAAATTAGGATCAACACCTACATTGGGGACTCAAAAATCAATTACTAGTCATGATTTGGGGGCGCTTAGAGGCGTCAAAGCCCTCACAAGGGACAAGATATGATCCTTATATCTCTGAACATAAGAGGGGTTGGTGGCCTCCTAAAAATGCCTACCATTCATATAATTTTCTCCATTAATAAAACTGGCATCATTTTTTTCCAAGAGACTCTAGTCTCTGCGGAGAGAGCCAGAAAGTTTTTATGCTCGATTTTCCCTGATTGGATGACCACTACTGTTAGTTCTGTTGGGACATATGGGGTCCTATTAGTGGCTTGGAATCCCAATATTTTTGAATTATAGTCCTTTCTAAGTATCGGTGGAATTATTTTGATAGGTATCCACCTCCCGGATAAAAGAAATATAAGTTTTATTAATACATATGGGCCATGCATGGGACACAAACGATTCTAGTAATAGGTGGAAGCTAATGGTATTTTATCACTTAATAATCTCATCCTAGTGGGTGATGTAAACTTTGCATATAGTATTGAAGAAGTGTGGGGAGAAGTTGCAATGCCCGATCTGTTGGCTGTTTTTTTTTTAAATCTTTTCTCCAAGAACTGGTTGGTGGATATAAAACTTGTGGTGATCATGCCTACTTGGCGAAATGGAATGAGAGGGAGAGAGTAAATTCATAAGAGATTGGATAGCGAATACATCTCTGAAGATCTCCTAAATGATGTTGCAAAATATAGATCATGGGTGGAACTACCTTTTATTTTGGATCATGCGGTAGTTGTTCTACAACTTGATTATTGTTACAAGCTTGTTGCACACCCTTTTAAATGCAATTCATATTTTGTAGAAGAAGAGTCTTTATGTGATCTTGTTCGGGCCTTTTGGAACTCACAACAAGTAGATGAAGGGGATGGATCACAACAAAGACTGTCTAGGAAACTCTCGGGTTTAAAGGCACAGGTGAAGATTTGGTTGGCTGACAAAAAGAAAATGGAGTTGGTCCTTTTAAATCAATTAGAAGCTGAGATTGCACTACTTAATGAACATTACTTGATTTCTGATCTTAGTAATGATCACATAATTCGTTTGAAAGAACTTGAAGCTGAGAGAAACAAGTTACTGTTGGCTGAGGAGGAAAGGTGGCGTCTTAAAATCAAAGCAACTTGGATAGAATCTGGATATGGGAATACAATTTTTTTTCATCAATTTGCTAGTTACAGGAGGAACAAGAAACATATTTGGGAGATTAAAGATGATTTGGGGCAGGTACATTATGGACAGGAAGCATTAAAGGTTGAAGATCAACGTTATTTCATCTCTTTCTATCAAGATCCAAGATCAAATACGATAGTGGACAAGGTAGCATCGACAGGTTTGTTTTCAAGGATAAGTCATCCATCTTGAAAAATCAGTTTCTAAAGAGGAGTGTATGGATGTTTTAAAGGTTTTTTCCAAGGATAAAAGTCCTGGGCCTAATGGGTGGAGTGTGGAATTCTACTTGCACTTATATGATATGATCGGAAATGATTGTTGGAAGGATTTGAGGAGTCATGTAGGACCGGTGTTGTTAACAGAGCTATCAACTTGAATTTCATCGCTCACATCCCCAAGGTTAATGGTACTATAACTTATAAGGAGTTTCATCCGATATCTCTGTGTAACCTTTGTTATAATATATTCACAAAAATCATTGCTAGGTGCATCAGACTGATTTTGTCTCATTTCTTATCCGAGGAACAATTCGGTTTTTTGAAAGGTAGACAGATTATCGATGTTATTGGGACGACGTAGGAATGTCTGCACAATATCAAAGAGAAAAAATTACAAGAATTGATTCTTAAAATTGATTTGAAAAAACCATATGATTGTGTTAGCTGGCATTATCTAAAATTGGTCTTAATACAATGTGGGTTCGACCTCCCTACGACAAAGTGGATCATGGGATGTATTACATCAGCTACTTATGCCACCTTGATTAATGGTGAACCCATAGGTTTCTTCAATAGTGAAAGAGGTTTATGCCAGGGTTTTCCATTATCACCCTTACTATTTATTTTAATCATGGAAGGATTAAGTTTGGCTTTAAAAAGAAGTAAAGAGGAAGGATTACTTATTGGTATTAAGGTATCTAGGCACTATAAGATAATCCACCTTTTGTTTGTTGATGACATCCTTATTATGTCTAAAGATTCTATTGGTGAATGGAAAGAAATAATAAGAATCTTAGATGTTTTTTGCAAAGCTTCTGGACTCAAGATAAATGAAAAGAAAACAACCTTTCAGTAGTATGAAGTGAGACAACAGGCACTAGAGGATTCACAGGCCAATTTTCACTATAACATTGTTGATCTCTCTAGTTGTTTCAGGTATCTAGGTTATTTCTTGAAGATTGATAGATACAAATCGAAGGATTGGATTTGGTTGATCGATAAGTTTGAAGCCCGGATCGGCCATTGGTGCAATCAACAACTTTCCATGGTGGGGCGGAGTGTTCTTATCAAGGAAGTTTTAGAAAGTCAACATGTCCATTGGTTGGCACTTGCAAATTTTCCCTCATTGATACTTCAAAATATTAGACAACTTATATATGATTTCTTGTGGTCAGGATGAAATAAGAAAACAAAGTTTCACCTCTGTGCTTGGAAACTTCTAGCAATACCAAAGAAGTTTGGGGGTTGGGGCTTGCACAATTTGGGAAGATTTAGCAGGGTGATGGTGGCCAATACCCTCTGGAGGGCTCTGATAAATTTATGACATCGTATCTTGAAAAACAAATACTATCCTTATGTTATAGTTGTTGATGTCAAAGGGTCGCAGACTTGGAAGTACCTTTTAAAGTTATACATTATTTTAGAGTGGATCGCATGGCAGCCAGGGTATGGTCACAAAATCCTATTGGGCTATGATCATATTTTGGGGATGGGAAAAGGGGCGATCCTAATAGGTGATCTGATCACCATTCTCAATAGGGGAGGAATTTATTTTTTTATTTCAAGCTCATGGTGAAGATCGAGTGGGGGTGGTTGGAACAAATTGGTACTCTAGTGATGATTTGGGACTAGTTGGGGATCTCGCCTTGGAATGGGATTCTTTCTGTTGTACTCTTATAAACAATGGTATACAACTTACATATAAGCCAGATAAACTTATATGGATGGGGGGTGATGAATCCATAATATTAACTATCAGGAATGCATATGAGTCTATGGAAAAAAAGAAATGGATTTTTGTGATTGGCGACTGGAGGAAAGCCCTGTGGTATTGGACATGCCCATTAAAAATTCATTTATTCACCTAGATGATGGTAGAGAATAATATCCTCACCTAGGATCTGCTTCAGGGAAGAGGTTTTTATGGCCCGAGTTTCTACTTCTTATGTAAAAACAACCAATAAATTATTTGTCATCTGTTTGTGGAATGCAAATTTGCCTTGAAAGTTTTGGAAAAGGTTGCAACTTTTGTAAAACATCCTAGAAGGAAGGTAGGCAATATAATAGTGGAATGTTTTAAGGCATGGAAATTACAATATTTATCATATCCTAGTCTGCCCGCGATCATTTGTTGGTTTGTCTGGAAGGAGAGAAACTTGGCGATTTTCGAAGGGCATACCCCAAATTTACAGAAGGTGGCATATCTCTCTTTTCTCTCTTTGGAGAGCTGTAAAAATATATGAAACCTGTTAGTTGTAGAAAGTTTACAAATTCAGATGCAGAGTGTGGAGTGGGGGGATGGTTTGATGGTGTTGCTGAAGCCTCGGGCGATAATTGTGGAGCTGGTGGATTTATTAAAATTAATGAACATAGATGTTACAAATGGTTTTTCAATGGTGGTCCTTGTACAAATACAAACGATGAGTTTATGGGTGCATGGGCACTTCTCTTATTGGCTTCTCGTCTTTCAATTCTGGGGATACATATTTGGGGTGACTCCAAAATTATTATCGATTGGCTGAAAGGTATACCGTATGGGATGCCTTCAAGTAGTTGTGTTTTGATACTGAGAGGGGAGTGAATCAATATCAAGTACAATTTAAAAACTTTTTCAACTTATACTTAAACCATTCAATTATATCCAATGAGAAATGAATAATAGTATAAGAGCTACACCAATACACCACAATACACCATGCATAATATATGAGAAATAATCGATAGTTATTGTTCAAGGGAAGTAATGACTTCCAAAGGTAGCTACAACTTCCAAATGTAAAGGGAGGGATAAACCTCCAAGAGGAAGATACAATCCTCCAATATCAAGAAAGTGTTTAACTCTCCATCCTTGCCCCTTGCTTCCACCCAAGAATATATGAGAGATAATAAAACTTTACATTAAATCATCACCATCAACCAACCATCACATAAAACCTGATAATGCTTTCTGAGACTTCTTCAATTTATGCAATTCTTCAATTCTTGGAATACGTTGATCCTGTATATAATATTACTCAATATATTCGAATACTCTGATCCTGTAGATAATATTATTCAATGTATTCTTTGAATCTTCTCCAAGTTTCACTACTTGAATCCTCCCCAAAAGGAAGTTATAGAGAGAATGATGGACCTTGTTCAATTCTGGTTTATTCAGGAGAGGGAACTTGTACAGAATTCTCCGTGCTCAATATTTAAGATTAGATTTTGAAACTCGCACACAAGAAACTACAGTCTGTATTATTTCAAATGAAATTGGTCTCACTTCATTTGGATTCTCTAAGAAGAAGTTATGACTTTTTTACTCGGAACACCTGTTTATTGACTAGCTTCATGACTAGTCAAAAAACGTATCTTCCACGGAGTCTATCTCCAAAATTATAGCGAACAAAGAGATGAATTTTTTACCACAGGTACCTTCATATGTCTTCTCAGTACCATATCAATTTCACCATCTAAATCATTTTAGAATTTTTTTTATAGTGAAAATGGTAAGATGACTTGTAAATAACATACCTTATAACACATCACCAAAAGACTTCATCCTCCCTTGAAATCCGTCTATCTTTACTTCAGATTTCCTCTGAAATTTGACTTTTGTATAAAATGAATGTATAATGATATGTATTTATACCATTTATGTTACTTCCTTTTAACATTCGGGACGACCTGGCACTTTCTTATTTTGTAATTATTTTCTTTAATTATCTTCAGGGCCCACCTGTACTTCCTTCTTTAATTCACTTTGTCATGTTTAAAAATTCATTTCTCTTCAACCATGAGGATCCACGTGACGTGCCACATGCCACTGAAAATAACATGATGTATACTATCCATCCATGGGTGTTGTATCTGCATGTGCACTGTCCTTCATGTCCAAATAACTTCATCAATCATGTGGTCCAAAACCAATGACTAGGGTTGACATCAATGACAACAATCAATCTTCCAACACTATGCTGGAATGTTGCAAGGACCGCATCAAGGAGATAACAAAGCACTTTCAAAATATTACCTATGATCATGTTTCCAGGGAAGGAAATATTGTTGCAGATAGTTTGTTGAAACGTGTTCTTCAACAAGTTCCAAGGAAGATCATATATTATATGTGTGAAGAGGGTCATGAGGGACCTCTTCAGTTTTTAAACCTCTACTAAGGGGTTGGCCCTGGTTCTACTCTGTGTGCTCTCCCATTTATTGACTCGTGGGCTTGGCAGTTGGGCGTTGTTTCTCAGAACGACCGTTCTGGTTGTGGGTCTGCGGGATCCATCTTTGCTAAACCAATTACTTGAGACATAGATATATGTGGAATCTTCCTTCTCGATTTCGTTTAAGGGAAAGCGATTTTCTCCTTATGATTTCATGACTCATCCCCTCTGCCCTTTAGAAAGTATTCTAGAGTTAGGAAGGTAATTCCATATTTAAATCTTAACTCTTGATTGATCGCCTGCTCGCTGCCACATTTATGGTGGCCTCTGTATTATTACGCCGAAAGGCGTACACCTATTGATAATGGGTACATTTAATATGTTTTTAGTACTTAATCAGTTTTGTATGAACAAGATTAAATATTGTTGGAATGTTCTTAGTCGTCCCAATAAATCAATAGTTATGATTTCAACCACTAACTTCCTCACTATTATAAAGACATCCATTTACATGTTTATTTTTTTATTTTTACTTAATCATATTTAAAATTTACTATGATGACTAGTTCTAGTGTCTTTTTCTTTAAGCTTACCCAAAAATGGAATCGTTTTTCGTTGCCCTGAAATAAATAAAAGATTCAAAAATTTTAAGTGTCGTATCAAGGTCTAGAAACTTTGTTGAATTGAAAAGATGTGAGTAAACGTCCTCATCGTGTTCCAGACCGTTCCATTGGTCGTAGTTCACCTCCACTTAAGAACACGATACAATCCGTAGCTAGCGCTCTGATTAGATCGTACGTATTTTTACATTAATGGGAAGATTACAACTGGGTTGTCTTTTCCTTCTTGTCTTTCTAAAAAGAAACTTGGAGAATTCAGCGTATAGGAATTTCATGCCTTTACTCAAGCTTACGTAGAAGGTTATCGCTTAGTTTTGTAAAGAATTTGTCATTTTGAAAATTTAATAATATTTGTATTGATATATAGATATGAAATATATATTATCTCAATACATTGGCTTGAAATCCTCTCTCATTTATATATATACAAAATATATTTATACATATTATGGCAGGGAACCTCTATGTTAATTAGGAAATGATTTCTATCTTGTAATTTATGGTATAATTGTTACATTGAATATAATCATTTCATTTTAAAAAGAAAGGGGCTGCTATTTATATTATGTGTTACATAAAGAATTAGGAAAGGAAATTACATTGTTGATGATCTTCAAAAGTTAGTGAAGAAATTTGTAAATGATAGCTTAAATCCAAAATGTAAAATGCATCCATCTTCATGACAATCCTCTTAATATGGTATGGGATGAATGATCCTTTTGTATTCTTTTTAAATGGATATGTAAAATAGATTTAATTTTTACATATCATTATCATGATATGACCTCTTCTAATCCTTGTGTATGGATAGGTAAGTTGGTATGAGTTATTTATTATAATACTTAATTTGTTAATCTTCTTTGAATGGATATATAAGGAAGTTGAAATTCTTATTTGTTTTTTTTTGTTATAATTGATTTTTATAGCATTTTAAAAGAATATTTTCAATAGTATTGAAACCTTAATCTTTGAATGGATAGATAAGGAAGTTAAAATTCTTATTTGTTTTTTTGTTATGATTGATTTTTATATCACTTTAAAAGGATATTTTCAATAGTATTGAAACCTTAAGGTATTGTTCATAAAGATTTTTGGTGCCTTATATTTGGACGGTAAATGAGTATTAATCTCTTTATGCTTCGCTTAAAGAAGATTTTGACACTCTTGGAGGATTGTTAATCGGATTGTAATCAAACATTGATTTCCCTATACATTAATTTAAAAGATTCTTATAATAAAAGAAAACATAGTTGAGTTTTGCGTAGTTGTTACTGGTTACCGAAGCTTGAAGCAATGACAACGATGCTTGACCTTAATGAACTTGAATTGGAAATTTATTAAAGATGGTTACAATAGATTTTATTTATTAGAAAGATTTTACTTATACTCTTATAGTATATATTAATCTTTATCCCTTGTTCTCTTACTCAAATGCACATAATTTTGTTGAAATATGTATTAAGTAAATTATATTATTCTTTTGCACCATGAAGAAGTGATGTTTAAGTATAATTGAGAAACCTAGTCTAGGATTGGATTATGATTGGATTAAGGGGATTTAGATACCTCCTTGTTCCTCAAAACAATCACCAGTCCTGAGAACTTAAATGGTCAAAATCAATCAGAAGAATGTTGGACTTGAGCATTGATTATGTGTCTTGGAGGTCCTAACCATGCAGGATAGGTTGGGAGGGTAGTTTCCTTATGTTATCTTTATAAGATATGTTTTTGTGATGGAATTGATTGTGTAGTTATTAATGATTGTAGTGACGCATGTAATTTTTCATAGCATTGTTTGTTTTAAAAATTATTTATTTATCCACTTTTTATTGTTGTAACGGGTACATTACAATTATGTCCATAAAAATGTTGTATTTAACATACTATTTTAAGGAATATGTACCAAAATGTATAGGTTTTTTAAATTATATATGGCTATAAAATTTGTATGTTTTTGCTAAATATTCTTAATAGTGTTATTTAACTACATTGTTTTTCAATGTATTGAAGTAAAGGTAAACAATGTTTTAAAAATTATGTTTTCCACTATATTTAAAAGGTATGGAACAATATGTTAATTAAGGAGACAAAATTATATGAAAAATCGTAACTTCAAAAAAGTAAACAGTAAAAAATATTTTTAAAATTGAAAGAAGCATGAAAAAATGACTAAAAACACCATTGAATAAAAAAAATATTAGAAAAATTGAAAATAAATGAAAAATAAGCATTTAAAAAAATAATGTGGAGACATTGTGGACTGAAAAATTTAAAATATCAAAAAAACACCTAAAAACGAAGGGGGGTTCTTCTGGTAGCACCATTTTAAAAAATGGGGTAAACAATTGGACCCCCCCAAAAATGAGAACTCTGTAGAGTTATCGTTAAGTTGGTAACTATGTTATATACCTCGATAGATCAACAATCCTCATTTTTTAGAGCTTCTCCCATTAGAGTTCTATTTCAACCTAGTTCTATAAGACTTTGATGATTTCATCCATCAATTAATGACTAGGATGATGTCGCAACAACGAATCAACAATCTAGATCATCTAAACACCAAAATGTGGGTTTTCCTCTATGTTGATAGTATGATCTCTCGAGATTTGGTATGCTGGACCCCATGGCATAAAATTTTACGCCAGGTACAATATTCCATAGTTCTCTTCATTGCACACAAGTAATGTAAGGTTCCCTTTTGTTAATAAATCATTCCATCAATCATTTTTCCATGCATGTGGGATAGATAAATAACTCCCATCATAGATCAATGGTGGAAAACCCACGTAGAGGTCACATCGAGGATTGTTTAGTGATGGTTTTCTTGTCAGGAATAAATATCACTTATGCTACTCTGATTATGATGGAGGAATTTATTGGAAGGTCAAGACATGGAGAATAAACTTGGATCTCATATAAAGGGTGAAAGACGGGGTTTAAAAACAAAACTCCCATCTTTAACGTTGTTCAAAATCCATTAATTTATTTCAATTCCATAACTTCCATCTTGCCATGTAGAAATCCCTTGAAGGAATAGTGTTGTGAACCAATATCTTTGATACCAATCTATAATGTACCCATCCACCCACTGGCTAGCCATGATAATTCAAAACTCACTTCTGAATTGATTTCAAAATTCTAATCACATTTAATTAATTAATGCTTCAAAGATTCACATGCAATAATCAATATTCATGATACAACATAAAATAATGTGTAAACATGCCATGCACAACAATAAGCAACAGGAAGACACATTAAATATACATATATCAGAGAATTAATGCATAGTAGAAATAAATATACAGGTAAATGAAACCATGACAGAAAGCACATATCTTTAATTAAACGAATCACCAACTCATTGCAAACCAAGGATGTTTCACCTAATCATAGACATTGTTGTTCCAAGTCTCAAAAAAAATGTCACCCCTGAGCCAGGGCTATGAATCAACAAGGACAGTTCTAGGGTGTCACTCAACTTCCGAAACCAGTCAACACTCAAGCTCTCATAAGTTTCTCAACGCACAACAATCCAAAGTACACCAGGTATATTTTATAAGGTGTCATGTATGACTATTTTAATCATTTATTTAACGTGTAATAATGTTATAAATAGTGTTAGATTTTTGGTGTCCAATTGGTTATATATTACAAAATAGATTTTTGAAACTGTGGAATTTTTTTCCTATGGGGAAATCTACACCGTTGATCTTAAAATTGAGATTAATCCTATTCGTCGATCTTTTGGTCCTATCAAGACACAAGAATCGACGGCTCAAATTCACTCGAAGTCTTTCTTTGTAGTCAGAGATCTTCTCCATTGGAGTCATATTCCACTCCGACAAGCATACTCCGATCATGCACACTCTGATGGATATGATGACCATCAAAGTCATAGATCAATGGCTCTGATTACTTCAGAGTCTCTACTGCAAGATGTTTAACCTTCCACACCTTCTCATTTTCTCAGTAGGTATTCAGGTGGGACCCATAGACATCTAAGGCTGAAATCACATCTCACCTGCCTACTAATCTATGGCTCAAATCTCTTCTCAGAGTCCCCCCATTTGAGTCATTTCTCACCTCCTCTCGCCAGGCCTCTAACAACCCTCTTTTGTTGAAAGGATGAGAATACTTCTTGGATATTCATTGGTCTACATTCTAGATCTCTTCTCAGAGTCTCCCCATCAGAGTGCCTCCACCCCGTCATTTGAGGCTACTCCGACCATTGTACTTCGAAGCCCCACTACATCCAATAGTCTAGATAGCTTCTAAGAGTCTCGCCATCTGAGTGCCTCCATCCTAGCATCAAATTCTACTTTGACCATTTGACTCTAATGACCCCACTGCATCTAATGGTCTAGATAGCTTCTCAGAGTCTCCCCATCGGAGTGTTGTCACCACGAAATATGAGGATACTCTGATGACCCCACCACATCTAATGGTCTAGATCGCTCATGTATATACACCAATATATCAAAAATAATTGTTGTTTTCAAGATTCTCCCATCAGATTTCCATTGCAACCCAGTTTTGAAATACTCTGATGACTTCATCCTCCGACCAATGGCCATGATGATATTTACACATGAAATCAATGGTACAAATCATCTCAACACCAAAAATTCAGTTTTTCTCTAGGATGATAGTCCCATCTCTCGATCATCGGTATGGTGTACCCCGAAACATAAACATTTACGTCTAGTACATGATTATGTAGATCTCTTCATTCAAAAAAAATAATGTATGGTTCCCTTTTGTTAATAAACCATTATGTTAATCATTTCCCCATGTATGTGGGATACAGAAATAAATCCCATCACAGATCAATGGTGGAAAACCCATGCATAGGTCACGGTTGTTGAGCGATGGTTTTCTTTCCGAGCATAACTATCACTTATTCTTATTTGATAGTGATGGAGAAATTTTGTTGAAGGTTAGGGTGTGGAGAATCAACTTGGATCTGATTTACAGGCTAAAAGAGAGGGTTTAAAAAAGAAAAATCCCCTCTCTGATGTTGTTCAAAAGACATTAATAAATTTTACTTCTAGAACTTTCATCTTGGCATATAGTAGGCCCTTGAAGGCCTAGTTCCCTACACCAAAATCTCTGATACCAATCTATAACGTGCCCAACCACCCACAGAGGGCCATGCTACTTCAAAACTCACTTCTGAAATAATTTCAAAATTATGATAACATTTAATTAATTAAGAAGCATGAAATACTCACATGCAATAATCAAGATTTGTGGTACAACGTAAAAGAATGTTTAAACATTCCATGCACAAAAATAATCAATAAGAAAGAACCTTAAAGATACATATCTCAGAGATATTAATTAATAGACAATGGAAATAAATATAGATGTAAATGAAACCATGATAGAGATAATTTATCTTTAATTAAATGAATCACCAATTGGTTGTAGACCAAGGATGTTCCACCCAACCATAGAGACTATTTTTCCAAGTATCAACAACAATGTCAGCCCCAATATAGGGCTATGAATCCATAAGGATTATTCCAAGGTGTCACTCATATTCCCAAACTAGTGAGAAATCAACCTCTCATAGGATTCTCAACACACAACAATCCAAAGTACACCATGTCTCTTCTCTCCATCCTACACAACACAAGATAATGGACCCCTTCTTTTATGCGTAGTCCCTAAGGATTTCCACCTCCTTCTAGGGCTCGAGTGCATCTTGTCAAAAATCTCCATGTTGAGACTCTCAAGATTCGTAGCTATGATAAAAACTTAACAAATTCCAATGCATCTCAAACATACATGAATTAATTCATTGCTAGAATAAACCAGTAGTCACTACAACCAATGAGCAACGAATCCTCTCCAACAGTTCATTTTTATTTCCCATTCCAAGATACAAATGAACGAGGAGTGATGAATGGGTGAAGGAGTGAATGGAGAGAGAGAACAAAATGAAAAGTGTGAACCACCCAAACAACCCAAATATGGGTTATATATATTTCTTATAATTAAAGATCCACATGATCTTTCTCCAAGAAGCTCATATAACAAATATTCTCCATTAAAACAAAAATTGATAAATAAAATAATAATAAATACTTTTCCCCTTAATCCCCCTCTCTCATAGAATCATAGCCGCCTATAACTCTTGTACTTGTCCGTCTAGCAACCAATGATTTATTTTATTATTAATGATGACCAACAAATTACATTTCCTAGGCTCACTAGCCTCTTTTAATTGTTTGGTCTCTCCGACCTTTCATCAAATAAACAAATAGATTATTTAATATGAAGACTCAAAACTAGGTTATTACAGGCATACCTTTTCCAATGGAATATTTACTTTGAAAATAAGTTGAATTCAGATTGAGTCAATACTGGCAAGAGTCATTTAATTGTTTAAAGAAAAAATTGGTCGTAGCCCCTATACCTAAATTTCCCAACTAGTTAAGAATATTTCATGTAGATGTTGATGCATCAAATATTGTTGTGGGATCATTTCTCGCAAGACCATATGATGAAAAAATCAACCATCCTAATGGTTATTCTAGTCAGAAGCTAAATAAAGAATAAATAAACTACCTGACTGCTGAAAGAGAACTTGCCCTATTGATGTTTTTTGCATTGCAGAAATTTCGAAATTACTTACTCACGAACCTGTTTACATTTTTCATAGATCTATAGGCCCTGGAATATCTAGTTAAAAAACCATGCATCAAGGGAAAATCTATTGTTGTCTATTGTTATTTCAATAATTTGAATTTGACGTAATAGTCTGACCATGAAAAAAGAATGTTCAACCCGACCATCTATCCTGAATAGAGACAAGGGAGGACCTAACTGACATATACGACGATCTGTCATATGCACATTTGTTCTATATTGAAGAAGCCCCAAAATATGTTGAAGAAATAGAAAAAAATTAGAAGAGAGGAAGGCACCAGAAGATCTCCCTGTAAATAAAAAGAAGGTCCTAGTTCTAAAGGAAACATCTGTAGAGACCAAAAATAAACAAACCTAATAAAATCCATACAACTACACATAACATTTCTAACATAGAATTTCTTTGAGTGCGTAAATAATTCATTTAGCTTCAAATAAGCATATAATATTTCAATAGAATTTAACATTTATCTATAGCATGAAAATAACTCAACAATTCATAAATAAAATACCTGCTTTTGATGCTAATTCCTGCCGATATGGTTGTCATTTCCCTGCTGCCTTGTCCAGCCTAATGCACTGACCAAACTCTACCCAAACCGACTAACCACCCAGCCAGCTAGGAGCAGCCTATCTGACTCCCTAGCTCCAGGATACCGAAAGGAATCCTGGCCCTCATGCCCCAAACCCCCAGCAACCCGGTGCCCCCTGCAATGGTTCATCCAAAAACAGAACTGCTCAAACCAGCCAATATCCCATAGAAAAATATGCCACAGAAAATCCTCATGCCCTCCCAATGCTCCCTCAAAAATGCTTCCTCCCCAAAAATAATCCTTGATTTCCCTTAGGACTCTTCTGTCATATTCCCCCTTCACTGACTCTCCTCCCCCTCATTAATTTCCTTATCTCCTCCTTTATTACCTTATCCCCTTCTTT
>SNQJ01S0003974.1:177368-205126 GCA_010110895.2 Picea sitchensis | reverse complement strand
AGCCTCTCCTCGAAAAGTTCCCAAGATATTTTGTCTGGGGTAAGATGCAATTGTCTTTCCAGGTTGCCCCACTAGTTCAAGGTGTTGTCTCTTAACTAAAAAATTGCTATCTTCACCTTTGAGTTGGACGCATAGTCTCTTAAGGCAAAACACCTTGTCATGCCTTCCAACCATGCTTCAACACGTTCACTGGTGCGATCCACGACAAACTCCGGAAGTTTGATCTTCAACAATTCTCGAGTGATGTCTTCGGGTGGAGTTCCTCCCCCTGAATCCCTTGNTGGTTGTCGCCCCTTTAAAGTCTCATTTATGGCCTCCAACGAGCGTAGTATGAGAGCTAGTTCGGGCAATGGTGGCGGTGGCGCTGTAAATGTTGGCGGTGCCTGCGACGATGCTCCCATGCCTCAATTCCCTAGAGTCCTAACCATCGTGTATGATTTAACCTGCATCAACCAAAGTTGTCAGGGTGAGTTAAAGGACATTTCAAATTTGCACTACTTAAACTAGAAACAGGGTTAGGCATAAGTTTTTCTTTACTTGTCTGTAAACAGACGTTACTCTCTTTAGGGGATTGGCTGGGTTAGTGCTAAAGCATCTAAGCTTGATTTCTTCGCATAAGAAAACAATTGACTCCTTCGCCTGGTAGTTACACTAGCACTATACCCCTCTCGCTAATTTCTCTAACTTACCCTCCTAGCACGCAGTCCGCCTCCTTCCCGCTTGTCCTAGTCTAAGTCCTTTAAACTTTTTACTTACAAATAAATATCCTTCGATGCTTGACTCGTGGGCTCTCCTTGGCGCGTTGTACATATGCGTTGAATTGTGTGTCTCGGTGGCTGTAGGTGCGAGTCTTGAGGATTGTAGAGTGGCTTTCAAGCATTGGAGCTTAGTGCTTGGCTTTGACTGATGGAATGGAATGGAAGGGCTCGAAGATTGGCTCTATGAGTTGTGTGTAAGGTATCGCGAGCTTGACACTTGGATAATCAGAGTTTATACTTCCGGATAGCACTCCGTTACCATTAATCTATATAAGTATATGATTTTATTTGTAAAGACTCATGTATGGCACATTGGTGTTTGGTTGTTTCTTAAGGCTTAGGCGGTGGGTGGTCGTATGTTGTAGTGAGTTTGAGGCTATGATTTGAAGCTTGGTTCTTGTGTGCTTGGATTTGGCTCTTAGTTCGTGGACTTGGAGATTGGGCCTCGAGCGCAATCTTTGAAATTTCTTATTAAATTAATCACCCTTATACATTATTAAATTTCTTATTAAATTAAAGACCCATAGTGTGGTGTAGTGGTTTGCGCGAATGTGTGGGGCCTTTGGGCTACTTGGAGGTCGTGAGTTCGACTCTCGGGGAGTCAAATAATCTTTTATAAATTTTTCTACTTATACACTAATTAAGCCTAATTAACTCAATTAAGTTTATATTATTTTAATGAATTCAAATAAGTAAATATTTTAAAAAGAAAACAATTGTAAAAACAAATATAATAATAATAATAAATTATTTTAAAATAATATAAATTTATGTTTTATAATTACATTTATTTTGAAGTTATTAATATATAAATATATACAAATATCTATATAAAAAAAACACACAGATCTTAATTAATTTTAATAAAAAGATAAAAAAAAAAAAACTCAAATAACCCTGGGGAATCGTGGGACCTCGCATGAGGCCCACATGCCCCCTCCCTCTTTTCCCAGTTGTCCAAACCTAAAATAAAATAATAGTAAAAATAGAAGGCTATACAAACCCTAAACAAACCCTAACCCCGAATTCATTCCTACGTTTTCTAATTCCAGAACACGGTTTTCCTTCTCAGCTCAGCTGGTAGAGCGCATTTGGTCTCGGCTTGGCTGAGTGCTCGGCTTGCTCGGCTTGACGTATAGTGCAAGAGAAAATGCCTCTTGCAGGATCTTCTTTTGGCCGTGGCTTGTTCAACTCAGTGCTTGTGCGTTTGGGCGTTGGCTTATATTTTTTTTGTTTTTTTTCAAATGCGTTGTGCACAATGGTCTCCTCGTGGATTTTCCTTGGTTTGGTGCTTGGTTCTTTGGATTTAAATAAACTATCAGCTGAATAGCAATGAGAGAACCATCGACTGCTCTTGTTCCAAGGACAACCCAGGAATCCCCAATATTCCCAATGAAAAGGTAATCTCCATGTTTAACAACTGCAACTGCGGTGCTTCCATTGCAAAAGTAGTCTATAGTTGGATGAGACCTCAATTCATTGTCCATTACTTTGTATGCTTTTAGGTAGGTGTCTTTCCAGGTAGAAAAAAAGACCGGACTCCTTTGTTGAACTGACTTGGCCATCACCACCCAAATCAGTTTGGGCATTCACATTGCCTGGGCGCCTTAAGCGTTAGGGTTTGGATATTCGTGCTGCCTGTGGTGCCCTGCGCGTTAGGTTTTTTTGTTTTTTTTTTTCTCTTTTTGCTTTTTATTACTAAAATTTTTGTTTTGTTTCCTTTGTGCAGCGCATGGCTACCAGGCTTGTATGTTGTTGAAATGCTACAAGATTAGATTCCCTGTTCACCTGCTAACAAGTCTAAATTCAAGTATGGAAATGTTGCAACCCACTCGTTAGAGACGAGCAATCTCTTCAAAAGAACAGTCTTTCTCTAAACCACCTCCAGTCGAAAGTTCTATGTTCACATTTTCTCTTTCAAATCCCATATATCTAGTAAGCTGCAGAGATTGATAAAGAGCTTCAAAGCGCTCTCCCAGATTTTCGTTTACAAGAAGGAGGAGGGGAAAGAGATGCAGATTGGTTATCTCTATTTGCATTTTTTTGTTTTAGCTCATTGAATTTATTTAGTTGTTAGCGATTGCCGAAGAGATCAGTCACCAGTCGTTCGCTAAGGGTTCTTGCATGAGGAGTCCCAGTTTTAAATCTTGTGAGCAATTATTGCCCACCAATATCAACAATAATTTGGGTTACCACTTGGTCTTTGGTAGCTTTAGTATTTTACATGTATTTATCAACTAGGTTCTTTTAAACAATTGGTTTGATTTTTACCATTCGACTTGCATTACGCTTGGGTTATTTTGAAAGAAAAAAAAAATATTCATAGTGTTACAAGAATCCCTTTGATCATTATAGTGATAGAAAGAATAATACCATGTGATTCTCGATAGTTCAATGAATAGTTTGACACTACATTTTATCTCAAATGAATTTGTCAATGACAACTTTCTGGCCCAAAATCCACTCAAAGGGAGAAGAACTTAACAATAACCCCTATTGTAAGCTCAATCCACACAACCCTTGATGATATTTGTTTGGTGGAGCTTGGACTTAGTAGTGTTCAAATAATGGACTTGGAGATTGGGTTTGTTGACAACCCAATATTTTTTTTTTATAATTTGTTATTTAGACAGATTTATGTCATCAAACCCTCACCCTCTTAGTTATATGTCTTGCTTGAAGGAATGAACTCTTACAGATAAACAAATGGCTTGAACAAGTTAACATACAGTTGGCTCAGGTGGGAAGGATATCTTTCCTGCAACACTGTCTCTTCTTCATGGTTTAATTAAGTTGATCTCTTAGGGTTTCTGAGACATTCTTATCATTCCATAGGGTTTTAGGTGTCATTTTCTTTTCATTATTTCTTCATTAATCCTGGCCTTTAAGGGATCTAAATCAAGGGTTTCCAAGGTTGTAATTAAAGGGTTTCAGGTTGCAGGTTTTCAGGGTTGTTTACAGGACACCTACCATAGCTTTCAGTTAAGAGGATGGGTGGGTAGGTAGGCCCATGGGCCTAGATTTTAAACTAGTGCTCTGATACCATGTGTAGAGACCAAAAATAAACAAGCCTAATAAAATCCATACAACTACAAATAACATTTCTAACATAGAATTTCTTTGAGTGCGTAAATAATTCATTTAGCTTGAAATAAGCATATAATATTTCAGCAGAATTTAACATTTATCTATAGCATGAAAATAACTCAGCAATTCATAAATAAAATACCTGCTTCTGATGCTAATTCCCACTGATATGGTTGTCCTTTCCCTACTTCCTTGTCCAGCCTAATGCACTGACCAAACTCTGCCCAAACCGACTAACCACCCAGCCAGCTAGGAGCAGCCTATCTAGCTCCCTAGCTCCAGGATACCAAAAGGAATCCTGGCCCCCGTGCCCAAAACCCTCAGCAACCTAGTGCTCCCTGTAATGGTTCGCCCAAAAACCAAACTGCTCAAAGCAACCAATATCCCACAGAAAAATATGCCACAGAAAATCCTCCTGCCCTCCCAATGCTCCCTAAAAAATGCTTCCTCCCCAAAAATAATCCCCGATTTCCCTTAGGACTCTTTCGTCATATTCCCCCTTCATCGACTCTCCTCCCCCTCATTAATTTCCTTATCTCCTCCTTTATTACCTTATCCCCTTCTTTATTATCTTATCCCCCTTCTTTATTATCTTATCCCCTCCATTTAATGTTTCTTTCCCCCCCTTCATACGTAAGTCTTTAACTAAATAAACTAAAATTATTAAGCCCCTTTTTCTCAAATATTTAATGAGTCTATTAATTAATCAATTAATCATTGACATGTGTGAACAATTAATTAATTAATATTATTAAGAAATAATTATTGTTTAACTCAACATATTAGGATAGTCAGATTATCAAATTAATTAAAATTAATAATCCCTATGCATCTATTCAACCATGGTTGTTACAACATCATTCACGATCATAGATGTATATATATACAAACTAAGTGTTGGATTAACTACTTTATCTATATGGATATATGGATCTGAAACGTCGAAAATCCATAAACAACACTGTGGTTTTTCCAAACATTACTGAAAACCCTTACCACAAAAATCTCATTGAACATACTTTATCTATTCTGATCTTAATTTAATGTCATAAGTTGACCCAGTTTCATATTTAATAAGATTCCATCAAAATCCCTCTAAAAGTATCACACCCCCTGGTTAATTAGAAGGCAACAAAATACACAAGGTGCATTGTGCAGTCTCACCCAAGATAGTTCTATGGGTGGATGCAATACGCAAATGCTTGCAGCCTAGGAATAAGTGGGGATTTGTGGTTTTCCCTTGTGATCTTCATTTATTTAGTATAACAACTTAATTAATCAGTCACTCTTACCCATGCATGTGAAATATCATATCTAACTAGTTCCTTCATTCATTTATCTAGCATTTAATCATTAACAACAATGGAGATGCATCACATTCGGTCACATAACACATGTTCTACTGTGGTTCACCCCCTCTTGGTCTAAGTCCACAAATATTTGGCTCTCAAGATCTTTTATTATGTCTCAAAAATATATCACGTCGCGTGCATTTATAGTCTTGGATCCATAGATGATTTTAGGGGCTAAATTTCGCTCATGGGCTAATTTTCCATGGTTTTTCCAAAACCGAGATTTGTTATTTTAAAAATGATTCGCCCAAATTCTATAGGATAAAATTATTTTACGTTAAAAATCGCCAAAATTTTATAAAAACTATATAAAATCCTTAGAAATTTGAATATTTTTACAAAAATATCGCCAAACATTTATAGTTGGCATATGAAGGATAAGTAAGATTCACGAAGGTTTCTACATTTTAAAATAAATTTCCATCCTTAAAATCATCCATGCTTGGATCTTACAATCTCAACAGGCTTCATGATCCCTGTGAGGATCACTAGATCACACCAGGCTCCTCGGCCTGTGATCTAACCCTCAACATTGAGTTGCTCGACTCTTCTCTAGCTCACCAGCTTACAAAATGTTGTAGTTATAGCCTTCCTCACTCTTCTCTCCATCTGTTGTCTCCCCCTTTTTTCTCTATAGACATCCTAGGTAATACATATACATATTCTTGGCTTATCAACCATTACACTATCTTACAAAAATCCTAACCCTAATGTAGTTAGGTCTCCCTTGCATGCACGCCTCGCATGCTTCCCTCGGACATGCTGATTTTCCTTCCATCTATCTTTTCTTCCACTTCATGATTTTCTCTCCAAAAATTTCTTTTTCCCCAAAATGGTCTTGCTCCCAACTGGCCCACAACACTGACATCGTGGCTCGTCCCATGTCATTGTCTAAATCCCGTGTTTTCCACTGCTTGTGCTAGTTCTTCGTACATGTATAATATCCGTTGGCACTATTCCTGAGACTGACTTCTCTTTGTTGTCATGGCTTCAACCACTTGCACAATGACTGGTGGTCTTAAGGTCTTTCCCCCCTCCAATCCTATTTGTTCGAGGCATGCTTTCGCTGCATCGATTTCCACAACCAATTGTTCTACCTTTTCCTATAAGGGATTCAACTGTGCTTGTCATGCGATTTTATGTGCCTGTAACTCTTTTTCTTATGTCTGAAGGTTCTTGATTTCATTGATTTTCTTAATATTCTTTGGAAGGGACATTGTCCTCTGTCAATGCTTGACATCTCCCATTACTATGTGCAATTTATCTTCCTTTCCTTTCAGCTCTTGTAGGCTCCCATATTCTAATAGCTCGATCCATAGCTGGCCTCTTTTATCCAACAGTTCTTCCACCCTATGTATATTCTGCACTATTTTCTCTACAACTATTGTCACGTCTTTCTCTCTTTGCACTTGGATTGCTAGAAAAGTCGTAGGTACCGCACGCTCCTCTAGTTCCTTGATCTGTTCTTTATATTTTTGTAGAGTCTGTGATATCTTTGTTATATTCTCCTTCGAAGATGTTTCCTCCAATAATATGTCATCTGAGATAGCTCGAAAGACTATGTCTATATGGGTTTCCATCTAGTCCACTTTTCTCTATGCTATCTCTTTCCTCTATCCTTCCTGGTTGATGGCTTCCTTCAATGCCACATTTTCTTCTTGCGCTAGTTGTAGATTCGTCGCGTCAGACCTTACTCTGGACGGAATCACATGCGTGATGCTAACCTGTAACTTATATATCTCTTTTGTTGGTATCTTAGGCATCTCCAATTCTAACATTTCGATATCCTTCACGGGCTTCTACGATATTTCCTCATCTATGAACAACATATCTGGTGTTATGATAAAGTTAGCACTTCCCTGTACTATGATTTGTACTGTTTCTTTGACAAGAGCTCCTTCTCTTACTGGCATCATTTTTTCCTTTTATTGTTGTTCCTCCTTGATCCTCAATTGTTCTAACATGGTTTTTACTTCGTGTACCTATTCCAAAATTGAATCTCTATGGTTTTATGAATTTTCCCATACTTCTGACAGTTGATCTTCTACTTTCATGGCTATCAATTATACATTGTCTTCTGTTAGTGACATTTCCATTTGTTTCCTCTGGGCCTTTGATTTCTTCCTGGTGCCACTTACTTTCACCATTGTTCTCTTTCTTTGGGTGTTTGGCTATTCAGATGCTTCGAGCATGTATGTATCCATGCCAGTGTCTTGTTCAACTTATTTGTCCATAGATACATCTTATCCCTATATCTTCACTTCCTCTGTACTCACTCATCCTGTTGGTCCTCCCAGTGCCTTCTCTGTACGCTATGTACTCTCTATCAGACCATCTTGTGACATATTTTGTATCCTAGTCTTCTTCCAAATGGATCTTGTTCCCCCCCCTGTACCTATTGTTTTTTTCTTTTGCTGGGTAGCACCATTTATGCCTATCTGTTGTGCAGGGAGTGTGTTATCCTATGTTTGGACTTGTAGTGGTGGAATTGCACTTGGGATATCTCATACTTTCCACTCCTCAGGCCACTCTTGTACCTCCATGTGGATTTCCTGTGTCGTCACGAAATACTTTAGTTGCAACCACTCCTTGGTGGGGTCCTTCTTTTTCTGTAGCCACATGTTGTGGCGTGATGCATGAAAATTGGCTATGTTTCCATACTCCTGGACAGTTTCTAGTGAGATCCTCCATGTCTCTATCACCTTATTTTGAATCTCTGTTAAGTACTACGCAAGCATGTCATTGTTGGCTTTCTTTACATTGGGATATGTAGTGATTCACAACAATGTGTAGCACGTTGCACCACATTTTCCTGTTCTTGTGAGGAACATTGTATATGTTGGTTTGTGCCACCCTATAAGTGTAATGAGGATGAGTAACCACAAATAGTGGAACTCATAGCCCCAGTCTTGTGCATCTTTATAGTCCTCTAGGAATGAGTTGAGTAGGTATGGGGCCCGGCTCATCGCGATCCCCTTTGTGCACTACGCTGTAGCTCCTACTACTCCTATAGAAACTTCTTCTTTTTGACACTTGTGCATTAATTTGCAGCCGAGCAATCTGGCTGCAAACCAAGTTGCAGGATCATTGATTTCATTGATCCTGATTCCTTTGTTCCCCCTCTCTATGTCGTACTTCACTTTATTCTCATCAGAGATAGCCTTTACCTGAGTCTTGTCATCTAGGTATTTCTCTAGCTTCTCCCCATCTATGGGTAGCCATGTAATCTCTATGATGAGTTCAACATTGATCGGTATTGGCCTTTCCATCCATAGGATGCCTCCATGCACCCATGTTAGCAACTGTTTAACACATGCATTTATGTATTTTCCATGCCTGAAGTGAAATATGTCTAAGAGATTGATGATACCTATGTTGTATAGGCCTAGGATCTAGTGTACAAGCTCCAACAGTGGCACACCTGATGGGCCCTCTCCCCTTCTCTCTAGGTAGCTCTACGCTACCAAATCTGGGAGCTTTGTGGCATATGAAACATCATGTTCGGAGTGTTTAAGTTCATCGACTTCTCCTACCATGTTATCCCCAGTTTTCACTTCATTGGGAATTTTTGGCATTACTATACTAAGCTATGCCTCACTACATTGTACGCCCTACATATTGGTTTATGCTCGCAGCTTATTTTTCCCTTGCGGTGATGGTAATACACCCTCTTGCTCAGTTTCCTACTCTGGTTCTGACTCCAGAAACTGATGTGTGGGTTCCATGGCTGATTTTTCTCCCTGTGGCCCTTTTCCATTAGATGGGTTGGATTCCTTCCACATGACATCCTCTCCTAGCTGCTCAGCCTCCTACATGGATTATTGATCCTCCTCCACATGTAAAGTGGTTTTCTCATATTTTGGTGTGTAGATTTCATCCACATCCAGCATTTTCGGTATCTCACTGGTTCCACCTTGTGCTCCCCATCTAGTACTCTGGGTGCTTCACCCATTTTTGCTTGGTTCTCCAACCCGCGATGGTGACATGGTTGTTAAATTCAAATGAAAATCTCTTAATTCGATGGTTGGTAGTTCAATTCCACACTTTGATCATTCTTCCGCTCGACTTGACATTTTTCTCCTTAGCCAAAATCACAATGGGTCAGTTTTCTCCCCTCTCTTTGACTTTATAGCATGTTTGGGAAATGATAGTTGTGTTGCACTAATACTTGTCACTTTTTCCGCTTTTCATTATGCTTCCTGCGCATGATACATTTTTACTCGTTTAACTGATCTTCTACGTGTCATGTTTTTTAAATTCTAGTTTTCTTGCAGCCCCTCATTCAGTTTGTCTAGTCTTGTTTTGTCGAGGCTCTCCATGTGTGCATAATTTTTCTTTTTTTTTTTATGTATTGACTTCCTAAGTACTAGGAGGTTGACTATCCCTATACATATTTAGTCGACTCCCATTGATCATTCCTCCAAGTTCTATACCTCCTAAGTGTAACACCCCAAGGCCAATCCTTGTTGAATTGTAACTATGTTTATAAGTTGGAAGACTTATATTCTATTAGGTCAGATATTCTAGATGATTAAGGCCAATGAGCTTGATTTTTGTATATGTAAATACACATATCATTAATAAAATTACACTGCTGCATGTAGACCGACCACAAATAAATACTTATGGGGCACTAAGCTCCACTAGGTAGTGTAAGGGAAGGGGCCAAGTGTCTAAGAATAGGGGCTAAGCTAGAGGGCTTACCTCTAAAGAAATAATATTATATTATTATTTCCAAAAGGCTTAGGTTGACATAATCCATGTTGTTCTAAGTTCCCAAGGAAAGGGAACGAGTGTTAAGTGGAGCTCATGTAGCTTCAAGAAGACATGTGTCAACTAAAGCGCATGTAACTTATAGTTGGGAAAGCCATATTGTTGGGGATTTCATCCTCCACTCTGGCATCTCTCCCCATGCTTGTGTTCCCTCGCCACTCTTTCCATGCTGGGACCTCACCATTCTCGGGGAAGTCTGCCATCCTACCGATTCACCTAAGGGGATTCATGCATGGAGCATCCTCTCCATCATCGACCTCTACATCATTCACATGCCTCTGAGACCAGTAAACCTGTGAATCCGACTCATGTTTTCCTTTGAAGAAAAATAACTGTAATTTTCTTGAGCCCTGTTGTTCTTTAACGGTTTTTTGTTGCTACCATCATCTGGTCTATACCAATTTTTTTTGTTTCCATCACTTTACTGGACTTAAATTAGGAGTTGTACTAAAGAAGTAGGTTTTCAAGTCTATAAGAAACTCTCTCTAGGTGAGAGAGGTTGTTGGGGAAGTGATTTCCCAGAGGGATCCCAACTACAACTATAGCGATCAGAGAATTCATGTTTGGCCTATTGCTAAAGCCCTAGAAGGGAAGTGGGGTAGCCAAAGGACTGCTAAGTAGAGAAGGGGTAAAATTCCTGGGGTGGGACAAGCATGTGGGGAATGAGAGGTTGTAGGTTGTTAGGGTGAGTTGGCTCCTAGGAGAAAATCCTTCATGTTGATTTGTGCGACCTTCTTGTTGTCCTTTCCTAGCCTAGGAATCCCTTGCCTGATGGAGTTTAGTCCCATCTTGGGGGTGACCCACTATTGAGCATGATGAACAACGTGGTCTAAGGATGGGAGGTTCATGGGAGGTCTGCACGCAGTTGGTGATCACTTGTTAAAATATAAGTACCAAATCTATCTTCTTTGTATGATGTGTATCCTGAAATCAAGTTATAATGTTCTAAGAATTCTCTTTGTATTATGCATGTATGTTTTAATGTTAATTCCACATGAATAAATTTTATGAACAAAGTGTTATAACTATTTAAATTTCATTATTTATATATTTTTATAAATATATACAGTATCATATGTATTAAAATATATAGGGTATCATATATGGGATAATATTGTTCCTTGATGGCGTATCAGAAATATTTCCAAGTGGGTACAACCGAGAACAGAGAGGGTTCCTCCTCATCCTTTTTCTCATAGTAGGTTTCCCACCAATACTTGACATGGGGGGTGACTTTGAGCAGTGAAAAAATAATCTTCTCCCGATCGGAAAAGTCATTAACCGAGAAATATCCTTCTAATAGATTCAAACATCTATCTACAAAATTTTCATCTATTTGGCCATCAAGTATGGGAATTTCAAAGTTTACTTGTACCTTAAAAGGGGTTGCACCTCAAGAGTGGTTGTTGGATGTAGATGTGCCACTAGTGGGCAATCGTTGAAGGATCTAGGCAAAGTTATCCATCATCGCGTTCCTTTTTTTTTCAAGGGCCTCATCGAGTAATATTTTGATAGGATCTCCTACTCCCTCATATTTATTTTCATCCCCCATGGGTGGCCATCATGGTTTGAGAGGCTGATCTTGCAAAGGTTCAACCAGATCGACCCCTAACAATTTATACCTCGACCTCGTTGGGGACATGCAAAGAAGGATCGAGAAAGAGAAGACTGTTCTAATGACAATGATCTGAATTTATGAAATAATGCAACAGAATATGCAAATAACCATGAACACAAATATGCAATGGAAATAACACTTCATTTCATTAATATCAAAGTACTGAAATTTGTTTACAGACATAATGGAAATAAACTAGCTAGGGCGTTGGTAGCTTATCTCTGAGAAGAGATGTGGTGGCTACATGCCTTTGAAATATCCGTTACAATGAGGCTCGAAGGCCTATATATTATTGAGAAACAATGGAAACCCTAAAAATCCAAAAACCTAACCCTAGGAAATGAAATGCCAGAATATGGGCCCCGTCGGGGTAAATTGGTACATCAATTTCTCGGGGTCGTAACTTTGGCATACTATCTCCATTTGACACACATGATACATCTTTAGAAAGATATATCTGAGGAATACACTATTGATAAGAAATATCAATTTCAAAACTGAATTATATTCGTCGAATGTTTCATGCCCAAAAAAATTCATTTAGGGCCTCAAAACAGCTCCTAAAGTTCAGAACCCGAAAAACTGCCAAAAATAGTAAATTGTGCTACAATTAAGGAAACTAAAAAAATCAATGAAAAAATGGTGGGGGTCCAAGTGGAATACATGGATGGCCACCAATATCCACCTGGATCAATTAGTTATCCTTGATAGGTGATCAGATCCTATATTCAACTTCCCTGGTTTTACTATTACTTCAAAATCAAATTCATAGAACAATAGTAACCATCTACAAATTCTCCTCCCCAACACTGGCTTATTGACTAGGTATTTAATAGATGGATGATCCGTAAACATCTTGAAATTTTTTCCTAGTAAGTAATGTCTAAACTTCTGGAGTGCATAAACCATAGCTAGGCCTTCTCTTTCCGTGGTATTGTAATTCTGCTTTATTCTGACAGTTTTCTGCTAGCAAATGTTATAGGATGGTCCAATTCCCTTGTTCCTGGCTATGCTGGAATAGATCCAAGTGATATAGTTGATGCATATACATGCACATGAAATGTCTTTTCCCAATTTGGGAATACTAGTATTTAGACTATCGACTAATTCTTCCATTTCTTTTCATACTTCTTTTCTTTTGTTATCATGTTTTTTCAATTCTTCTATTTCCTTTATCAGATGATCAACTTGAATATTCAATATTTTGATCTATTTTTCTTTGTCTTCTAGTTGAACTCTTTGTTCAAACTCTTCATGGATATATTGATCTAACTATTGAAGTAGAAATATACCTTTTTTTGAAGTTTCTCCAATTCTTCTAGAGTGCACATAGTTGTGTACTCAATATTTTCAATAGCCTCCATATGAACTTTAATATGTATACCATTTCTTGGTTCCATACGAATCTCTTGTATTGCAACTGTAACATCAGTCTTATGATTATGTAATTTTTCTTTATTGATTACTGAGGTATGCCTCAATTCCTTGATGAGGTTGTGTTCTTCATTGTTGACTGAGGTTTGCATCAAGTTCTCCATTTCATTATGATTAGAAATCTCTTTCTTTGTATTATGTTCTTCAATCTAATTGTAATTCTCCTTTTCTTTATATTGTTCCTTATCTTGGTAAGAATTCTCTTCTTCTACTTTTTGTTCTTCATTCTGAAAGGAATATTCTTTATCAGAGTCTTGTTCCTTAATTTGATAAGATTTATCTTCTTCTTGTGCTTCATTTTGATAACAATTTTCTAGCTAGATCCATAATTATTTACAAGATTTGTAGTGCCTCATATTTTATTTGACTTGGTTTGATAATCCATCCTGGATTGCTTTTAAGGCTAATGGATTGTTTATCCTTGCTTCCTTTGCAATTTTGGGTTTTCTCTTTGAAGTAGTTAATTTTCAGGGCTTACTTACCACCAAATCCCAAACTCCATATCCTCTTGAGTTCATATATCTTTTCATATCTTCCCTCCATGAAGAATAATCTGTTCCATCAAATAAGGGAGCTTCATTTGTGGAGATAACCATTTGTCCAGACATTTCTTCAGAATCTAATTTCTAGTGTTTAAACTGTGCCGAAGGCACCCGTTCTAACACCAATTGTTGAAATATACACTTGACACTTAGAGGGGGGGGTGTGAATCCATTTCACAAAACTTTGGACAGTTTTCCACTTTTTATTAATTAATTGAACAACATATATTTATTTCAATTTCTCAACCAATATATAAGAGAATAAATATTTTATTTATTTATTTAACTTGAATGAGTATATAAGATCAATCTTTGAATATATTCAACTTCAAGAAATTATGAGAGACCCATCTCTTTGTTACAAGACCTAGGTTTTATTTCTCATATCCAACTAAGAAATGAGAAATACAACCCTCATAACAAGTCCTATATTGTTTGATGCATCCCCCCCTACTCCCCCATAGGGATACATGACCTCTCGGTAGAGAATATTCATTTGTTGAGTCGAATGACTCCTTGGAACCTTATTGGCCCCCTTCTATATTTAAACACATGCCCTTTTCACTTCTTGGTGCAGGTGTGATAGCACTTGCAACCTTTCCTTTCACTCTTTTGCGAAATATCAGTGTAGTGGGCGTTAGCACTTTTTCCGGATAAGCCCTCTCTTGATATGACCTTAGGAAATGCCTTCTTGTGACCATGTGATTGTGGGAACACCCAATAGTGGTTTGGGGTCAAACTATTTTTCGTCCCGCAATTATCATCGAACCTCCATGTGTCCTCTTCGAGAAACCACAATATGGATTGCGGCCCACCCTTAATGTTTTAAATTCCTCGCAACTCCTATCCCTACAATTCTATGGGATCATTGATCTCACGATCTTCATGATATTGTCTGAACTAACAGTTCAGATCTACACTTTTCAAATCTATGGACCAAATATTCCCCTTCTTGATCAACGAATGTGATATCTTCGTGATTCTGGACTTCACGGTTTTGAAATCTCAAACCTTGTTTTCTTCCATACTTCAATCTTCTAGAGCTGATGATTTGCAGACACCTATCTTGCTCAATCAATGATCCTGATTATACATCGGGTGTTTGAACTTTCAACTCAGATCAACGGTCTTGTGACCCTCTTATCGATTACTGATCGAGATATTCTCTGGCTCTTTGACACTTTCACCTCCTGTTTTCCTCTAGAGTGCTTTGTACCCAGAGTTCTAGATCTGATGCAATTCATCCACCTCAATCAACGACTGTCATCTTCTTTGGGACTTTGACCTTTGACAATTTCAAATCTCAAACTTCTCCTCCTTCGCTTTTCTCCCGGAGTACCTTTGTTGGCATGTTTACAGGAAATAAAAACAACGAACCAAATCTAGAGAGACCAGAAGACGACAAAGCACAAAACATGTCAGGTGGGCACCATAAATTGTTTGGGAAGACACAAAAGAGAAAGATCGAGAAGCTCAGAAGAGATAGTGCAGAGATGCACAAAGAGCGCAAGTGTGTGTCAGGGCTGAGGTTAAGTTCATTACTAACACTTAGGATATATAACATTATGAGACACATAGATGAGATCCCATACATAAAGGATCATAGAAGGATCAAAGGTCGTGGCCTTTGACACTTAGAGATTTTAAGAAATTGTAAGGACAGGAGGAGGAGTGATAGTAGCCATCTGATCAGATTCTAGATAGGAGGAGCGCGTAGAAGAGGAGAATAGATCTCAGATGTTAGATCTGAGTGTGTGGACCAAAAAATGTTGGATCCTAAGGAAAGTGCATGAGATAAGTTTCGAAGTCATTGGAACCATCCATCATCAAGGATGACAGGTGGCATCAAATCCGAGAGGTTGAAGAATCAAACTTCAGAATATTTGCAAGGGGTAGAGTGGAGTCGATCATAGACATTTATGATGGGAAGGACACATGGAGAGAGATCATCATTTCGCTGACTCACAAATTGGAAGTGTCAAAGGTGAAAGTTGTAGGAACTTGCGAAATGTGAATTCACAATTTGATCTGGACCATTGGATTATGGTGAGTTGTGGACCGTCAATCTGAAGCAAGAGGATATCGAGAAATCAGGAATTGGAAGAAGGGAGGTGAGATAATATTTGACATCACGAAATGTGAAGTCTCGATATGATTTGGGCCATCAGATCACCGAGGATCATGGGTCATTGATCTAGAGTAGGTTTCGGAAAATTGGAAGTCGAGAGAAGGGAGGTGAGTAGTCCCCCAACTTCATGAAATGTGAAGTCCCGATAATATCTAGACCATTGGCTCATAGAGGGTTGTGGACAGTCGATCTGACACAGAGTGTGAAATCAGGAATTGGGAGTTGGAAGAGTCAGGGTTGGCTCACATTCGAACACTCGAGATGTGAAGTCACGATTTAATCTAAACCGTTGATGAAAGGGAGAGTCTGGACCGTTGATATGGAAAAGCATGATTTTAGAACTCAAAAGAAGGGAGGTTCTCTAACCTCCAACATCGTGAGTCGCAAAATCGATAAGAGTGAAGGAGAGATCTACACCATCGATTGAGGAATGTCGTGGGCCATTTATCAAGCACGATGAAGTTCGCGAGCTCGTGAATCATGAAGTGTCTTTGGAATAAGAGTATGGTCATAGCCATGATCACATAAGAGAAGATTAAGGGAGGATCTAGCATGTTTCTAAGCTCCACTTTGAAGATCGTGAGTTTGTAGAATCGAGGTAACTCACAACAGGAGTTTGCAAAATGTGAAATTGTGAAGCACCCTTTTGCTTGGCTGCTGGTCACAGCTGGAGGTCACATCATTAAAGGATTAATTATGTAGGAGAATCGCCAACTCATTAAGCGAGCCAACACATCAAGCGGAGATCATCTGGATAAACAAACCCAAATTTTTCAAGTGCCTTGGGATTGTAGCACAAGTCTTTAATGAAGCCATTTATGAAATCACCTTTTGTATATTGTATGAGACCTCGATCCATACACTCTTGTCTGAAGTAGATAGGAGGCATTTAATAGATTTAATGCTGGTAGATAGGATTTTAAGTCTAGATTTGATAGTTTAGAGTCCGAGAGGGAAAACGGATATAGACACCCTCATGGTATCATTGTAACATATCTGAGAACAGGAGAAAGAAGATAAGAGCAAGCAGAGAATATTATATGAAGAACACCCATGTACAGGCATTTGAATTAATAGAAAGAAGCTTTGATTCAAGCACATGGTTTGTGTTGTTTTCTCTGTGTATTGATGCTATGCTCATGAATTTTTTTTTTCTTTTTATGCATTTTCTTTGTATACGCTGTGCATGTGATTTCATGTTTCAACCTGAAGTCTGAAAGGGAGAGAGAATGAGGTTCAATTGTTTCTCTATCTGAGCCAGGAGATTCCTGCAAAGTGTGCAGTTGAATACATCCGCAAGGAGTATGTGGATGACGGTTCAATAGTCTAACTCTTGTTCTCATTCACCCAGAAGTGGAAGTGGGTTGTTGAAGCCATGCAAGGAGTGCGCAGGCTGAAGAAAAAGTCTCAGTTGTGAATCTGAGCAAAGGGAATCAAAGACTGCTGCTACAGGAGTTGCACAGAGTCGAAGGAAAGATTCAACACTTGGGAAATTGTTGAATGTTGAGTGCAAGGAGTGCATGCAAGTTCCTCTAAAGAATCAGAGTGGAAAATCTCAGGAGGTATAGCACCTTCGTGACATCGTTAACGTGGAGCAAAGGAGATTTCTGTGCCAAGAAGTCCTTAAGAAGGGAGGAGAGGAATCGACGGCCAGGATTCGTAGAGGAGATTGACGAAATCCCATCAGCTGTTAGATCTTGGGAAGTTGCACAGGGTTTAAGTCCCGGCGAGCAGAGGAGGAGTCCCGGAGGAGTTATCGGGATATCACAGTCATCAGGGTTTTACTGAACAAGAGAATCAAGACCTTGTAGTTCTTGAAATCCCGAGAAAGGATCTCAGCCGTTGATCTCGGTAGGACACGCGTTAGACATCCGAAGAAGAGTCGGGGTTCATCTCATCAGAGAATAGAGGTTTCCAAGGACATAGAACTCTCGCATGTTGGAATCACGATCTGCGATTTCCTGACACAGCCGGAGCCATTCAATCTGAGGGATGCGTGTCCGAGAATCTAAAAGAGTCGGGGTTCGACATTTCGGGGTTTCCGCATACAACGAAACTGTTGCACTAGAAATCTCGATTTCGTGATCCCTGATAGAGCGATGGGAAAGATGTGACGTGGAGGNATCGGGGTTCAACATTTCGGGATTCTTGGTGACGAAAAATGCATGACAGGAGAAGTCGCGAAATCCCAAAATGCGATGGTCCCACAGTCATAGCACTTCAGTGGAGGACAGGTGTAACTCCATGCCATCATAAGGAGTGTGGGCCATAGGTGCTAGAGTAGGGGACAGGTGTTGGAAGGTCGAGTCCATGCAGGAGTCAATTCCAAGTGGCATCGGGAATCGGAGAATCGAAGATCTTGAGAACGTAAGTTCTATGCATTCCAATTCCGCGAATTCCGAAACTCCGATAGGGAAAGGACCGTGGTCTTGTGGACCATCAGGTCACATGCGAAAGGAGTTAGCCGGAGGGAGATAGGAGTGGAGAAAGGTACCATCACAGATCGGGAATCGGGGATCTGTGAGGTGAGTGATTCACGACCTCGCAAGTGCCGATTTCCCGACGGGGAAATTCTCGATAGAAGAAAGGAAGGAATTTGGAGAATATTCATGGGGGTTCAGGGATTTGTGAAACCCGATCTTGTGAGTGCAGGACTCGTGATCACGCGAAGCTCGATTTCCCGATAGGATAAAGGGATATCATAAGGAGAGTCCTGTGGGTGTAGGAAAGTCCCGATAAGGGATTTGAAGAGCATTTCCTCTCTTCGGGCTGAAGGAAGAGAAGGTCCTGGTGGGAGCGGACGTGCCCTAGGTGGCGCGTTTGCATCAAGTGGTATCAGAGCGAGAAAAATTCTCTGTTTTCTATAGTAGAGGAGAAAAGAAGAATTCACCATACCGTCGAGGAGAGAAAGACAATCACCCGATCTAGAGGATAGGGGAAACCAGAGAGGAAGAGGGAGACAATCACAGAATCCAGAAATGGAGAGGCAGATACGTGATCTCCGAGTGAGATTAGAAGATATGGAAGCAGCGCAGAGACGCACAACCAGTGCTAGAGATCTGAGCGACTCCGAAGGTGAAGTTGAAGTTGAACAACAAGGAGAAGTTGCAGCTGAAGATGCAGCCAATGAGCGATTAATTAAAGCTATCGCCTGGATGAGTTTGAAAAAAAAGATGGACATTCCAACTTATGAAGGGAATCTGGATGCAGAATAGTTTCTAGATTGGATTAGAGCTCTTGACACCTACTTCGATTATGAGGACATCAAAGAGGATAAAAGGGTTAGGCATGCTGTCACAAAATTGAAGGGACACACAGCATTATGGTGGGACGAGCTTCAAGCAAATAGATGTTCCAAAGGCAAGCAAAAGATTAAAAGTTGGGATCGAATGATTGCGAAGATGAAAGCAAAGTTCATCCCAAGGGATTATCAAATCACACTGTTCAGGAGAATGCAGAACCTGAGACAGAAGTTGATGACAGTGAAGGAGTATATTGAGGAATTCTACAAGTTAAATATCAGAGCAGGTCATCGGGAGAGTGATGATGAAAAAGTTGCTAGGTATATGAATGGCTTGAGATACGATATCCAGGATGAGATGAGTATGATGACCATTAGAACGGTGGAGGATGCGTATCATATGGCATTGAAAGCTGAGGAAAAGCTGAGCCATAAGCCAGCACAGTGAGGCCAAGGTAGAAGCCAACCAAAAGGTAAGTCAGTTGCTCAAGATAGGTTCCAGAAATCTAAGGACGACTAGAAGAATCCTCAGACGAGAAAAAAAAGAGGTGGAAGTTCATAGCGAGGCCAGCACGCTGAACAATGAAGGTAGTATACAGAACAAAGTGGAGGATACGCTGATAATAACACATTTCCTCATACCAGAGGTAGAGGAAGAGGCTGAGGTGGAGTCATCACATGCTTCACGTGTGGAAAGAATGGACACAAGGTAGTTGATTGTCCATATAGGAAGAAGGATGGAGGAGAAGCTCACATCGCTGAGGCACAGAGGCGAGATGCTGAAGCAGAAGACGCAGAAGATGGAAGGTCGCTGATGATGCGTAAGGTTATCTTAACACCCGAGAAGGAGGTGTAGGACACAACTCAAAGAAACAAACTTTTCATAACCACATGCAAGACAAAAGACAGGAAGTGCAAGGTTATCATGGATAGCAGTAGCACAGATAATCTCGTTTCAACCGAGATGGTGGAGAAACTAGAATTGGAGACAACTGATCACCCGAGTCCATACAAAGTTTCATGGCTATAGAAGGGACATTGGGTAAATGTCACCAAACAATGCTTATTTGACATCGGGATAGGAGGATATAATGATATAATTTTATGTGATGTTATTCCTATGGATGTATCCATTTATTGCTAGGCAGACCATGGCAGTATGACAGGAACGTAATTCATGATGGGAAGATGAATACATATACTTTGGAGAAGAATGGAAGGACACATATGCTACTTCCAATCAAAGACAAAGAAGTAAAACCAGAACCGAGAAATAATGTACTTCTCATGAGTGGGAAGGAACTTCTGGCGGAAGTAAAGAAGAAGGAAGATCCACAATTCTTTGTGGTCGGGAAACCAAAAATTGTTTTGACTAGCACAAGAGTGGATGATTTGCTGGAAGAGATTCAGGAACTACTAGAAGAGTTCGTTGACATTGTGGTAGGTGAATTACCTCATTCATTTCCACCAATGAGGGGTGTGACTCATCATATAGACCTCATACCAGGAGCCATTTTGCCAAACAAAGCCGCGTACAGGTTGACGCCACAGGAGAACGAAGAAGTTAAAAGGCAGGTACAAGAATTGTTGGATAAAGGGATGATCAGGGAAAGTTTAAGTCCGTGTGTTGTTCCAATGGTATTGAGTCCAAAGAAAGATGGAAGTTGGAGAATGTGCACTGATTCCAGAGCCATTAACAAGATAACCATCAGGTACAGGTTTCCATTGCCATGGATGGATGACTTGATGGATTATTTACGTGGAGCTGAATTTTTTTCAAAGGTTGATTTGAAAAGCGGATATCATCAGATTCACATGAGGGAAGGCGATGAGTGGAAGACAACCTTCAAGACAAATGAAGGGTTGTATGAATGGCTAGTCATGTCGTTTGGCTTGACGAATGCACCAAGTACCTTCATGATTTTAATGAATGAAGTGCTGAAGTAATTCATTGGTAAGTTTGTCATTGTTTATCTGGATGACATATTGATTTTCAGTAAGACAAAAGAAGAGCATCTGAAGCATTTAGCTGCAGTAATGAGGAATCTACAGCAAGAGAAGTTGTTGATCAACATGAGGAAATCTTCATTTATGAAGACATAACTCATTTACTTGGGGTTTTTCATATCGGCAAATGAATTGAAGATGGATCCAAGTAAAGTGGAGGTAATTAAAAATTGGCCATCACCGAGAAATATTTTCGAGGTGAGAAGTTTTCATGGACTGGCTAGTTTCTACCAAAAATTCATTAGGAATTTCAGTGGGATTAGCGCAACAATGATGGATACTGTCAAGAAAAGACATAAATATTTTCATTGGACTGAAGAGATAGAGAAGAGCTTCAATCTGTTGAAGCGGAAGATCGCAGAACAACCGGTTTTGGTGTTGCCGGATTTTATGAAAGTGTTCCAAGTAAAGTGTGACGTGAGTGGCTTTGCCATAGGAGCGGTCTTGAGCCAGGAGGACAGACCAATTGCATATTTCAGCGAGAAGCTGGATGAGGCAAAAGTAAAGTACTCCATGTATGACAAATAATTTTATGCTATCATACAGGCATTGAAAAAATGGAGGCATTACTTGATCCCAAACGAATTTGTTTTGTATAGTGATAATCATGCATTGCAGTTTGTGACTCAACAGGAGAAGTTGAATCAGAAACATGCTAAATGGGTAGAGTATATGCAGAATTTTACATTTGTAATTAAACACATTTCATGTACTGCTAACAAAGTGGCTGATTCTTTGAGCAGGAAGTGTTTTTTGCTGCAGGAGTTCTGAATCAAAACATTGGGTTTTGAAAATCTTAAGGACATGTATGCAGGTGATGCAGATTTTGCAGAGGCATATGAAGCAGCTGAGAATCCATTTCTCAGAGATAGAAGTCCTTGGATAGATTACATGATCCAAAATGGACTATTGTTCAGAGGAAATCAGTTATGCATTCCAAATTGCTCCATGAGGGAGAATTTGTTAAAAGAAAAACACAGCGAAGGCTTGGCAGGGCATTTTGGCCATGACAAGACATTTGCAAAGCTGAGCGAAGCATACTTTTGGCCAAGGATGTGGTAAGAAGTTAAGAAGTTTGTTGACAGATGTAGAATTTTCTAGCATTCAAAGGACAGGAAGCAGAATGCGGGATTCTATCAATCATTACCCATACCTGAGAGGCCGTGGGATGAAATCAGCATGGATTTTGTATTGGGATTGCCTAGGACACAAAGAGGACATGATTCAATATTTGTGGTGGTTGACAGGTTTTCAAAAATGGAACATTTTATCCCATGCCAGAAGACTAGCGATGCGACTCACATCACAAATTTGTTCTTCAAGGAGGTTGTTAGACTTCATGGTTTACCCAGAAGCATAGTATAGGACAGGGATACAAAATTCATTGGACATTTCTGGAGGACACTCTGGAAGAAGATGGGAACTAACTTAATGTTTATTTCTGCCTATCATCCTTAGAGGGATGGACAAACAGAGGTAGTCAATAGAAGTCTGGGAGACTTATTAAGAAGCCTGGTGATAGAGCACCACAGTAGTTGGGACAATGTGTTGCCACAGGCAGAGTTTGCTCACAACGATTCAGTGAATAGGAGCATAGGAAAAAGGCCATTTGAGATTGTATATGGAAGGCATCCAAGAGAAGTATCTAAACTGAGGGATTCAGAGCAGATAATGACTAAAAGTGCAAACGCCGAAGAATTCGCAGAGGCGATGGAAGAACTTCACAGTAGGGTGAAGGAGCGATTGCTGGAATCAAACCGAGAATATAAACGCAAAGCGGATCAACATCGGAGACAACTTCAGTTCGAAGTTGGTGATCTAGTTCTGGAACATCTGAGGAAGGAAAGGTTCCCAAGGGGAACATACAATAAGATAAAAATGAGGAAAATTGGGCCATGCAGAGTCTTGAAGAAGTTGGGAGAAAACGCTTATGAAATTGAGTAGCCAGATGAGATCGGAATATCTCCCACATTCAATGTCTCAGACTTATATCCCTATAAGGATGAGGAAGCAGGAGTTGGAAGTGATGAACAACTAGAGGTCCAGTGGAAGAAGCAGATGTCGATTGCAGAGAAGCCACAAATGGAGCATATACTTGATAAGAGGGTAAGCAAAAAGACCAGACGAAAGAAATACTTTGATTATCTGGTCAAATGGAAGAACCATCCAGTGGAAGATGCCAGCTAGGAGACTGAAGCAGTGATTCAAAAGCATGGACAGACCGTGCAAGAGCTCATGGAAAGGATCCCATGAAAGTTTTCATGCCGAGGAGTATGATGCAGGAGCATCGCCAACTCATCAAGCGAGCCAACACATCAAGCGGAGATCAGCTGGATAAACAAACCCAAAATTTTGAAGTGCCTTGGGATTGTAGCACAAGTCTTAATGAAGCAATTTATGAAAGTGCCTTTTGTATATTGTATCAGACCTCGAGCCATACGCTCTTGTCTGAAGTAGATAGGAGGAATTTAATAGATTTAATGATGGTAGATAGGATTTTAAGTCTAGATTTGATAGTTTAGAGTCTGAGAGGGAAAATGGATATAGAAACCCTCATTGTATCATTGCAACATATCTGAGAATAGGAGCAAGAAGAGAAGAGAAAGAAGAAAATATTGTATGAAGAACACCCATGTACAGGCATTTGAATTAATAGAATGAAGCTTTGATTCAAGCACATGGTTTGTGTTGTTTTCTCTATGTATTGATGCTATGCTCATGAATGTTTGTTTTCTTGTTATGCATTTGATTTGTATACACTATGCATGTGATTTCATGTTTCAACCTGAAGTCTGAAAGGGAGAGAGAATGAGGTTCAATTGTTTCTCTATCTGAGCCAGGAGATTCCTGCAAAGTGTGCAGTTGAATACATCCGCAAGGAGTATGTGGATGACGGTTCAATAGTCTAACTCTTGTTCTCATTCACCCAGAAGTGGAAGTGGGTTGTTGAAGCCATGCAAGGAGTGCGCAGGCTGAAGAAAAAGTCTCAGTTGTGAATCTGAGCAAAGGGAATCAAAGACTGCTGCTGCAAGAGTTACACAGAGTCGAAGGAAAGATTCAACACTTGGGAAGTTGTTGAATGTTGAGCGCAAGGAGTGTGCGAAAGTTCCTCTAAAGAATCAGAGTGGAAAAGCTCAGGAGGTATAGCACCTTTGTGACATCGTTAACATGGAGCACAGGAGATTTCCATGCCAAGAAGTCCTTAAGAAGGGAGGAGAGGAATTGACGGCCAGAATTCGTAGAGGAGATTGACGAAATCCCGTCAGCCATTAGATCTTGGGAAGTTGCACAGGGTTTAAGTCCTGGTGAGTAGAGGAGGAGTCTCGGAGGAGTTATCGGGATATCAGAGTCATTGGGGTTTTACTGAACAAGATAATCGAGACCTTGTAGTTCTCGAAATCTCGAGAAAGGATCTCAGCCATTGATCTCGGCAAGACACGCGTCAGACATCTGGAGAAGAGTCGGGGTTCATCTCATCGGAGAATCGGGGTTTCCGAGGACATAGAACTCTCGCATGTTTAAATCGTGATCCATGATTTCCCGACACAGTCAGAGCCGTTCAATCTGAGGTACGCGTGTCCGAGGATCTAAAAGAGTTGGGGTTCGGCATTTCGGGGTTTCCGCATACAACGGAACTGTTGCACTAGAAATCACGATTTCGCGATCCCTGATAGAG
The DNA here is from genome assembly GCA_010110895.2 of Picea sitchensis. Taxonomy (NCBI): domain Eukaryota; kingdom Viridiplantae; phylum Streptophyta; class Pinopsida; order Pinales; family Pinaceae; genus Picea; species Picea sitchensis. The sequence goes on along the minus strand of SNQJ01S0003974.1, from coordinate 180,510 downwards.
AGACGGGAAAGAGGTGACGTGGAGGAGAGAATTCACACGTGCATTTGGGTTCGGCATTTCGGGATTCTCGGTGACGAAAAACTCACGACAGGAGAAGTCATGAAATCCTGAAACGCGATGGTCCCATAGTCATATCACTTCAGTGGAGGACAGGTGTCACTCCATGTCGTCATAAGGAGTGTGGGCCATAGGCACCAGAGCAGGGGACAGGTGTTGGAAGGTCGAGTCCACGCAGGAGTTAATGCCAAGTGGCATCAAAAATTGGAGAATTGGAGATCCTGAGAACCTAAGTTCTACGCATTCCAATTCTGCAAATTCTGAAACTCCGATAGGGAAAGGATCGTGGTCTTGTGGACCAGTAGGTCACATGCGAAAGGAGTTAGACGAAGGGAGCTAGGAGTGGAGAAAGGTACCATCGCAGATCGGGAATCGGGGATCTATGAGGTGAGTGATTCATGACCTCGCAAGTGTCGATTTCCCAACAGGGAAATTCCCGACAGAAGCAAGGAAGGCATTTGGAGAATATTCATCGGGGTTCGGGGATTTATGAAACCTGATCTCATGAGTGCAGGACTCACGATCATGTGAAGCTCGATTTCCCGATAGGATAAAGGGAGATCATAAGGAGAGTCCTGTGGGTGTAGGAAAGTCCCGATAAGGGATTTGAAGAGCATTTCCGCTCTTCAGGCCGAAGGAAGAGAAGGTCCTGGTGGGAGCGGACGTGCCCTGGGTGGCGCGTTTGCATCAATTAAGGGAGGATATAGAATGTTTCTATCCTTCACATCAGAGATCGACGAGATTTCGAAGCACCCTTTGTAATAGAGTTTGATCACAACTCATGGTCATGTGAAAGGAAGGGGCTTAGCTAGAAAAGCTAATGCCCAGTATGATGTTTTTCTCAGGAAGGGAAAAGGTGCCAAAGGAATGAGCGCACAGAGGTTCTCTCGGTAACTTCTAGAAAGCACTGATTGTTTCTACCAGATAATTAGAAGAGACTTTAGGGTGATCGCCAGAGGAGATGAAGAGACTTGAGGTAACTTCCAGTGGTATGAAGATTAATCATAGAGACAATTGACAGATGGAAAAGTGTCAAAGACTGTAACTGCCAGAGAAGCAAAATAATCTCAGCATAACAACCATTGATGAAGAACAAACTTAGCATAATATCCAGTGAATATGAAGAGTTAGAATGATGATCAAGCAAAGGATTTGGCATGATAAATATACGCAGAACAAATAAGATATGGTTTCTTCTATTGAGAGTTATTCATGTGAGTAAAATCATGTTGTGTGAAGCAGTTGAAACACATAGAAGAGGTGTAGCGCATAGAATAGAGATGCACATCTAAGAGAGGAATAGGAAACCAAGGTGCACATGAAGAGATGGAGAAGAAGAATAGAAATCTCAAGAAGATGCGAGCAGGAAGACACTGATGTAGGCAGAGCAGAGCAGTGTAGAAGAAAAATGATGAGACTGGTAAGCCATTGATAAACATTGTATCACTGTAATAACTTTCAGAAAGAAAATATTTTTATTTTAGGGTGGAATGGAGGTGCTAGGGAGGACTGTTGTCCTCATAGTTTCAAGTGGGTGCTTGAACACAGGCATTTTTAGCTTCCATCTAGTTGCAACCAAAAAACCCAGGGTGGTAGGGTGGTGCAAGGGAGAACTGTTGTTCTCTGTTATACAGGTTGGTGTCTGCGTGACTAGAAGTTGTTGCTTCCATCCAGTTGGTGCTAAAACACTCAGGGAGTTGGTGCTTCCTTCTAGTGGGTGCTAGAGAAACTAGGGAGTTGGTGCTTCCTTTTAGTGGGTTCTATAGAAACCAGAGAGGTGGTGCTCTCTGTAAGTTGCTTCTTGTAAAACAAAGTTTGTAGACTCAAGAGGATTTGAAGCTCATAAAAATGATATTGTACATAAAAGAAATATTACTTATCATATCAATAAGAAGAGGTTTTTGCCTTTATGGGTTTCCTCAGGAAATATATGTCTCTGTATATTTCATATGTGTGATTATGTTGAATATTCTATTGCTTACTTCCCTGCATTATTGTGATCATCATTGAGTGTTTTGTAAAGAGTTCAAAATGGGAATAATGGTTTAAGCACAGTGACAATTGATTCACCCCCCCTCTCAGTTGTTCAACAACCTTCTCTTGGATTTCACGATGTTTCGCCACGTACCCTCGGGATATGACGGTTCAGATTCACTTTGGGTATTCGAGGTTTGACAGTCTCAAATTTAAACTAAAATCCCGATGCAATTTACCTAGAGATCATGATATGTTGACAAGTGTCCCCTTGAAAATCGATGACTCTCGACTCTTCGACTATTCAAGCTTCGAGTGTTTCAACACTTCACATTTTCCTTCCTATGGATCTCACGACCTACCGACACATATCCTTATGGATCTAACGGTCCAGATGCACTTCGACCCTTTGACTCTTCACGCTTCAGGAATCCCATTTTTCAAGATTGAATCCTCCTGGGCTTATGGTATCTCACTGATCCAGGTGGATATCAGTGGCCACCCACCTTTTCCGACTAGCTCAAAACTATTTTCTGGCAATTTTGGCAATTTACTATTTTTAGCAGGTTTTAACTTCCGGGGCCATTTTGAGGGCCTAAATGAAGGTTTTTAAAGATTTAGGTTCTCAATTATAGACAAAGAAATTATTGATCCCCCAAAATGAATCTCCTCGACGATACCTTTCCAACGAGCTATCACACACCTAAAACGGAGATCGTATGCAAAAGTTATGACCCCGGGAAGTTGATGTACTCACTTACCCAAACGGGGCCCACATGACTTTTGGCGCTTCATCTCCTAGGGTTAGGTTTTTGGATGTCTAGGACTTTTGGCATTCCCTTTTATTGTAAAACGGCCTTCAAATCCTCATTGTAATCATCTTCTCATGGATGTGAGTAGCCGTCACATCTCTTCTCAGAGATAAGCTACCACCATTCTAGCGAGTCTTTCACTCTGTACTTTTACAGTCTTTGTACATTTATTTCATTAATAGAAATCGTGTATTAATGTATATCTGTGACTCTTTTTATATTTCCTCTATATCTCTGTTATATTGTTGTCTCTCTTGTAATATCTCTGAATATTTCTATGTTATATCTCCGCTCTCATT
>SNQJ01S0003974.1:162945-177358 GCA_010110895.2 Picea sitchensis | reverse complement strand
GTGACTCTTTTATATTTCCGCTATATCTTTGTTATATTGTTGTCTCTCTTGCAATATCTCTGAATATTTCTATGTTATATCTCTGCTCTCATTTCGTGCCGAAAATAATCCGGATCACTGATGGCTCAGATTCAATTGGTCGATCTGACGCATGAGGTTCACTTCGACTGATATGATGGCTCAGGTCCTCTTTGGATGATCAAATGTATGATATTTTACTTCAGCATTCTAGCTTTTCGAGCTTTGGAAATCTCAAGTCTCAAACCTTGATATATTCTCTCTCCTATGTGTGAAAAGATTTAAGTCAGATACACCTTACACAGATCAGACGACTATTGATATTTTACACAGTTATCAAACGACTACTATCGCTCCTCCTCTTGAGCTTCTGATTTCTTCTGACTTAGAAGATTTATCAGTCTTCAAAGGTTTCGAACCTTTTCTCCCCCTTATGAGTTTGACTCTTGGATCTCATCAACACTTTATGAAAAGTGTTATATCTCCTGAGATTGATCCTTAAAGTATTCTTACTTCCCACGCACTCCTTACATTCTTGGGATTTTGATAACTCAAATCGAAGGATTTATTGTAAATAAATTCTTTTCTCCCACCTGGTGTTCCTTTGTTCTGGTTCTTCGATGGTTGGTTGCTTCTTGACGTTGTGCACTCGTTGTACTTGGTATAAGTTTCCTTTGTTCTCTCTAAACTCCTCTGAGTCAATTCGAGACTCAATGGATGGACTCCTTGTGTTCGAGATGCACACCTTGAATACAAGTTTTAGAAGAGAAACAATTGAAACTTATCTAGTTCCATCACAACCTCATATGATCAACTACTCAAAATATCATACATGAATGGAATGAAATAAATCACATATACATAATATAACATTCATTCATTCATACATCAAATGAACATAGTACAAGATTTGGGACAATTTTGTTTGTTCTATTCATTCATGAAAATAAATTACATATTCTTCCAGTTCTCCACTACGTCTTTCTTCTACTTTATTCTTCTCTACTAATATCTATCTCATCATCTCCTAGTACTTTTACAATGCAACAACAAACTATCTAAGGATCGGATCCACAATCTCTCGTCATCGTGTCTATAACCTATCCTATCAGACTCTTAGTGATTACCTACTTTGTACTATTACAATAAATAACAGTTATTTCCAGAGAAGATTCAACACTCTATATATGTAACCCCTTACAATCCTTCACGACTTTTCAAACATGACATATTTAAAAATGTTGTTTTCAAAAATATCTCAATAACTCGATTTACTAATGAGTTAATTGTTGATGTGAAATTGTGTCATGCTGAGATGTTGTTCCTTTGCCTCCATGCTTTCATTTTAACTTTGAAGGCAATTCTCATGCATCATACTCCTCTGGTTAAAATTTTCATGGACTCCTGTCCATGAGCTCCTACACTATTTTTCCATGCTTAAAAAAATCAAGTTCTGTGACCCAACTTGCATCTTCTATTGGATGGTCTTTCCACTTCACTAAATATTCAGGATATGTCTTCCTCCTGGTCTTCTTTCCATCTCTATGTTTAATGATTTTCTCCATCTAAGGTTTTTCTACAGTGGGAAATTGTTCTTCCCACTGAACTTCCTTCTGGTCATCCAATTCTCCTACCTCATCTCTCCTATAAGGATATAGGTCTACAACATTGAATATCAACAATATCCAAACATTGTATGGAAACTCAATTTCATAATCATTGGCTGTGAAATTCCTGAGAATCCTACATGGTCCTATATTCTTCATCTTCAAATTTTAATATGTTCCCCTTGGAAACCTTTCTTTTCTCAAATGATATAAAACTTCATCTCCAACTTCGAATTTAACTTCTCTCTTCTTCTGATCAACTCTGTCCTTATATTTCTGGTTGTTTTCCTATAGCTGTTCTCTGACTCTATCATGACATTTCTTCATTTATGTTGCAAAATCCTCTGCTCTAGCACTTATGAACTCATCTTGATTCAGATATCTCAACTCTGTAATCCCTCTTGGCTATATACCATACACAATTTCAAATGGACTTTTCCCTGTGCTCTTGTTTAATGAATTGTTAAATGAAAATTCTTCTTGTGCCAGAATTTGATCCCATTGACGACCTTGCTTAGTGACTAAACTTCTCAACAAGTTTGCCAGACTCCTGTTTTCCTAGACTCTTGTTTAGTACTTCAGTATGTCCATACGTTTGAGGGTTATACGTTGAACTAGAGGACAAGTTTGTCCCCAGCCTCTTCCATAGATTCCTCCAAAAGTGTCCTACAAATTTGGTGTCCCTATCTGAGACTATGCTCCTAGGAAGTCCATGTACTCTCACTACTTCTCTGAAAACAAAATTGGCTATATGTGTAGCATTATTTGTTTTCTGGAATGGTATGAAATGTGCCATTTTTTAAAACTTGTCCACCACAAAAAATATGTAATCACTCCCTTTCTGAGTTCTAGGCAATCCCAAAACAAAATCCATACTGATTTCATCCCATAGCCTCTCTAGAATTGGTAATGGCTGATACAAGCCAATGTTTTGTTGTCTTCCTTTTGCATACTAACAAATTCTGCATTTGTTAACAAATGTTTTCACCTCTGCCCTCATGCTCTTCCAATAATACGAATTGTTCATTTGTGCAAATGTCTTATCATGACACAAATGTCAAGCTAAACCTCAACTGTGTTTCTCTTTCAGTAGGTTGTCTCTCATTGAGCATTTTGGTATGCATAGTTGGCTTTCCTTGAACAATAATCCATCCTAGACCAAATATTCAGTCCATGGGCTTCTGTCTCCCAACAAAGGATTCTTACATGCCTCATAAGCTTCCTTAAAATCTGCATCTTCTCTATACCTCTCCTTGAGGCTTTCAAAACCTAAGGTCTCCACTTGGAATTCTTGTTCAATCAAACTCCTCCTACTCAAAGCGTCTGCAACTTTGTTAGCAGTTCCAACATTATGTTTAATAACAAAAGTAAAATTCTGCATAAATTCTACCCATTTTGCATGTCTCTGATTCAACTTTTCTTTCCTAGTAATAAACTGGAAATCTTGGTTATCACTATACAAGATGAATTCTTTAGGAATTAAATAGTGTCTCCACTTCTTCAAATCTTGAATCACTACATAAAATACTTTGTCATATGTGGAATACTTCTTCTTGGTGCCATTAATATTCTCACTAAAATAAGAAACTAGCCTATTATCCTGACTCAAGACTTCTCCAATAGCTAATCCACTTGCATCACATCTCACTTGAAATGTTTTTCCAAAATATAGTAATACCAAAATTGGTTGTTCTGTGATCTTCTCCTTCAACACTTTGAAACTTTTTTCATCTTCCTCTGTCCAAGTAAAAGAATTGTGTTTCTTCTTCACAGTGTCCATCATGGGTGCACATATACCACTAAAATTTCTAATAAACTTTCTATAAAATCTTTCTAACCCATGAAAACATCTTACCTTGAAGATGTTGGTTGGCGATGGCCATTCTCTGATTTCTCTCACCTTTTTTGGATCCATTTTCAATTCATTTGAAGAGATTATGAAACCCAAGTATACGAGTTCCTTCTTTGTAAAAGAGATTTTCTTTAGATTTATCCGCAATTTCGCTTGCTGCAACTTCTCCACCACTTATGTCAAATGTATTAAGTGCTCTTTCTCTGTCTTACTAAAGATTAGTATGTCATCTAGATATACTATGAAATTTTTTCCTACGAAGTCTTTTAATAATTCATTCATCAATCTTATAAATGTGCTTGGTGCATTTGTCAACCCAAATGGCATGACCAACCATTAAAACAATCCTTCATTTGTATTTAATGTTGTTTTCCATTCATCTCCCACTCTCATTTGTATTAGATGATATCCAATGTTCAAGTCTATATTGGAAAAATAGCTTGCTCCACTCAAAAAATCCATCAAATCATCCATCTTGGGTAAAGGGAATATGTACCTAATGGTTATCTTGTTGATGTCTCTGGAATCTGTACACATCCTCCATCCTCCATCCTTCTTTGGACTTAACACAGTTGGTATTGCACATGGGCTTAGGCTTTCCTTGAGTAAACCTTTATCCAACAACTCCTGGACTTGATTTTTGATTTCCTCACTGTCTCTAGGTGTCAACCTATAAGCTACTTTGTTTTGTAAACTAGCTCCTCGAATAAGGTCAATATGATGGACTATACTCCTAATGGGTGACAATGACTATGGTAACTCATCCACTACTATGTCAGCAAAGTTTTCTAACAGTTCCTAGATTTCTTCAGGAAAATCTTCTACAAAAGTATTTGTAAGGATAACTCTAGGATTCCTCACTACAACAAACTATATTTCTTTCTCCTTCTTGACTTCATTCAAGAGTTCCTTCCCAGTCATGAGAAGTATACTTGAACTAGCTTTCGTCCTTTTCTCTTTGTCTTCTATTGGTAACAACATATGTGTCCTACCATTCTTTTCTAGGGTATAAGTATTCTTTCTCCCATCATGAATAACTTTTATGTCAAAATGCCATGGTCTCCCGAATAAAATATGATAGACATCCATGGGAATTACATCACATAATATTTCATCCCTATAATCTCCTATTTTAAATTCAACTTGACATTGTTGACTTACCATTACTTGTTTTCCTTTCTACTACCAAGTACCTTGTATGGGTTTGGATGTGCAGTTGTCCACAACTCTAGCTTCTCCACCATCTCTGTGGATACTATATTTCTAGTGCTCCCACTGTCTATGATCAGCTTGCAAACTTTGTCTTTCATCTTGTAAGAAGTTCTGAATATATTTTTTCATTAAACTGGTTCCTCCATCTCCTTCTCTGGTTTAAGAAGAACTTTCCTTATCATGAGGTTCTTTCCTCCTTCTGCTACTTTTGCTTCCACGAGATTTTGTGATTCAACAACGTGTGATTCTCCTCCTCCTTCTTTTTTTTTCTCTGGAAATTCCCAAGACTTGTGCCCTGATTTTTCACATGTATATCTTTTAACTTCACCTCTTCTAGATCTTCCTCTTTCTCTTCCTATGGAAAAATAGCTTCTTCCTCCATGTTTTCCTTCTTTAGAACTTCCACCTTTATCATGGTGACTATGTTGTTTGTCATCTTCATGCTTTGGATTCTGGAACTTTTCTCTGTTGGTTCCCTTACCTCTACTTGAATTTCCTCCTCTGTTTCGTTGGCTTTTCTTCCTGGACAAGTTCTCTCCCGCTTTCAAGGCTTCCTGATAAGCATCCTTGACTATACTAACCAAAATCATGCTGATCTCCTCTTGGATTTCATATCTTAGCCCATTGATATATCTAGCTATTTTCTCATATTCATTCTCTTTCTGTCCAACCCTGATGTTTAGTCTATAAAATTCCTTAGTGTACTCCTTCACTCATAAAATTTTGTTTATCAGGTTCTGCAATCTTCTGAGCAGATTGATTTGGTAATTCTTTGGGATAAATTTGGCTTTCATCTTGGCTACCATCCTATTCCATCTTTTAATTTTATTCTTATCATCGCTCCTGTGTTTGGCTTGTAGTTCATCCCACCATAGCAATGCATGACCTTTCAGTATTGTCATTGCACGCTTCACCATTTTGTCTTCTTCGATATCTTCGTAATCAAAGTACTTGTTGATAGCACGTACCCAATCTAACAATTATTCGACTTATAAATTTCCTTCATACATTGGTACCTCTATCCTTGCTCTGACTGCTATTTTTGAAATAACTTTTATTAACCGATCTTCTGCAACATCCTTTGCTACATTTTCTACGACCTCTACTTCTTTGCTCTCAGCTTCACTGATATTTGTAGCATCTAGTGCTCTCCTGTATGTTATTTCCATGGAGTCGAGTCTCATTTAGAGTCACCTCAATTCTTCTTCCATTTCTGGATTCGCTCTGCACCTTCTGGGTGGCATGATTCCACTACGTCACATTCTGGTGCCTACAAACATAAATTAAATTTTGATACCATAATTGATACCAATTTACCTCATATATCCTTTGTCTGTTGTCTGCAAATAAACTCAAAATCAGATCTGATACCACCTGATGCAAACCCCCCTACTCCCCCGCAGGGCTACACAACCTCCTGGTCAAGGATCTCTATTTCTTGAGTCGAATGACTCCCTGGAACCTTATTGGTCCCCTTCTGTATCTAAACATGGGCCCTTTCGACTTCTTAGTGTAGGTTTTATAGCACCCACAACCTTTCCTTTCTCTCTTCTAGGAAATATCATAGTATTGGACGTTAACTCTTTTTTTGGATAAGCCTTCTCTTGATATGACCTTGGGAAATGCCTTCTTGTGACCATGCGATTGCGAGCACACCCAATAGTGTTTTGGGGTCCAACTATTTTTTGGTCCACAGTTCTCCTCGAACCTCCACGTGTCCTCTTGGTGAAACCACGGTATGGATTGCATACCACCCTTAATGTTTTAAAGTCCTCACAACTCTTATCCCCACAATGATATGGGATCGTCGATGTCACGATCTTGACAATACTTTCTGAACTGACAATTCAGATCTACACTTTTCAAATCTATGGACCATATATTCCCCTTCTCGATTAATGGATGTGATCTCTTCGTGATTCTTGACTTCATGGTTTTGAAATCTCAAACCTTATTTTCTTCTATACTTCAATCCTCCGGAGCTGACGATCTGAAGACACTTGTCCTACCCAATAAACAACCCTAGTTCTACTTCGAGTGTTTGAACTTTCAACCTAGATCAACGGTCCTATGACTCTCTTCTCGATCAACAGTTGACATCTTCTCTAGATCTTCGACACTTTTAACCTATGTTTTCCTCCCGAGTGCTTCGTACCTAGAGTTCTAGATTTGGCACCATGCATCCACCTCAATCAACAGCTATCATCTTCTTCGAGACTTTGGACTTCGACGATTTCAAATGTCAAACTTCTCCTCCTTTTCTTTTCTCCCAGAGTACCTTCTCTCAGATTTCACGATCTTTCTCAATGTACCCTATGGATCTGACGGTCCAGATTCACTTTGGGTCTTCGGGGTTTGACAGTCTCAACTTTCAACTAAAACCCCGATGCAATTTACCCAGAGATCACGATCTGTTGACAAGTGTCCCCTTGTAGATTGATGGATCTCGAATCTTTAGCTATTCGGGCTTCGTGTGTTTTAACTCTTCACTGTTGCCTTGCTCTAGATATCATGACCCACCGACACCTATCCTTCTGGATATAATAGTACATATGCACTTCGTCCCTTTGTCTCTTCGCGCTTTGGGAATATAAAGTTTCAAACTTGACTCCTCCTAGGCTTATGGTATCTGACGACTCATATTCACTTGGTCGATCTGATTCCTGATGTTCACTTACACCGATCCGATAGCTCAGGTTCTCTTTGGATGATCGAACGACTGATATTTCATTTCGGCTTTCTGGCTCTTCAGGCTTCAGAAATATCAAGTCTCAAACCTTGATAGATTCTCTCTCCTATGCATGCAAAGCATTAAGGATCGTGCACCTTACACAGATCAGATGACTATTGATATTTTTCACAATGATCCAACGACCACTGTCGCTCCTCCTCTTGAGCTTCTGATTTCTTCCGACTTAGAATATTTATCATTCTTCAAAGGTTTTGAACCTTTGCTCCTCCTTACGAGTCCAAATATTAGATCTCTTCAACATTCTATGAAAAATGTTATCTCTCCTGAGCTTGATCCTTAAAGGATTCTGAATTCCCATGCAGTCCTTATGTTCTCAGGATTTCAATAACTTAGATTAAAGGATTTATTGTGAATAAATTCATCTCTCTCGCCCTACGTTCCTCTGTTCTGGTTCTTCGATGCTTGGTCACTTCTTGACGTTGTGCACTAGTTTCACCTAGTCTAAGTTTTCTTTGTTCTCTCTGAAATCCTCTGAGTCAATCCGAGACTCAATTGATGCACTCCTTGCATTCGAGATGCACACCTTCCATACACATTTCAGAAGAGAAATAGTTGAAACTTATCCAGTTCTGTCACAACCTCATACAATCAAATTCTTGAACAATCATACATGAATGGAATGAAATAAATCACATACACATAATATAGCATTCATTCATTCATACATCAAATGAATACAATCCAAGGTTTGGGACAATTTTGTATGTTCTATTCATTCATGAAAACAAATTACATAGTCTTGCAATTCTCCACTGTGTCTTTATTCTACTCTATTCTTCTCTACTAATCTCTATCTCATCATTTCCTAATACTTTTACAATGCAAGAACAAACTATCTAAGGATCGGCTCCATGAGCTCTTGTCATCCTGTCTGTAACCTATCCTATCAAACTCTTAGTGGTTACCTACTTTGTCTTATTACAATAACTAACATTTATTTCCAGATAAGAGTCAACACTCTATATCTGCAACCCCTTACATTGCTTCACTACTTTACAAACATGACATATTTAAAAATGTTGTTTTAAAAAATATCTCAACAAGTCGATTTACTCATGAGTTACAATGTTGATATGTCATTCCTTTGCCTCCACCCTTGCGTTTTGACTTTCAAGCCGATGCTCCTGCATAATTGTTGATCTCATATCCAACTGAGATGTGAGGAATCCAATCTGCATACAAGACCCATCTTGTAAACAAGAACCAACCTGATAGAATGAGCTTTCATTCAATCCATTATATATATATATATATACTTCAAGATATTCAACTACACCTTTGGTCACCATAATTATTTGTTTATATAGTCTCCCAATAGGTATGAGTTTGAAGCATTATGTCCCTTTATTTGAAACATCACACCACTTAATTTAAATTAACTAATATTGATTTCAAACTTTGTCCTTATGAGTTGATCACATACATGGATCAACTCATTATATCCTTCTCATGCTTTTGTTTCATTCTTATTTCACCAACATATCATATTTGAGATTTATCGATTCTATGTATTGTTCTAGTTTTAATTCGCTGTCAAATTATTCTACAAACTTAAAGTTGTTTTGCAGAAATGAAATATATATGAGGCCCTTCCTTAAAACCATTTACATATGAAAATATGTGCAAAAAAACATGCTTATTAATCTAATATATGTTCCCAACACCTCACGACTTATGTGTTCATAACCTGTGATTAGGGGCAGGACCCTGGTCCTCCATACTAGGTAGTGTTCCCAACACCTCATGACTTATGCATTCGTATCCCATGACCAGGAGTTGGATCTTGGTTCTCCAAACTTCTCCTTCGGGTGAATTCTATATTAGAATCATCCAATCTTCTTAAGATTGAACTTCCTGAAGTGGTTACCTCTCACAATTATTGATCAAATGGTTAGGATGATTCCCAAAACCACATCAGTGATCTAGCTTTGATCCTTATAGTATCCTTCCACTGCTTAATCCAAAGGCTGTGAATTTATCAAAGGTTGATATGGACGACCATTATTTACTTCATAACTTCATCATTTGACACTTCTCATATTTTTAGTCATTCAACCTTCCCGAGTGCATATCGCCGAAGTGCATATTTATATCAAAAAATCGTGTTTTCTTTGCAGGATGAACGATTCTCATTCATTTTAAAACTTCAATGTTTCAGGACCTTGACCTTTGCAGTATTCCAACTCTTTTGGAAATCATTTCACCGAAGTTTGTGTACTCTATTTATCTTTATTTGACATGTTTACATAAACTTCAATGGTCCAGATCTTATTTCAAAGCTTCAGTACTCCGAGACTCCGAGTTACTAGAAATATGAAGTAGTTCAATTCCTCAAGAGTGATAACCTATCAAATAAGTCATAAATTGATGGTGATTGCTTGTTGTCAGTTGACACCTCTTCTTATGATATCTTTCTAGTATGATTGATCAACGGTTGAGAATGCTCCCGAAGTAGATCAACGATTAGTACTACTTTGTGATTTACGCTTATTCTATCCTTCCAATGTACTTGATCAATAGTTAAGAATGCTCATGAATTAAATCAAGTAAAACCCCCATAAGTAAAACCCCTAGAGTGACATAGCTTGCTGACATCACTATTGATGTGGCACTACCTAAGTTGCTTCCACGTTTTACTTAGATTCATGACTTACACATACCTAAAATTCCAACTGGACGTTGACGCTTGTCTTCATCCGATTGCATCACATTTCCTTACCGATGTGGTATTGTTGACGTGGACTATGATGACGTGGGTTCTTTAATGTGTGTGCCACGTGTCTTACTCTATGATTTCAGAGCTTCAACCTTCAGGTCATTAAGTTATTTGGTTTTTCCCACTTCCCAATTCTTTCGACTAAACCTCAAGTAACTTGACTTCATCTAATGGTATTTATTTAACACGATCCCATGGTTGTTGGGAATTTGACTGTTCATAATATGAAGCCCTTCATTTCGGTCTTCGATAATTTAGGTTGTTTTTTTTTTCCTACTTCCCAATTATCCCAAATAATCCTCAAGTAAGTTGACTTCATCCAATGGTCCTTCTTTAATTGATCCAATGGTTGTCGGGAATTCAGATATTCAGGATCTCACGCCTTTCATTTTTTTCTTAGAAACTTCAGTTTATTTTCTTTTTTGCTACTTCTTAATTCTCCCAAATAAACCTTGAGTAAGTTGACTTCATCTGACGACCCCTCTTTAAGAAATACAATGGTTGTTTGGAATTTGATTGTTTAGAATCTTGGGACTTTCATTTCTATCTTCATGACTTCGGGTTATTTTATTTTTTCATACTTCCCAATTCTCATGAATAAACCTCGAGTAAGTTGAATTCATATAATGGTCCTTCTTTAACCGATCCAACAGTTGTTGGGAATTCGAATGTTCATAATCTTAGGCCTTTCATTTCAGTCTTCGAGACTTCGGGTTATTTTCTTTTTCCTTTCACTTCCAAAGTATCCTAAAGAAACTTCGAGTAACTTGACTTCATCTAATGGATGGTGGGATTTCGTGACTTCTCTCCTTGATCTAAGTACTGGAGGGATTTCGTGACTTCATTCATCCTTCCTTATCTCCAATGTCCTGAAACTTACGCTATCCTTCCACTTGAGTTTGATCATTGGCTCTAACTGATCTGATGGTTTTGATTACTTTCAGAAACTATCTCAATGAACAAGATTCTTCCTTGATCCTTCACAAAGGTCTCCAATATATTGAAACTTACGCTATCCTTCCACTTGGATTTGATCAGTGGCTCTAATTGATATGATTGTTGTGATTACTTTCAGAAACTATATCAATGAACAAGATTCTTCCTTGATTCTTCACAAAGGATTCTTCTATGTTATTTCAAACTATAATTGATCCAATGGTTGTGATTAATTTCGAAAACTATCTCAATGAACATGATTCTTCCTCGATCTTTCACAAAGGATTCTTCTATGTTATTTCGAATGCATCATATCTTATAAGGTTTTGAATCATAGGATCACTATTGATCCTATCATGATAAAAAATGATCACGACTTATTTCTTCACCCTGTTTGTCGTCAATGACAATTCATGATAACAAATTATCATCACATCACAATGACATCGACTATTGAAATCAATGACAACTCATCAATGAAAATATGACCAACAGATATCTCTCATAGAGTTTGGTACATCCAAAGGTATCATGTCCACAAGAGTGTAGCACCATGGTTAGCGGTGCAATTGGAGGTATAATGAGGAAGTCAACGACAAGGTTGGTGCTCCCTCTATTATACTTGATGTTGATAAGGAACTAATGCAAATATGTGGAACACTTCTAATGCAGGACAGTGTGTAATTTTCCTTGTGTCTGCATGAACTGTAGAGGCTTATGACCAATGTGAATGATTGTCTCCTTCCCGAGAATGCAATTCCTTCATTGGCAGTAGGCTTGTATAATGGAGTACATTTCTTTGTCTTAAGTGGGGTACTTATAGAAGGTATTTGATAGAGTCTCACTATGATAGGACATGGGATGTCCATGATGAGTGCGAATTGCACCTGTTAGAACAAGATTTTCCTCACCCTATGCAATCTTGAAGAGAAGGCCTTACTCCATTTCCCTATGCAGACTTACCTTCCCTGATTAATGAATCCAAAGACAAAAATAAATATTTTTCCACTTATACGCACCTTGCAAGTTATACAACATGGGTATATGTTGGTTGCACCACTACAACCCGCGTACATTGGGATTTGTGCTAGAAAATAAAAAATAAATGTCGAGTTTCCATGTCATGACAAAAGATCCTTGATCCTTGGCCTTACATATACTGGAAACATTCCAACTTGGCCTTTTAGTTGAATTTTGAAAGCTATAAAGAAGCCAATCTCGAGCTATGGAAAGGAGAGAGAATTCAACTTTGAGAGAAAAATTACTCTGGAGAAATTATTACTTCATTATTGAGTCTACATCCTTTTGTCCTTTACGTCTGAACACAATGTTCAACTCCCAATATCTTCCCTTATTAATGGAGAACCTCTTTGTCCCCCTTATATGATCTTGCCTTTTGTGGAGGATTGAAGTGGTGGAGGCCCAGTTGGAAGGAAATCGGTTTGCCAGTTCCAAACCGTGTTGATACCGAAGTTTGTAATGTTTTCAGTTCTACTGATCATTTATTAATAGAATTATTCCTTTCCCATCCAATTGATATCTTGCAAATATATGTGTTATGATCCATGAGCATGTTTGTTTTGAATATTGATGGATTATGCTACCTAATGTGCTAACATGTTATATTATCACTATATGCTTTCTTTTCTTGTTTGTTGAGAACTTGTTGTAGGTATAATGTTTTGGGTCAAAGTGCTCAACGGTGGACATAATCAAACGTTTGGACAAGGTAGGTCTCTTTATTACCTCCTTTGAACATTAATTTATATAGCATATGTTGGAATTGAGTCGATTTCTATAGTCACTCATGTCTGTTGTGGTTCACCCTAGCCATAGAAAGATTTTCCTCGTAACAACACCCACAAGATAGTCTGAAGCATTTTTCATATGGTTGTTAAAGGTTAGGTAGTGAGAGCACTCAAGATGAGAACAGGTGTTTCTTCAAATCATCGAATTATTTCTATTGCGAATTTCCCCACATGAATGTTTCATTTCCACCTGATCTAGGTGGATATAAGAGGTGACCCACCTCTTCCAACTATCTCACATACATTTATCATCTTAGTAGTTGTTTTCGATATTTTTCAGCTCCTAAACTTCAGGGGATATTTTGAGGCCCTAAACAATATTTTTTATTCCTTCCATAGTCATACTATAGACATATTCAAAGTGTGATAGAATTATATATAGTCCTCATATAGAGATTTCCAACGAGATATCATGCATTTGAAACAAAAATCGTATGCAAACATTACAACCCCATGAATTTGATGTACCAACTTACACCATCGGGGCCCACATGAATTTTGGTGCTTCATCTCCTAGTGTTAGGTTTTTGGATTTCTAGGATTTTTTTATTACTTATTGATATTAAAAAGGCTTGGAGGCCTCATTTTAATGTGCTCAGGTGAATATACATATCCTCCACATCTCTTCTCAGAGATTATCTACCACCATTTGAGCAAGATTATTTCCGTCTGCATTTTATAGTTTCAACAGTTTTCTTTACTAAATAGAAGATAAGTTTCATTGTATCTCTTATATTTTTCTTTGTATATCTATGATAATGTTATAGATATTTCTTTCATTTTTTTCCTCTCATAAATATGGATCAGTGGTATCATAGAGATCTCCTCTTCATTTGTTTCTCTGTGCATTTCCCCAAAGAGTTCAGGGTATAAGAAGTTGGGAATCGAACTAGTTAAGCCTTTACAACAATAGCCTTTCCAAACCTATGGACACCCATGGGGAAAGAAATGAGAGACAATGTGGTTATATATCCCTTTAAATTATTTCTCAATGAATACCTCTCATGAAAAAGGAATAATATGATGGATAATTTTTCCGAAATCCTTCGATGAATGTCATCAAGTGACACATCTTATTTGAGTCAAGTCGCCACCCCCTTCAAGGTACAAATCAAATTTTATATTCCTATATTTGAAGGTCAAATAGATCCATATGTTGTAGAAAAATGGTTAAACCTTATATAAGGGTACGTTTTTGTCCATGTCTTTTCTAATAGATAAAATATTACATTTGTGATCCTTAAGGTTGTCCCCCATGTCAAAGATTGGTGGGAGAATTTTTGTGAGAAAAAAGAAATAGAGGGATATACATTATTTGTAGCCAGTGCAGGAGGAAAACATTGCCTGAGTAATTCAATATGAGCCACAGGTGATGTTAAGCCTTAATATTGGCTCATTACCCCTTAATTGGGGCATATTATATTAGTAATGTTATTTTATTTATGTTGGCTTTAGGCCATTAGTTGTAATTATACCTCCTAGTCTCCTATATATACCAAGGAGACATTTTCA
>SNQJ01S0003974.1:143977-158088 GCA_010110895.2 Picea sitchensis | reverse complement strand
ATATTATATTAGTAATGTTATTTTATTTATGTCGACTTTAGGCCATTAGTTGTAATTATACCTCCTAGTCTCCTATATATACCAAGGAGACATTTTCATTTTGAATCATCTTGTACTTGAACATTTAAGTGGGGTAAAATGAGTTTTCCCCCTCGAAGAGGCTTATTATATGAAATTATCTCTTTCTCAAAGTGTTGACAACTTTTTCTAAGGTTTTTCTATGCTATATTGATATTTGGTTCTTAACAGGTGAGCGTTCGGGTCTTTTTGGAGAATTCTATCATGTGAAAATGCACAACAATAATGGCATACAATCGTAAATGGGACCAGTAATGGAGTGTGCACCAAAAAATAAGGAAAATCAACACGCCATATAATAAGGAAAATTTTTGCAAGGAAGAGGAATATTCAAAGGAAGAAAGAAGGACAACACAACGAGGAAATAGTTGGATTGAGGACTAGCCATATGCAATATGTTGTAATGTGGAAAAAAATAATCCACTTAGGGTAAGGGTTTTGGTCTTGGATGTAAAGGGTTTTTACCCATTTTGGTAGTATAAATATGTAATGTAATATCTGAGGAGATAAATCATTTTTCTAAGTGAAGTTGATTTTGGTTTTGAGTCTTGGACGAGTTTTGAGTCGCAGTTACTAGTTTTGGTTGAGAGTTGTGGATCCTGGATTGAGTCAGTTTCGGGGACTTATGACTTATAACCGAGGGTTAGGTTGCAAGCTATGGAGCTTGTTGCAACAATATTCATCCTCACCATATATATATATATGTGCATTTACGCAATTTCGATGTAATGCACGCAATGTAGAGACTTGAAGATGAATACTAAATAATCCATATCTTTGTGGACGTATCCTAGGGGGGTGAACCACGGTAAAACCCATATTATTGTGTGGAATGTTTCCTTTATGTGTGTTTATGCCTAATGTTGAATGAATGAATGAATGGATGAATATGTTAGAGTTAATTTACAGTTCACACTATATTAGTTAAGTAGAATGAATTTTAATGGTTAAAGAAATGGTAGATATGATATATCTAAAGTAGAATGCATACCTAATATCCCCATGAGAACCATATGTTCCATGACTGCATACATCTGGGTCCTACAGTCCCCCATAATCCATCTCGGGTGATACTTCATTGTGCATTCTGTGCATAGTGTTTCCTTCTAGTCTCTAGAAGGGTCGATGGTTTGTAGGGTTTTGTTGGAAACCTAAGGTAGAACCTAGGTAAGCCCAAACATTCCAACAAATGGTTTCATTACCAGATAGAAATCATAACAACAACCTAGAAAGGATTTCATGAGAAGTATAGTGAAGAGAATGCAATGGTATAAGGGGATGTTCAGACCATGGAACCCTACTAAGAACGATAATGTTTAGAAAATAAAAATTACTTATCATATCAAGAATAATAGATTTTTCCCTTTATGGGTTTCCTTAGGAAATATATGTCTCTGTATATTTCATGTGTGTGATTAATGTTGAATATTCTATTGTTTACTTCCCTGTATTATTTTGATCGTCATTGAATGTTCTGTAAAGAGTTCAAAATGGGCATAATGGTTTAAGCACGGTGAAAATTGATTCACCCCCCCTCTCAGTTGTTCAACAACCTTCTCCTGGAGTTCATGATATTTCTCTAGGTACCCTCTGGATCTAATGGTACAGATTCACTTCGGGTCTTTGGGGTTCAATAGTATCAACTTTCAACTAAAACCCCGATGCAATTTACCCAGAGCTCGTGATCTATTAACAAGTGTCCCCTTGCAAATTGATGACTCTTGAATCTTCTACTATTCAGGCTTCGAGTGTTTAAACACTTCACCTTTTCATTTCTCTATATCTCACAACCCACTGACACATATCCTTCGGGATCTAATGGTTCAGATGCACTTCGGCCCTTTGGCTCTTCACATTTCAGGAATCTCATGTTTCAAACTTGACTCCTCCTGGGCTTACGGTATCTGACAGCTCAAATTCACTTGGTCGATCCAACACCTGAGGTTCACTTCGACTGATCCGATGGCTCAGGTCCTCTTTGGATGATCAAATGATTGAGAGTTCACTTCAGCTTTTCGGCTCTTCGGGCTTCAAAAATATCAAGTCTAAAACCTTGATAGATTCTCTCTCCTATGCGTTCAAAGCATTAAATCACATACACCTTACACATTTCAAACGAATGTTGATCTTTTGCATAGTGATCCAACGACCACTGTCGCTCCTCCTCTTGAGCTTTTGATTTCTTCTGACTTAGAAGATTTATCAGTCTTCAAAGGTATCAAACCTTCTCTCCTCCTTATGAGTCTGAATCTTAGATCTCGTCAAAACTTTATGAAATGTGTTATCTCTCCTAGGATTGATCCTTAAAGGTTTCCAACTTCCCACACACTCCTTGCATTCTCCTGATTTTGATAACTTACATCGAATGATTTCTTGTAAAGAAATTCTTCTCACTCACCTAGCGTTCCTCTATTATGGTTCTTCGACGCTTGGTTGCTTCTTGATGCTATGCACTTGTTGCACCTAGTATAAGTTTCCTTTGTTCTCTCTGAACTCCTATGAGTCAATCCGAGACTCAATCGACGCACTCCTTGCATTTGAGATGCACACCTTGCATACGCTTTTTGGAAGAGAAACAATTGAAACTTATCAAGTTCCATCACAACCTCATATGATCAACTTCTTGAACAATCATACATGAATAGAATGAAATAAATAACATACACAAAATATAACATTCATTCATTCATACATAAAATGAACATAGTCCAAGATTTGGGACAATTCTATCTATTCTATTCATTCATGAAAACAAATTAAATAGTCTTGCAGTTCTCCACTATGTCTTTCTTCTACTCTATTATTCTCTACTAATCTTTATCTCATCATCTCCTAATAATTTTACAATGCAACAACAAACTATCTAAGGACCGACTCCACGAGCTCTCATCATCCTGTCTGTAACCTATCCTATCAAACTCTTAGTGGTTACCTACTTTTCCCTATTACAATAACTAATAGTTATTTCTAGATAAGAGTCAACACTCTATATATGCAACCCCTTACAGTCCTTCAAGACTTTACAAACATGACATATTTAAAATGTTGTTTTCAAAATTATCTCAATAACTTGATTTACTCCTCAGTCAATTGTTGATGTGAAACTCTGTCATGCTGAGATGTCGTTCCTTTGCCTCCACACTTGAATTTTTACTTTGAAGGCGATGCTCTTGCATAATACTCCTCTAGTTAAAATGTTCATGGATTCTTGTCCATGAGCTCCTACATTGTTTTTCCATGCTTCAAAATATCAGGTTTTGTGACCCAACTTGCATCTTCTATTGGATGGTATTTCCACTTCACTAAATATTCAGGATTTGTCTTCCTCCTGGTCTTCTTTCCATCTCTCTGTTCAATGAATTTCTCCATATGAGGTTTTGCTACTGTGGCCAGTTGTCCTTCCCACTAAACTTCATTTTGATCATTTGATTCTCCTGTGTCATCTCTCCTGTAAGGATACAGTTATGAAACATTGAATGTCGGTGATATCCCAACATTGTTTGGCAACTCAATTTCATAAGCATTGGGTGCAAATTTCCCGAGAATCCTGCATGGTCCTATATTCTTCATCTTCAACTTATTATACGTTCCCCTTGGAAACATTTATTTTCTCAAATGATCTAAAACTTCATCTACAAATTTGAATTGAACTTGTCTCCTCTTCTGATCAACTCTATCCTTGTATTTCAGGTTGTTGTCCTGTAGTTGTTCTTTGACTCTGTCATGGAGTTTATTCATTTATGTTGCAAAATCCTCTACTCCAGCACTTCTGAACTCGTCTTGATTTAGATCTCTCAACTTTTTAATCCCTCTTGGTTGTATCCCATACACATCTTCAAATGGACTTTTCCCTGTTCTCCTGTTCACTGAATTGTTAAATGGAACTTTTAATTGTGCCAGAATTTGATCCCATTGAAGACCTTTCTTAGTGAGTAAACTTCTCAACAAGTTTCCCAGACTCCTATTTACTACTTCAGTCTGTCCATCTATTTGAGGGTGATATGATGAACTAAAGGACATGTTTGTCCCCAACCTCTTCCATAGAGTCCTCCAAAAGTGTCCTACAAATTCGGTGTCCCTGTCTGAGACTATGCTCCTAAGAAGTCCATGTAGTCTCACTACTTCTCTGAAAAACAAATTGGCTATATGTGTAGCATTATTTGTTTTCTCGCATGGTATGAAATGTGCCATTTTTGAAAATATTTCCACCATAATAAATATGGAATCACTCCCTATATGAGTTCTAGGAAAACCCAAAACAAAATCCATACTAATTGCATCCCATGACCTCTCTGGAATTGGTAATGGATGATACAAACCAGTGTTTTGTTGTCTTCCTTTTTCATACTGACAAATTTTTCATTTGTTCACAAAAATTTTCACCTCGTCCCTCATGCTCAGCCAATCATAAAATTTTCTCAGTTGTACAAATGTCTTGTCATGACCAAAATGTCCGCTAAACCTCCACTCTATTTCTCTTTCAGCAGGTTGTCTCTCATTGAGCATTTTTGTATGCATAGTTGGCTTCCCTTGAACAATAATCCATCCTAGATCAAATATTCAGTCCATGGTCTTTTGTCTCCCAACAAAGAATTCTTTCATGCCTCATA
Organism: Picea sitchensis; assembly: GCA_010110895.2. NCBI lineage: Eukaryota > Viridiplantae > Streptophyta > Pinopsida > Pinales > Pinaceae > Picea > Picea sitchensis. Next base: position 153,400 of record SNQJ01S0003974.1, on the reverse strand, counting down.
AGCTTGCTTACAATCTTCATATTCTCTATACATCTCCTTGAGGTGTTCAAACCCTAAGGTCTCCACTTTGAATTTCTGTACAATAAAACTCCTCCTGCTCAAAATGCATGCAACTTTGTTAGCAGTTCCAACAATATATTTAATAAAAAAAGTAAAATTATTCATAAATTATACTCATTTTGCATGTCTCAGATTCAACTTTTATTGCCTAGTAATAAACTGCAAAGCTTGGTTATCACTATACACGACAAATTCTTTATGAATTAAATAGTGTCTCCACTTCTTCAAATCTTGAATCACCGCATAAAATTATTTGTCATATGTGGAATACTTCTTCTTGGTGTCATTAATATTCTCACCAAAATAAGCAATTGGCCTATTATACTAACTCAAGACTGCTCCAATAGCTAATCCACTTGCATCACATCTCACCTGAAATGTTTTTCCAAAATCTGGTAAGACCAGAATTGGTTGTTCTGTGATCTTCTCCTTCAACACTTTGAAACTTTTTTCATCTTCCTCTGTCTAACTAGAAGACTTGTGTTTCTTCTTCACAGTGTCCAGCACGGGTGCACATATACCACTCAAATTTCTGATAAAAGTTATATAAAATCTTGATAACCCATGAAAACTTCTTACCTTAAATATGCTGCTTGGCAATGGCCATTCTCTGATTGCTCTCACCTTTTCTAGATCCATTTTCAATTCATTTGAAGAGATTACAAAACCCAAGTATACGAGTTCCTTCTTCATAAAAGAGATTTTCTTCCGATTTATCCACATTTTCTCTTGCTGCAATTTCTCCATCACTAATGTCAAATGTATTAAGTCCTCTCTCTCTATCTTACTAAAGATTAGTATGCCATCTAGATTTACTATGACACATTTTCCTATGAATTATTTTAATACTTCATTCATCAATCTCATAAATGTGCTTGGTGCATTTTTCAACCCAAATGGCATGACCAACCATTCAAAGAATCCTTCATTTGTCTTGAATGTTGTTTTCCATTCATCTCCCTCTCTCATTCTTATTTGTTGATATCCACTCTTCAAGTCTATCTTGGAAAAATATCTTGCTCCACTCAAACAATCCATCAAGTCATCTATCCTAGGTAAAGGGAATTTGTACCTAATGGTTATCTTGTTGATGGCTTTGGAATCTGTACACAATCTCCATCCTCCATCCTTCTTTGGACTTAACACAGTTGGTACTGCACATGGGCTTAGGCTTTCCCTAATTAAACCTTTATCCAACAAGTCCTGGACTTGATTTTTGACTTCCTCGTTCTCTCTAGGTGTCAACCTATAAGCTTATTTGTTTGGTAAACTAGCTCCTGGAATAATCTCAATATGATGGCCTATACTCCTAATGGGTGGCAATGTGTGTGGTAACTCATCCACTACTATGTCAACAATGTTTTATAACAGTTCCTGGATTTATTTAGGCAAATATTATATAGAAGTATTTGTAAGGATAACTATAGGCTTCATCACTACAACAAACTGTATTTCTTTCTCCTTCTTGACTTCATTCAAGATTTCCTTCCCAGCCATGAGAAGTATACATGAACTAGCTTCCCTCTTTTTCTCTTTGTCTTCTATTGGTAACAACATATGTGTCCTACCATTAATTTCTAGGGTATAAGTATTGTTTCTCCCATCATGAATAACTCTTTTGTCAAACTCCCATGGTCTCCCCAATAAAATATGATAGACATCCATAAGAATTACATCACATAATATTTCATCCCTATAACCTCCTATTTTAAATTCAACTTGACATTGTTGACTTATCATTACTTGATGTCCTTTTTGCTACTATGATACCTTCTATGGGTTTGGATGTGTAGTTGTCTTCAACTCCAAATTCTCCACCATATCTGTGGATACTATATTTTTAGTGCTCCCATTGTCTATGATCACCTTGCAAATTTTGTCTTTCGTCTTGCAAGCAGTTATGAATAGACTTGTTCGTTGAACTGGTTCCTCCATCTCCTTCTGTGGTTTAAGAAGAACTTTCCTCATCATGATTTTCATTCCTCCTTCTATTGCTTCTGCTTCCACATGCTTATGTGCTTCAACAATGTGTGCTTATCCTCCTTCTTCTTTCTTTCCCTCGGGACATTCTCAAGACTTGTGCTCTGATTTTCCACATGTATAACATTTAACTTCACCTCCTATGGATCTTCCTCTTCCTCTTCCTCTGGAAAAAGAGCTTCTTCCTCCATGTTTTCCTTCTTTATAACTTCCACCTTTCTCATGGTGACTATGTTGTTTGTCATCTTCATGCTTCGTCTTCTAGAACTTTTCTCTATTGGTTCCCTTACCGTTTCTTGAATTTCCTCCTCTGTTTCATTGGCTTTTCTTCCTGTCCAATTTCTCTTCAACTTTCAAGGCTGCTTGATAAGCATCCTTGACTGTACTAACCAACATCATGTTGATATCTTCTTGGATTTCATATCTCATCCCATTGATATATATGGTTGTTTTCTCATCTTCATTCTCTTTCTATCCAACCCTTATGTTCAGTCTGTAAATTCCTCAGTGTACTCCTTCATTGATAAACTTTTATGTCTCAAGTTCTGCAATCTTTTGAATAGATTGATTTGGTAATCCTTTGGGATAAATTTGTCTTTCATCTTGGCTACCATCCTATCCTGACTTTTAATTTTCTTCTTACCATTGCTTCTGCGTTTAGCTTGTAGTTTGTCCCACCATAACACTGCATGACCCTTCATTCTTGTCACTGCATGCATCACCATCTTGTCTAATTTGATATCTTTGTAATCAAAGTAATTGTCCATAACACGTACCCAATATAACAATTCTTTGACTTATAAATTGCCTTCATACATTGATACCTCTAGCCTTGCTCTGACTCCTATTTTTGAAATAACTTTTATTAAGCGATCTTGTGCAACATCGTTTGCTACATTTTCTTTGACCTCTACTTATTCAATCTCATCTTCAATTATATCTCCAGTGTCTTTTTCTCTCCTCTGTGTTGTTTCCATGGTGTCCAGTCTCATTCAGAGTTGCCTCAATTCTTCTTCCATTTCTGGACTTTCTCTGCGCCTTCTGGGAGGCATGATTCCACTACATCACCTTCTGGTGCCTACAAACATAAATTAAATTTTGATACCACAATTGATACCAATTTACCTCCTTTCTCCTTTGTCTGTTGTCTGCAAACAAACTCAAAATCATCTTTGATACCACCTGATGCGTCCACCCTTATTCCCCCACAGGGCTACATGACCTCCCAGTCAAGGATCTCCATTTATTGAGTTGAATGACTCACTGGAACCTTATTGGTCCCCTTCTATATCCAAACATAGGCCCTTTCAGATTATTGGTGCAGTTCTGATAGAACCCACAACCTTTCCTTTCGCTATTCTGGGAAATCTCAGAGTACTAGGCATTGGCTCTTTTTTCAGATAAGCATTCTCTTGATGTGACCTTGGGCAATACCTTCTTCTGACCATACAATTGCGAGCATGACCAATAGAGGTTTGGGGTCAAATTGCTTTTCGGCCTGCAATTCTCCTCAAACCTCCATGTGTCCTCTTAGTGAAACCACATTATGGATTGTGGCCCACCCTCAATGTTTTAAATTCCTCACAACTCCTATCCCTGCAATGCTTTGGGATCGTCGATCTCATGATCTTGACGATATTGTCTGAACTGATGGTTCATATCTACGCTTTTCAAATCTATGGACCAAATCTTCCCCTTCTCTACTAATTGATGTGATCTCTTCGTGATTCTGAACTTCAAGGTTTTGAAATCTCAAGCCTTGTTTTCTTTCATACTTCAATCTTCTAGAGCTGACTATCTATAGACACCTGTCCTACTCAATCAACAACCCTAATTTTACTTCAGGTGTTTGACCTTTCAACCTATATCAACGATCCTATGACCCTCTTCTCAATCAACAGTCAAGGTCTTCTTCATCTCTTTGACACTTTCACCCCCTGTTTCCCTCTAAAGTTCTTCATACTCAAAGTTCTAGATATGGTGCCACGCATCCACCTGAATCAACGACTGTCATTTGCTTTGGGACTTCGGACTTTGGCAATTTCAAATTTAAAACTTATGTTGCTTTGATTTTCTCCCAGACTTCACGATCTTTCACCATGTACCCTTTGGATATGACAGTCCAGATTCACTTCAGGTCTTCAAGGTTCAACAGTATCAACTTTCAACTAAAACCCTGATGCAATTTACCTTGAGCTCATGATATATTGACAAGTGTCCCCTTGCATATCGATGACTCTTGAATCTTCGGCTATTCGGGCTTCGGGTGTTTCAACACTTCACCTTTTCCTTACTTTATATCACACGACCTACCGACATGTATCCTTTTGGATCTAATGGTCCAGATGCGCTTTGGCCCTTTGAATCTCCATGCTTCATGCTTCGGGAATGTCAAGTTTCAAACTTGACTCCTCCTAGGCTTACGGTATCTGACGGCTCAGATTCACTTGGTTGATCCAACCCCTGAGGTTCACTTCAACCGATATGATGGCTCAGGTTCACTTTGGATGATTGAACGATTGAGATTTCACTTCGTCTTTCTGACTCTTCAGGATTCGGAAATCTCAAGTCTCAAACCTTGATATATTCTCTCTCTTGTGCATGAAAAGCGTTAAGGATCATGCACCTTACATAGATCAGATGACTGTTGATATTTTGCACAATGATCCAACAACCACTGTCTCTCCTCCTCTTGAGCTTCTAATTTCTTCTGACTTAGAAGATTTATCAGTCTTCAAAGGTTTTAAACCTTTGCTCCTCCTTACAAGTCCGACTCTTGGATCTTGTCAACACTTTATGAAAATTTTTATCTCTCCTGAGCTTAATCCTTAAAGGATTCCAACTTCCCATGCACTTCTTGCATTCTTAGGATTTTGATAACTCAGATTGAAGGATTTCTTGTAAATAAATTCTTCTCGTCCACCTGACGTTCCTCTGTTCTGGGTCTTCAACACTTGCGCGCTTCTTGACGTTGTGCACTCATTGCACTTAGTATAAGTTTCCTTTTTTCTCTATGAACTCCTCTTATTCAATTTGATACTTAATCGACTCACTCCTTGCGTTCAAGATGTTAAATTATGAGCTTTATTTATTATGCAGATTAATTCTTTTATTTTCTTCAATACTTTGATTCCATCTTAATACACTTCAACAATTCCAAATCATAATCGAATAGAAATAATTATGTAGATAAGTAAACATGCATATCAACAACACATATACCTTGGCGAAATCTTGTACAAGGAGAAAAACCCCAACAAACAATATTTTGTTATTGCATTAATAATGTAAGATCTATTACAAATATCCACCATGAATGTTTTGCTCTCAAAGAGATTGCCAAGATGACTCTGACCTGACAAAGACTTAAAATACATTTATGAAATACACCTCTGATATGTTGCCTCTTTATCACTAATGTGCTCCTCTATTACTTCACTCTCAACCTGCATATGAAAACTATGTTTCAAAACTGTGTTGTAGAAATGTGTTAAAGAGAGGATTCAACCTCTTCTTATATTGGCTGAAGAGGGGTAGAGGAGAGGCTCAAAATAGTAACATGAATGAATCCTTTAGTTATAAATCAGATTCATACTTTAGTTCAAACTTAGAACTAGACTTGATATTGGTTACAACTCAACATTACACTTTAGTTCAAACTTAGAACTAGACTTGAGACTGACATGCTTTAGTTCGAACTTAGAACTAGACTTAAGACTTTAGTTTCAACTCAACATTACACTTTAGTTCTAAAATAGAACTAGACTCAAGACTTTAGTTTCAACTCAACATTACACTTTAGTTCTAAAATAGAACTAGACTCAAGACTTTAGTTACAACTCTTGAAAAGGAAATTCAAAATTCTCTTCATGGTGGATAATGTTTACATGTGCCAATGCACTAGATCAATAAAATTACATCATTTGCAATATTAGGAATATCATTTGTTTCTAGCTCATAGGAATTTTATACTCAACCTAAATTTTTCTAGATTCCTTGACTTTTTCTCATGGCTCACAAGGTTTGACTAGGCTCATAGAGGTTGTATGTTCCCCATGACTTTTGCACTAGTTTGTCTATGTAACAACCCTAGTTAAATGATTGCTTAAAGTTTATCAAGTATAATTAATTAAATAATTAACTGTCCTAATGTATTTTAGTTAAATAATGGTTATTTATTAATAATATTAATTAATTAATTATTGTTTATATCTGTTGATTAATTAATTAATTAATTAATTAATTAACTCATTTAAGGTTTGGGTAACGAATTAAAAGCTTAATAAATTTTTAATTTGTTTATTAGAAAACTTAACGTATGAAGTATAAGGAATTAAATGGATGGATAGGGTATTGAACAGAGGGATAAGGTATTAAATGGAGGGATAAGGTGGGTGGCATTAAATGAAGGAGGAGGTGGTGAATGGGGGCAGGATATGAGGGGGCAGAGGCATTTGGAAGAGGACCTTTGGGAATTTGGGGGAAGAAAGCAACATTTGGAGATTAGGGACTGTATGTGTTTGCTGGTTTGATATTTTATGGTTTGGAGTTTGGGTGGACTATTACAAGGGTGCACTAGGTTGCTGGGAGTTTTGGGCTCAAGGGCCAGGAATTCTTAGGGAATCCTGGAACTAGGGATCCGAATAGGCTCTGTTCCTAGCTGGCAGGGAGGAAAGATTCAGTTTTGGGCAGAGTTTGGGTAGAGAAGCAAGGACAGACAGAGATAGGAGGAGTAAAATCAGTCAGAGGTATGTATTTTCAGGATGATTACATTGTGTTAGGTTGTTAACATCATGTTGTTGAATTTGCTTATATGCTTAATAATGAAATTGCTTTTAAATTGAAAGAAATTTTGTGTTAGATTTATGAATTTTATTAGGCTTTGTTAAATTAGGTCATTGCACATGGTATCAGAGCCCTGGTTTAAAAACTTGGACCAGGGCCTACTCACCTACCCACATGTAAGAGGGACAGTTCATGAATGGAACTGTTCCAACCCTAAAATTTAAGAAAAAAAAAACATAAAATAGTTATATTGAAACCCTGAATAAACTGTATAGGGTAATTATATATTGAAAGCAACAACCCTGAGAAAAAGGGGCCCTGAAACCCTTAATTAGATATAAGTTTGGGCCAAGATCTAGCTCTAGCTCCACCTAGCCTGCAAGCCAAAAACACATTTTTTTTATTTACAGAGATCTATATATAAACAATATGCCCATTTGAAAGTAAAGTAGTATAATATTCTACACAGTGGAAGTATTAAGTGAATTTTTAACACTTGCTTCAATTAAACAAACAAATAGTTAAAAAAATAAAATAATCACTCCTGGAACCAAATAGGTTGTGAAACCATATACCAGGGACTCTATAATGGGAGATGTTAGAAACTTGAATCAAAATCCTACCTCTCCATATGGTTTAGAGGATGGCAGCGGGATTGAACTAATCTTGCGCCTATCATGTGGTGGGTCTATGAGCAAAGTGAAGGGAAATGAACCTAATTTTAATGAAGGAAAAGAAAAAAAAAAAAATGAAAAATGGTAAAACTGGTGTTAAAAATGCATACTGCAAGATACATTATTGCTGACACTAGATCGAGAAAATTTTGATATAGGAGTTTGCACTCCAACGAAATGAATTACTCTACCATCCCCCTCAGAGAACACTGGAGCCAAATGGAAAAGGGTTCCAGAAGGCTATGCCATTCTTTTTATAATTCAAAATACTAACCTGGCAGGATTTCTCTTCTCTAATAGCTTCTCAAATCTTCAAAACAATTCTTCTATCGGTATCCGGTCCTTGAAGAAATGTAACATTCCTACCAACCACTTCTTCTGTGGAATAACCTGACATATTAAAAAGAAAAACCTTAATGTGCATACACTATTCGGTGGTCTAAAAGGCATGTATCCATTATGAAAAAGTTGAAATGAACCTGTCCAAAGGCATCTCTGATGCCATTCGAATAACGTCTACTCAGGGACTCCTCTGTCAATTTCCTGCTATTCAATTGAGTACACATCTTTCTTCCTTTAATAGGTTGTTCCAATCCCTTATCTCTGTTGTTGAATTGATAAGCACCCAATACACAGGGATGGTATTGAAGTAAAGGATATTAACAAAGCTCGTCCCTGCAGTCGAATTCAACAATCATTAAAAGGAAATGAAAATCCCAATTTAAGGAACAAAATGCCCATGCACCCAAGCCACGGGGAGGATCCATAGGAAACAAAATTCCCATGTACCAAGCCGGGATGAGCTTTCACTTCTCCGAGCGCACACAACCACCAAGGACAGCCCAAACAAGCCAACGCTAAACACACAAAACCAGTGCCAGTGCACAAGAATCAACAACACACCAACATATACAGGTAACCAAAGGTTGGGTTGCCAACGTGCCAGCACTAGCACACAGTCCAGCGCCCAAAGCCCATGAGAGGAAACACAATTGTGTTGGTAGGCTCGGCCATGGCCCGTGTGCCACAAGTCAACATAAGAGCCCAGCGTAAGTGCCAGAGCCAAACACCAGGTCACAAATGAGAATCCCACAATGTAGGTCACAAGAAAACACCCAAAGCGTCGAGCACTATGCCATGCAGGGACGAGCCAACAACCAACCGCCAGCTCCAGGCAACCTGCAATGGCACGCACAACAAAATATATATATATATATATATATAATAAAAATTTTAATAGGTTATTTACCAATGCAACAGAGCATTTAAAACACTAGTGTACAGCTCTCCTTCGGAGAGACGCTGAGAAAACCAGATGCGCTGATTCACTCAAGCCAAGAACAGGGCTCAAGCACTGAGACTAAGAGGCATAGCTTAAATATCTCAACATGCCTGGTTCTCAGAAACTGAACAAACCTTATAGATTGGGGGTCTCGGTGTGGCTAATGGGGCCATCTCTTCCCATTTTCGCTCAATATCTGATCACAAAAGGCCTGAAACCCTAGCTCGTATGCATGCATGCCTATACGACAACATATACGACCATAGGATTAACAAACAAAAAAATACACAATGCATAAACCAACACACAAGAGGGCCAAGCCCCAAAAATCCTAACACACCAAACTCTAAGACACCAAGAGAATCCATGAGAGAAATACCACAGGCGGAGCCACAGGAACAATGAAAATCTCATGTCCTGGAGTTAGAAAACGCAAGAGTAAGTTTAGGATTAGGGTTTGACAAGGTTTGAATAGTTGTTGTATTTATTATTATTTTATTTTGGCTTGAATAGGCGGGAAAAGAGGGAGGGGGCACGTGGGCCTCATGTGAGGTCCCACGATGCCCAAGGATAATTGATGTTTTTTTTATTTTTATTATTTTAATTTATTTTTATTATTATTTCTATTTATTTACTTACTAG